>CM056059.1:157564204-157626704 GCA_029574335.1 Rana kukunoris | reverse complement strand
TATCAAGAGGTTAATTGTGTTTCCTGGGAGGTTTGCATAGACGTGCGCGGGGGGTGTGCCTGGGCACACCCTAATCACCCTGTGTGCATTAGCATTATCGCACTTTGTGCTGGCAGGGAGATGTGAAATGTCTCCTTTTGACCAGTGCTGCCATTCATTGAGTGATGCCATACTAATTCAATAGGCTGCGCACACCTATGGAGGTTTGGCGAACTGTGTGGGGCTGGGCTGACTGGAGTAGGAGAGAAATCGTTGTTCCCGATCACTAGGAATAGACCATTTTGCTCTCCTCTCCTGGCAGAATGGGGATCTGTTTGTTTACATTGACAGATCCGCGTTCTGCCTGTCACTGGTTGTCTCCCCCCGTTTGTAAATGCCCACAAATAGCCGTGTACCAGCTGACGTACAATTAATGCAATTTGCAGAGGGGAGCCAACTTGCCTCAGACCACTGCACCGGGTGGTCCGTAACTAGTTAAAGCAGAGGCCCTAGAGAATAAAATGGTGGGTTTCGCCAATTTTTTTATGCAACACTTTATCTGTACAGGGGGTTTTCAAATGCAGTTTTTTCATCCGTGCCCTGCGGCGCAGCCTCATCCGTGCCTTGTGGCATTGTACCAGTGTGCTGTCTATCATAGGAGGCGGGGCTTTGTTTGACATCGGCCGGTGTTTCAAATCCAAGCTTTCACAGAAGGCGTTCCCCCTCTTTGTATGACCCAGCCGGCTCTCCTTTTCCTCTACGCTCCCTTCCCCACAGTTTCCTGGCCCATAACTGGGATTAGAATTGGTTCCTGCTCCCCTCCGATGCGAATCTTCACTCGTCCTTGTTTTATTTCCCACTCGCCCGCGCCTTATTTCCCACTCGCCCGCGCCTTATTTCCCACTCGCCCGCGCCTTATTTCCCACTCGCCCGCGCCTTATTTCCCACTCGCCCGCGCCTTATTTCCCACTCGCCCGCGCCTTATTTCCCACTCGCCCGCAGATGACTTGCAATTTTGAGGGCTGGTCAGTTGTAGGCAGAAGCTTGATAATGTGTCACCAGACTAGGGGGTGACGCTGCCTAATACATGTTTGAGAGATTGTTTGGGAGTCGTGTGTCAAACTAGGATTCGCTTTTTGTTTTGTTTCTGATCATGTCATCTGATTACTCTCCCCAGATCCCGGAGGCTCTAGGTTATGTGCGACAGGCCCTCCAGCTGCAGGGTGATGACTCCAATTCCCTCCACTTGTTGTCGCTACTGCTCTCTGCTCAGAAACACTACCACGATGCCCTGAATATCATTGACATGGCACTCAGCGAATACCCAGAGAATTTTATGTGAGTAAACTATGCGAGCATTTGATGTTTAACCCCTTCAATACCAGGCTTTTATACCACATCAATACCGGGCCTATTCTCGCACTTCTCTCCTACACTTACAAATCATCATTCTTTTGCTAGAAAATTACTCAGAACACTCAAACATGATATGTTTTTTTTTAGCAGACACTCTAGGGAATAAAATGACGGTCTTTGCAACTTTTATCTTGCACGGTATTTGCGCAATCATTTTTCAAACGCCTTTTTTTGGGGGGGAAAAATGTTTTTTATGGATTAAAGAATAACAAACGGTAAAGTTAGCCCAGTTTTTTTGGAAGATATGAAAGATATTACGCCGAGTAAATAGATACCTAACTTGTCGCGCTTTAAAATTGCGCACACTCATGGAATGGCGCCAAACTTCGGAACTTAAAAATCTCCATAGACGTCATTGTGAACATTTTTACAGGTTACCACTTTAGAGTTAGAGGAGGTCTAGTGCTACAATTGTTGCACTTGCTCTACCGCACGCGGTGATACCTCACATATGTGGTTTGAACAGTGTTTATGTATGTGGGCGGGACTTATGTGTGCGCTCGCTTCTGAGCACGAGCTACCGGTGACGGGCGTTTTAAAAAATAAATAAATAATTTCTTTACTTACATTTTTTTTTATTTTTACACTTCTTTTTTTTTTAATCACCTTTATTCCTATTACAATGAATGTAAACATCCCTTGTAACAAGAATAGTGTGCGACAGGTCCTCTTTATTGAGAGATGCAGGGTCAATAAGACCCCACATCTCTCCTCCAGGCTGGAAAGCATGAGATCATGATTTTTTTTTTTTTACCGATCTCATGCTTACTAGCATACCTGGGCGTGACGTCATCACATCGCACCTGGGCCTCCGATGGTCATAGAGACTAGATACAACAATGTAGCGCTAAATCTACAATGTGTGGTACCATGTGGATAGCACCACTCACAGTGAAAATACGAATATCAAACACTCATGCTTGATATATGGGTGAAACAAATAAAGTCTCTAAATGAAGAAGTACCGTAAGCAACAATGGGATGATTGGTGCAAACAGTGAAATCAACTGGAGTCCAAAATAATTATTTTTGAAATTCAACAGGGTATAATGTTGTCTGTAGGGATCTGGAGCCTCTACATCATATCAAAGGTGTAGGTAAGAAAGAGTACGCTTACCAGATACGTAGGACTCTAGTACTATATAGTAAAGAGTCAATCGTGCCTTGTGGTCGTTGGGACCCGGGACCACTACTACCGGGATAGCACTGGCACAGACAGCGGGAACCGATCCAACTTGAATGCTGTACCTCCAACTGTGTCCCAGACTTCAAATTGAACCTTAGATTCTAGGTCCGACGGTCCGAGAATAGAGGGCGGAGGCTCCGACAAGACCACAGAAAAAATAAAATGGGAAAAAAGGTGCTCCAATAGCGCAGGTCATTAAAACCAATGTAGGCTTTATTAAAAAGTCATATACAAACAATATGACAAAGATAAAAAGTGATCACATGCATTTGGCAATATGGGGTGCTCAGTAGCAATACCCGACGCGTTTCGGCTACAGAAGCCTTCAACAGGGGCATAAAATCTTTTAAAATCTGTCCTTAGCTCATGCATGCAGGCAGGGGGGCATGTTCAGTTGTGAAAGCCGCTCCCCCCTTCTTGAAGACTCCTGGGGTGTATGGCATCATTTGTCTAGTAAATGAGGAACTGTAAAAAAAAAAAAAAAAAAAAAAAAGCAAATATGATATATCAAATATACTTGAGTATAAGCCACCCTAATTTTACCACAAAAAAACTGGGAAAATGTATTTACTCGAGTATAAGCCTAGGGTGTCCATCTGCATGCCTCACTGTGCCCATGCCTCACTGTGCCCATGCCTCAACTGACGTTTAACATGGGAGTCTATGGAAGGGGTGCCAGCTTTAAAAAAAATCGGTGCTCCCCAGCCGTAGGTCCCCCAGCCAACAAACTTTGCACACTTGTAGAGGAGAAAAGGGGCTACATGTGTGCCAAGTTCCAGGTCTAGGGGACCTACGACCGGCTAGTACCGGGTCACTGGAGAAATTACCGTTTAACATGGGAGTTTATGGAAGGGGTGCCCGGCTTTGAAAAATCGGAGCTCCCCCAGCTGTAGGTCCTTCAGACAACAAACTTTGCACACTTGTAGAGGAAGAGTTGGGCTACATGTGTGCCAAGTTCCAGGGAACTTGCATCCGGCTGGTACCGGGTCCCCAAATCACTGGAGAAATTACCGTTTAACATGGGAGTCTATGGAAGTGGTGCCCGGCTTTGAAAAATCCTATGGTCGGCCAGTACCGGGTCCCCAAATTTCGGGAGATCAGGCGCAAAAAGGTGACTTGAGTATAAGCTGAGGAGGGCATTTTTAGCACCAAAAAAGTGCTGAATAACTTGGCTTATACTCAAGTATATACAGTAATTTCCTATCTATATACTATTTCTAGTAGGAGAAGGCATACAAATAGCCATTGTTGATTGAGAGTGAAGTTCCACCTTAAAGACTTGCCTATTTTTGTTAGTATTTTTCCTTTCATCAGTCCAGACTAATTTCTACCTGGCTGCTGCAGCTTTGTCTCTTCCATTGCAGCTATTGGAAGCGGTCACACCTAGGCTGGCTTTTGGAGGTTCATGTTCTGTTCGGACACCGGTAGACGTTGTGGGGATAACATGGGTTCAGACTCCATTCTGGTAAAAGCTGTAGAGCGCTTTCCCAGATCCAGAGGCGCTGGGTTTCTTTCCTCCTTAATAATGCTGTTGGGACTGAGTGCTGACATCATCTGCTTGATCAGGGGTCTCCAAACTTTTCAAACAAAGGGCCACTTTATTGTCCTTCAGACTTTAGGAGGGCCGGATTGTGGCCAGCAGGGGGCAGGAAATGTCACGGGCATCCAGCACCGGTGA
Organism: Rana kukunoris; assembly: GCA_029574335.1. Lineage (NCBI taxonomy): Eukaryota > Metazoa > Chordata > Amphibia > Anura > Ranidae > Rana > Rana kukunoris. The sequence goes on along the minus strand of CM056059.1, from coordinate 157,622,445 downwards.
GAATAAATGTGGCCTCAGGGTTGGTGGTCGGTAGGAGGAGGAGTAGGGCTCCTATCGGTAGGAGGAGGAGTGGGGCTCCTATCGGTAGGAGGAGGAGTGGGGCTCCTATCGGTAGGAGGAGGAGTGGGGCTCCTATCGGTAGGAGGAGGAGTGGGGCTCCTATCGGTAGGAGGAGGAGTGGGGCTCCTATCGGTAGGAGGAGGAGTGGGGCTCCTATCGGTAGGAGGAGGAGTGGGGCTCCTATCGGTAGGAGGAGGAGTGGGGCTCCTATCGGTATCGGCTCCTAGGAGAGAGTGGGGTGTGGGGCTCCTATCGGTAGGAGGAGGCTCCTAGGAGTGGGGCTCCTAGGCTCCTATCGGAGGGGGAGGAGTGGGGCTCCTATCGGTAGGAGGAGGAGTGGGGCTCCTATCGGTAGGAGGAGTGGGGCTCCTAGTGGGGCTCCTATCGGTAGGGGGAGGAGTGGGGCTCCTATCGGTAGGGGGAGGAGTGGGGCTCCTATCGGTAGGGGGAGGAGTGGGGCTCCTATCGGTAGGGGGAGGAGGAGTAGGGCTCCTATCGGTAGGGGGAGGGGAGTAGGGCTCCTAGCGGTAGGGCGGAGGAGGAGTAGGGCTCCTCCTATCGGTAGGGGGAGGAGGAGTAGGGCTCCTCCTATCGGTAGGGGGGGGAGGAGGAGTAGGGCTCCTCCTATCGGTAGGGGGAGGAGGAGTAGGGCTCCTCCTATCGGTAGGGGGAGGAGGAGTAGGGCTCCTCCTATCGGTAGGGGGAGGAGGAGTAGGGCTCCTCCTATCGGTAGGGGGAGGAGGAGTAGGGCTCCTCCTATCGGTAGGGGGAGGAGGAGTAGGGCTCCTCCTATCGGTAGGGGGAGGAGGAGTAGGGCTCCTCCTATCGGTAGGGGGAGGAGGAGTAGGGCTCCTCCTATCGGTAGGGGGAGGAGGAGTAGGGCTCCTCCTATCGGTAGGGGGAGGAGGAGTAGGGCTCCTCCTATCGGTAGGGGGAGGAGGAGTAGGGCTCCTCCTATCGGTAGGGGGAGGAGGAGTAGGGCTCCTCCTATCGGTAGGGGGAGGAGGAGTAGGGCTCCTCCTATCGGTAGGGGAAGGAGGAGTAGGGCGGCTCCTATCGGTAGGGGGAGGAGGAGTAGGGCGGCTCCTATCGGTAGGAGGAGGAGAAGGAGGAGGGCGGCTCCTATCGGCAGGAGGAGGAGGAGGAGTATCCCATCATTAATAACAGTGGAAGGAATAGTGCCCCCTTGTTGGTGTCAGTGGAAGGAATAGTGCCCCAAGGGCCGCACAAAGGCTAGCAAAGGGCCACATCTAGCCGACTCTACGGTGCCTGCGCAATGACTTTCGGCTTCTTTCGGAAAGTCGTGACGCGCAGTATGCTCCAGTCGGAGGAACGTCAATCAACTAGGAACGCCCAGCCCTGCAAGAATCGTATCCAGAAGCCGAGGGATGAAACACAGCTGACACAGTATTTGCGGAAAAAAAAAAAACCCAGCATCCTCGCAGTCTAACCGGTCAGCTCAAGGTATTTTTAGAAAAAAAATTTGGGTGTGCTTCCACTTTAATCTAGTCTTACCTGTAGGTCTAAGATGGTCTGTAAGGTTTTACAACCACTTTAAATGTATATTGGGGGAGAATATTTTGCTGGCCATCATCTGTAAAACTTTGGAGTGGTATATTGTATAATTTTTTCAAAAATTTATTTTAGCGGCTCAAGCAAACACAGTGACTGCGTGTGACCTCAGAATGGCGTTGTGCCATGCATTTTAAAAATGATAAGAAATTTAGTTTGGGTACAGCGTTGCATGACCGCGCAATTGTCATTTAAAGTGTGAGAGCTGAAAATTGGCCTGGGCAGGAAGTGGGTGACCATGCCCGGTAGGCAAGTGTTTTTAAAATGTTCTTGTCGCCATTTTTTCACGTGTACATTGCTCTGCTTCCACCTTGGTGATTATCGGCCATTAGAATAACGTACCTTGTTGGGTATTTCAGTCGGAATCCATTATACCTACTATATGGCCTTTCCTGCATTTGGCTTTGTTTCATCATTGGTGAGAATTGCATGGTCTTGTATACAGGTGTGGAAAATAAATGTAGCGCTATAAACATAAATTAGTAACACACACATGAACAGTGAATGAAAGACACCTGTATACAGGTGTCTTCTAGTATATAAACAGAAGGAGACATTGGTGTTATAGAACAATTCCGCACCTTGGTGAGATCTGTCGCCCTTTATAAATCACTCATGTGATGCCCCTCTGTGTCTCTCTGACCACCTGGCGCCGCAGAGTTGTGTTTCCCTATGAAATATTAAGCATCTCCCTTTTTTTAGTTTTTATGTTGGCTTTGCCTCGCGGTATCAATATACTTATGTTACCTGTGCCCGAGAGCTTTAAATAATGAATAATAAGCATCTGCCTGAAATGGGTTCTGCAGATTATTCAGAATCCACCATCTGACGCTAAAGGCAGAGCGTGGAAATAGAAGTTTGGCAAAGCCGCGCTCATAAAAACAAATGAGTTAGATGAGGACTGCTAGGCAACAGTCCTCTGTATTTAAACAATTAATATAACACGGAGCATCTCCCATAGGGTAAAGGCAAAACCTGGCCACATAGGGTGATGACACAAAAGCTCTCCTGTAAAATAAATGATTAACATTGTAATATTACATAAAAATAAAATTACAAAATCCTAAATTGGAGCAAACATAAAATAATGTGTATCCCAGAATGTGCTTCTAGGGCAATAGCACAGATGTTCATACAGTCCTTGCAACTTCTGTGTCAAAGTATAATTGAAAACAGTCCCAGGAAATAGAACAGCAGAAAAATCCTAATGGTTCACACCACCACAGTGACGAGCTGACAGCATCAAAGTGATCCCTTCACCAAAATAAGGGGGGGCCGCTTACCAGAGGGCAAGCTCAATGTAGCAATTGGCTATAACCCAGCCGCGGCCTTTGAAATCCTAGATGGTTCCTGGACACGACTTCCAGCAGATAACAAAGCTGGCGGTACTCACGGACATCAACCATATAGTGGAGAGAGAAGGATGGACCAATAGTGTGATTCCGTTTCAACAAGGAGGGTTTATTAAAACAAAAATGATACTCACAATTTGACAAGATATCAAAAGCATGTAAAAACAATCGCCGGCCGGCAAACAGATCGGAGCCCTTCCTCCGTACGTGGTGACGTCACTGCGCGTCCTCCCAGACGCGTTTCGTCATCAAAAGGACGTTATCAATGGGTTGGGCTATCGCAGTAAGGTCACCAGTTAAATACCTACTCCTCGTTGTGAAGTGCCTAACAACCGCGGCCGAGGCCGCCATCTTAAGTATGGTAAACATGCCCATAACTCGCGTTTGGAAGGACACATCCCTGGATTAAGTTTGGCGAATATTCTGATGTCGCTAGAAGCTCAAATTAAACAAGGGTGCAAATTCTAATCTAGATGCCAGAGGGGATAGGCACTAGTCAGGATAAGAACGAAAAATTTATAAAATTAAAAATTGAAAAGAATGAGAATCCTACTTCCGGTGCATAGAGAACTAATGTAACTTGATAACATTCAGTTATACTCGCAACTCATGCTAATTCTAGCACCCTCTATAGGAACTAAAGAGGAATGCCACCCTGGCTTTAAAAGCAGATACAGCTCATGTTATAGCTTGTTGCGTGGAGTTTAACAAATGTATGTAGATTAGTCTTACCTCCAGAGTCTTAACTAAAAAGTGACACAAAACCCATCTAAAGAGATTAATTAGTGTGGCCATAATTGTAGACCCCCTTCATAATTAAAAATATGTATATACCAATATTGATTTACCAATCTTTGATTATTGATTAAAAAATGTTCTTATCAGTTAGATCAAGAGAATGTGCTATTTACATTATTAAAGTATCCTCATAGAAGTCAATCAGGATAGCGCAAGTGAACCCCAAAATTCTAACTCAGCCTATGTGTGTACAAGAATTTACTTGTGCAAGGATTAGAAAATATATGAAAATGGAAATATATATATAAAAAAATTACATATATAAAAAATATATATAAAAAATATATATAAAAATAAAAAATGTTATATAGGAAAAATTGCCTTCGAACTCAGATTTACCCGAATCATCGAGTTCACAGACATACATCACCCTGTTGAACCCACTAACTAATGCAGGCCAGGGCTGCCTGCTAAGGCTAATCTCGGCCTATATATTTAATTGGTGCTAAAGATGTGAAAAGTGCATCAATCTTCTGTTAAAGAAAAAACATATTCCTAATTAAAGTGTAGTGCCTAAAAATAATAATAAACGGAAAAGATTGAACCCTGTAGAGGGTCCCTTCTATTCCTATTAAGTTAAAGTGAGTTGATCTCTTATAAAAAGGATACTAGTGCAATTCTTATACCTTTATATGTGCCTTAATGAAATATCATGATAATTCCAGAGGGGGGACCAAGAGGAAAACATTTTATTCTTAAAAACTGAAAAATGAAAATTGAAAATTAAAAAACATATAGGGGAGGGGGTTAGAGAGGGCCTCTGTTGGTGCACTTCACAGTGAGTTTACAGAGATGAAATAGAAAATTACGCGTTGTTAATAAATGCATTAATGTCAGTCTCTATATTCAACCCGTAGGGGGTGTAGGTCTTGAGTCGATATATCCACCCCATTTCCATCCTTGAAATCTCCCTTACTAGGTGACTCCCCCTCCAATGGGGTTTGAACTTGTCTATTCCCAAGAAAAGGGTGTTGGACGGGTCTCGATGATGTTTGAGCTTATAATGGTTAGAGACAGAATGATCTTTAAAGCCCGACAGGATATTTGCAATATGCTCATTCACGTGAACTTGGAAGGCCCTCTTAGTACGGCCCACATATTGTAGGCCGCATGGGCACTGCAATAGATATACAACACCTGTGGATGCACAAGTGATACATGGCCTAATCTTATGTTCTCTACCCGTGGCTGTGGAGGAAAAAACAGTCCCGCACCTGTGTGGGTTTGAACTCAGACTGCAGACCCTACATCGTCTACATTTGTAGTAACCCTGCAATTGGTTAAAAAACCCAATGCCCCTAATAGGAGGATCAATCACCTTATCACGCAGAAGGTCCTCCCTCAGAGTGCCCCGGACGTCAAATAACGACCTCTGTAGCGCATCCTGGGAATAGCCTGGGAATAGCCCTTTTCTAAGAAGCGATTAGTTAAAACGGAGGCTTGGGTCTCGAACTGTCTAAGATCGGAGCAATTTCTCCTCAGTCTGAGGTACTGACTTTTGGGGACGGCTCTGAGCCATGGTTCGTGATGGCAACTGTCTTTAGGAATAAAGAAGTTCCTATCAGTCTCTTTAAAGAAGGTAGACGTAATGAATTTTCCCTCTTTAACCTCAATCTTAAGATCCAAGTAATGTACTTCACAGTCTGACTCGCCTCGTATTTCAGTTGAATTCCCCTTTGGTTATTATTAAGGGACTCAATGAACATGGCCAGGTCATGTTGGGCCCCTGTCCATAGGAGGAGGATGTCATCTATATAGCTAGCCCACAGGACCACCTGAGGCAGGTCCCCTGAGTAGATGACATCCTCCTCCCATTTGGCCATGAACAAATTGGCCAAACTAGGGGCATATTTAGCCCCCATGGCGACCCCTGTGTCTTGTTTATAGAAATTATGGTCAAACCAGAAATAATTTGAAGCGGCTGCAAATTTAAGTAGGGACATTACAAACTCAATCTGTTTTGTCTCTAACCCTGAATCCCTCATTAGAAAGCACTGAACAGCTTCCAAGCCCAATTGGTGGGGGATTATTGTATATAAAGAAGCTACATCTATGGTTGCCATCCTTGTCAAACTCTGAAAAAGCTCTTCTTGATAAAGGTTTGAAATTTGCACCACCGAAGGGCTTGAACAAATTTGAAACATACATGGACATACATAGATTCATTAGGAAACTTAGCATCAAACGCTATATGATTGGAAATTCATGTGTCAATTCTACACCAGCCAATGGCTATATACATTCAGGTTTGAGGAATGCATCCTTATTCAACCCTCCGGGGGGTTTGGCTCCATCTTTAAAAGTTTTTCGTGATGTGCTGGTTAGGGATCTGGAGGCCATTGAGATCAAGAAGGCCAAACTTAATAAAACCCTCCAGGAAGGTCTAGACTCCTTATGTACAAATAAGGAATTGGTTATTAGACCAGCCGATAAAGGGGGGGGGGGGATTGTCATTCTGGACAGAGTGGATTACCTCAGGGAAATGCACAAAATCGTTGATGATACAGACACTTATACTGTCTTACCAAGTGACCCTAAGGGGAGGTTTAAAAAGGATTTGGAGGTCCTTTTATGGAAGGGTTACCATGAAGGCATTTTGTCCTTTAATGAGAAACTATACCTCCTACCTAAGGCCCCCCGTACACCAACAATATATTATTTACCGAAGCTGCATAAGGACCCAATCTGCCCCCCGGGTCGCCCTATAGTTAGTGGTATAGATTCCATTACGTCCCGGGTGGGCAGATATGTGGATTTTTATCTCCAGCCACTGGTGAAAAAGGTTCCCTCGTATGTCAAGGACTCCAGACACATCATAAATATTCTGTCTGGATGCAGTCCGACTCCTGATATGTGGATGGCAACCATAGATGTAGCTTCTTTATATACAATAATCCCCCACCAATTGGGCTTGGAAGCTGTTCAGTGCTTTCTAATGAGGGATTCAGGGTTAGAGACAAAACAGATTGAGTTTGTAATGTCCCTACTTAAATTTGCAGCCGCTTCAAATTATTTCTGGTTTGACCATAATTTCTATAAACAAGACACAGGGGTCGCCATGGGGGCTAAATATGCCCCTAGTTTGGCCAATTTGTTCATGGCCAAATGGGAGGAGGATGTCATCTACTCAGGGGACCTGCCTCAGGTGGTCCTGTGGGCTAGATATATAGATGACATCCTCCTCCTATGGACAGGGGCCCAACATGACCTGGCCATGTTCATTGAGTCCCTTAATAATAACCAAAGGGGAATTCAACTGAAATACGAGGCGAGTCAGACTGTGAAGTACATTACTTGGATCTTAAGATTGAGGTTAAAGAGGGAAAATTCATTATGTCTACCTTCTTTAAAGAGACGGATAGGAACTCCTTTATTCCTAAAGACAGTTGCCATCACGAACCATGGCTCAGAGCCGTCCCCAAAAGTCAGTACCTCAGACTGAGGAGAAATTGCTCCGATCTTAGACAGTTCGAGACCCAAGCCTCCGTTTTAACTAATCGCTTCTTAGAAAAGGGCTATTCCCAGGATGCGCTACAGAGGTCGTTATTTGACGTCCGGGGCACTCTGAGGGAGGACCTTCTGCGTGATAAGGTGGCTGAAGAGGAGGCAAAATTCCCTGAAGGGGTACCGTTTATCACCACATATTCCGTACAGCATAGGGCTGTCACCCAATTGGTAAACAAACATTGGCATATAGCCAAGAATGACCCCTTGCTGAAGGGTATCTTACCCCCCAAACCACGTGTTGTATTTAGAGGGGTCCAGTCCATAAGAAATATGGTAGCACAAAATGTGATTGATCCTCCTATTAGGGGCATTGGGTTTTTTAACCAATTGCAGGGTTACTACAAATGTAGACGATGTAGGGTCTGCAGTCTGAGTTCAAACCCACACAGGTGCGGGACTGTTTTTTCCTCCACAGCCACGGGTAGAGAACATAAGATTAGGCCATGTATCACTTGTGCATCCACAGGTGTTGTATATCTATTGCAGTGCCCATGCGGCCTACAATATGTGGGCCGTACTAAGAGGGCCTTCCAAGTTCGCGTGAATGAGCATATTACAAATATCCTATCGGGCTTTAAAGATCATTCTGTCTCCAACCATTATAAGCTCAAACATCATCGAGACCCGTCCAACACCCTTTTCTTGGGAATAGACAAGTTCAAACCCCATTGGAGGGGGAGTCCCCTAGTAAGGGAGATTTCAAGGATGGAAATGGGGTGGATATATCGACTCAAGACCTACACCCCCTACGGGTTGAATATAGAGACTGACATTAATGCATTTATTAACAACGCGTAATTTTCTATTTCATCTCTGTAAACTCGCTGTGAAGTGCACCAACAGAGGCCCTCTCTAACCCCCTCCCCTATATGTTTTTGAATTTTCAATTTTCATTTTTCAGTTTTTAAGAATAAAAATGTTTCCTCTTGGTCCCCCCTCTGGAATTATCATGATATTTCATTAAGGCACATATAAAGGTATAAGAATTGCACTAGTATCCTTTTTATAAGAGATCAACTCACTTTAACTTAATAGGAATAGAAGGAACCCTCTACAGGGTTCAATCTTTTCCGTTTATTATTATTTTTAGGCACTACACTTTAATTAGGAATATGTTTTTTCTTTAACAGAAGATTGATGCACTTTTCACATCTTTAGCACCAATTAAATATATAGGCCGAGATTAGCCTTAGCAGGCAGCCATGGCCTGCATTAGTTAGTGGGTTCAACAGAGTGATGTATGTCTGTGAACTCGATGATTCGGGTAAATCTGAGTTCGAAGGCAATTTTTCCTATATAACATTTTTTATTTTTTTTTATATATATTTTTTATATATGTAATTTTTTTATATATATATTTCCATTTTCATATATTTTCTAATCCTTGCACAAGTAAATTCTTGTACACACATAGGCTGAGTTAGAATTTTGGGGTTCACTTGCGCTATCCTGATTGACTTCTATGAGGATACTTTAATAATGTAAATAGCACATTCTCTTGATCTAACTGATAAGAACATTTTTTAATCAAAAATCAAAGATTGGTAAATCAATATTGGTATATACATATTTTTAATTATGAAGGGGGTCTACAATTATGGCCACACTAATTAATCTCTTTAGATGGGTTTTGTGTCACTTTTTAGTTAAGACTCTGGAGGTAAGACTAATCTACATACATTTGTTAAACTCCACACAACAAGCTATAACATGAGCTGTATCTGCTTTTAAAGCCAGGGTGGCATTTCTCTTTAGTTCCTATAGAGGGTGCTAGAATTAGCAGGAGTTGCGAGTATAACTGAATGTTATCAAGTTACATTAGTTCTCTATGCACCGGAAGTAGGATTCTCATTCTTTTCAATTTTTAATTTTATAAATTTTTCGTTCTTATCCTGACTAGTGCCTATCCGCTCTGGCATCTAGATTGGAATTTGCACCCTTGTTTAATTTGAGCTTCTAGCGACATCGGAATATTCGCCAAACTTAATCCAGGGATGTGTCCTTCCAAACGCGAGTTATGGGCATGTTTACCATTCTTAAGATGGCGGCCTCGGCCGCGGTTGTTAGGCACTTCACAACGAGGAGTAGGTATTTAACTGGTGACCTTACTGCGATAGCCCAACCCATTGATAACGTCCTTTTGATGACGAAACGCGTCTGGGAGGACGCGCAGTGACGTCACCACGTACGGAGGAAGGGCTCCGATCTGTTTGCCGGCCGGCGATTGTTTTTACATGCTTTTGATATCTTGTCAAATTGTGAGTATCATTTTTGTTTTAATAAACCCTCCTTGTTGAAACGGAATCACACTATTGGTCCATCCTTCTCTCTCCACTATATGGTTGATGTCCGTGAGTACCGCCAGCTTTGTTATCTGCTGGAAGTCGTGTCCAGGAACCATCTAGGATTTCAAAGGCCGCGGCTGGGTTATAGCCAATTGCTACATTGAGCTTGCCCTCTGGTAAGCGGCCCCCCCTTATTTTGGTGAAGGGATCACTTTGATGCTGTCAGCTCGTCACTGTGGTGGTGTGAACCATTAGGATTTTTCTGCTGTTCTATTTCCTGGGACTGTTTTCAATTATACTTTGACACAGAAGTTGCAAGGACTGTATGAACATCTGTGCTATTGCCCTAGAAGCACATTCTGGGATACACATTATTTTATGTTTGCTCCAATTTAGGATTTTGTAATTTTATTTTTATGTAATATTACAATGTTAATCATTTAATTTACAGGAGAGCTTTTGTGTCATCACCCTATGTGGCCAGGTTTTGCCTTTACCCTATGGGAGATGCTCCGTGTTATATTAATTGTTTAAATACAGAGGACTGTTGCCTAGCAGTCCTCATCTAACTCATTTGTTTTTATGAGCGCGGCTTTGCCAAACTGTATTATTTTGTGTTTTCACACGATTGCCGCTGCCTCCTAGTTTTTTAGTTTTTTTGGTTTAGCGCAGTTTTCTGTTTTTCTTGTGGAAATAGAAGTCCCTGCTGCCTTCCGGCATGAAATGGATGTCAAGGCTTGTGTACCAGGTGATGGGCCCACCAGGAGACCTACTAAACCCCCACGGTTCATGGTACAGGACTGTGCAAAAGTTTTAGGCAGGTGTGACAACATGCAGTAAATCGTTTATTTTTATCATCCAAAGTGGAGTTCCTCCCGTTTTTTTATTTTTTTTATTTTTTTTTTACCCCCAAAAATCTTAAAATAAATGAAAAAGATGAGCTGTTAAAAATAAGTGTAAAATGCAAAACTCCGGTGGGTGTAACAAGATTTCCCCTTCTCTGTGAATTTTTACTATATGTGGAAGTAGATCTTCTGCCTCTACTTTAACTGCGGTGGATCTGCCTCGTCCTCCGTTGCGGTGTCTTCTGGTGAATGAGCTGCGCTGCCTTTTGGGAACTGTGTGTATCCCAGTAGGCAGCCGCCCATTCACAAAGCGATGCGCATGCGCAGTAGAAAACGGGCAGTGAAGCCGTGCCCGTTTACCATAGTAAGGATGGAGGCGCCAGGACCGAGCGTCTGTTGCCTGTCATAGGGAACGACGATCAGTGACATCACACGCCCCCACACAGTAAGAAACACACTTTAGGGAACACCTAACCCCTTTAGCACCCCCTACAGGTTAACCCCTTCACTGCCAGTGTAATTTTCACAGTAAACAGTGCTTTTTTAAAGGCACTGTTTGCTGTAAAAATTACAATGGTCCCAAAATAGTGTCAAGTATCCGATGTGTCCGCCATAACATCGCAGTCATGATAAAAATAGCTGATTGCCGCCATTACTAGTAAATATTAAAAAAAAAAATGTCATTCTATCCCCTATTTTGTAGACGCTATAACTTTTGCACAAACCAATCAATAAACGCTTATTGCAATGTTTTTTTTTACCAAAAAATGCAGAAAAATACATATCGGCCTAAACTGAGGGGTGAAAAAAAATTATATATATTTTAGGGATATTTATTATAGCAAAAAGTAAAAAATATATATATATTTTTTCTAAACTGTCGTTCTATTTTTGTTTATAGCGATGAAAATAAAAACCATTGAGGTGATCAAATACCACCAAAAGAAAGCTCTCTTTATAGGAAATAAAAGGACGTCAATTTTGTTTGGGAGCCACGTCGCACGGCCACGCAATTGTCAAATCGACGCAGTGCCAAATTGCAAAAAGGGGACTGGTCCTTTAGCAACTTAAGCCCCGGACCATTATGCAGCTAAAGTGGCCAAAAAGTGTCGCAAAAGTGCAGCTTAAACATCGGTAAAGTGCTACTAAAACGATTGATGCTTTACCGCTAACATCGGGAGCTTTCAGTGCGACAGCAGCCTTAAAAGGTACTGCTTATTACGTCTGAGAGGAAAAGTTGCAATGAAGTGCAGTTCCTTAGAAAATAATTAGAAGCCTGGAATCGGTGTGAGTTGAAGTGCGATGGCACACCGCACAGGCCCAGCAACTCCACAGTCACGCTGCTAATGGAAATCATATCCAGAGGCAGATGAGGTGCAGGAATGACAAATACACCACGGGCCCCGGGGCATTTTTCTACAGGCAGCTAACATCCCCCATGTTTTTCACGTCTCAGTGTGTTCCCACAGGCTTGTCTGCCTCGAGGGTGATGAATATTTTTATTTTTTAATATGTGTATTGAAAACAGAAAAGCACGTTTGTCCAGAGGGAACAAATTTTGGTTTCTTTCTGAGCAGCATTGCAATGATTTTGGCTAAAATTTCTGTACTGCCATAAATCTATCCCAATGTGTTGTGGGCCTCCTTCGTTAAAGGAGTTGTAAAGGTACAGTTTTTTTTTTTCCCCTAAATAGCTTCCTTTACCTTAGTGCAGTCCTCCTTCACTTACCTCATCCTTCCATTTTGCTTTTAAATGTCCTTATTTCTTCTGAGAAATCCTCACTTCCTGTTCTTCTGTCTGTAACTCCACACAGTAATGCAAGGCTTTCTCCCTGGTGTGGAGTGTTGTGCTCGCCCCCTTACTTGGACTACATTGCCCCGATTGCTATCATTAGGGGGCTTTCACAAAGCACTTTTTCTCCACATGTTTGTGAGTAGTTTTTAATCATTTTTTTAGCAATACATTTGAGGAAAATGCACAAAACCAATGAGCCCCCTTTTCTTCTCTATTTCCCTTTCAATCCCTTAAACCCTGTGCTAGCGCATGCATTGCACACAGTCATGCTCGCCCCCTCCCTTGGACTACAGGAGATTCAGGACGCCCACTAACACACAGCTCCTTTCTCTATCTGCAACGTAGAGAGTCCCGACTCTCCTGTAGTCCAAGGGAGGGAGCGAGCACGACACTCCACACCAGGGAGAAAGCCTTGCATTACTGTGTGGAGTTACAGACAGAAGAACAGGAAGTGAGGATTTCTCAGAAGAAATAAGGACATTTAAAAGCAAAAGGAGGATGAGGTAAGTGAAAGAGGACTGCACTGAGGTATGGGAAGCTATTATTTTGGGAATTGTACCTTTTTAACAACCCCCTTTAAAGCGGGCCTTGGATTTACATATTTTGGAGTAGGAATATTATCCTGGCCTATGGCATGAGTACAGTGCGTATCTTAGACACTTCCATACTTCCATCCTGCTACTGCTGGACGTTGACCATAGAGAATCCGGGAGGCCAGCTGGTCCTCAGAAGTCTCTGACCTTTCAGGGGCTAGTGCAATGTTATGACATTACACCCAGGCCTCTAGATTTGAAAATATGGCGCCACCTTGGCTGGAAAGGCAAGATCTTTTTTGTTTTTATTTCAGGCATACCAATGTTTTATCAGATTAGGCGACCCGTCAGAATGTGTACCGGAAGTGACATCCAGCACCACTATCTTGCTACACCCCACACTCCTCTACAGTAAGGAAACACAGGAGGGGAAAAGCGGACATCTTGTCACACCCACCAGAGTTTTGCATTTTACACTTATATTTAACAGTAAAGTGAATTTGTATAGTCAAATACAATACTTTAAAACTAAATGTTTATATGTTGAATTTTAAAAGCAGCGAACTTCTGTGAGATGACCATGTTTGCTGCTACTTTTAAAATTCAACATCTAACCAGTCGGACGGAGTTCTAAGTACTGGATTACACTATATAAACTCACTTTACTGTTAAAAATAAGTGTAAAATGCAAAACTTCGGGGGTGTAACAAGATGTCCGCTTTCCCCCTTCTCACTGTATTCTTACTATAGAGCAGTGGTTCTCAACCTTCTAGTGCCGTCACCCCTTGAAAAAATTTCCCAAGTTGTGGGGACCCCTAACAGTAAAATTATTTTCGTAGCGTGGGTTGTCAGCACCCAAGGCAAGACAAGTAATTTGCTCCCCTCACCCACGGACATTTATAGCTCCCCAAGTCCTTTCCACTCTTACAGTATTAAAACCCTTTCTGGTCCATTGTATGTACCTCTCTTTGTTCTCCTTTCTTTACCTTTTATCTCTCTAGCCTAATTTCTTGATTTTTTTTTTCTCTCTCTAGCAGACTTTCTTGTTCTTTCTCTCCCTTTTTTTTTTTTTTTGTTCCGTACCCTCTTTTCCTCTCCCTTCCATGTATTCTCTATTTTCTCACTTCGTCTTTCAGGACAGCACTTGGAGAGCGCAGCTCCACCCACTTCCCAGGAAACACTGCAGTCACTGCTATAACTTCCGCCCACCTCCACCATGGCCTCAGTTGTAGTGTTTCCTCCGGCCATGGTGGAAGCGCTGCAGGGAACCAGGAGGATGCTGGACTCTCTCCAGGGGGAAACTGATTAAAGGCATACCTGCGATAGGTTGTTTGTTTTTCTTTAGGAGGCAGACCCAACCTCCCCCCTGACGCGTGGGGGACGTTTCGGTGCTCCCCTCTTCTCGAGCCCGGCGAGGGTAAAGGCTGCCGGGGGTTCCGCGCCAATAGGCTGGGCATTGCAGGCCAGGTTGGGAGGCGGTTAGATGCCGGTCTCCTGGGGTCTGCGATGTCCCGGTACGGAGGGCGGGCGACGTCATTTCCGGTGGAGGCGGGACTTCCGGCAGCGCGTGGCGCCTTCCGGTTCCGGCCGCTGGAACGCAGAAGGGAGGGGCAGCCTCGGCGGTGCAATTTCCGGTTCCCACAGCGGTGGGGTTAACCGGGACTTTCAAAAGGAGGCGCACAAACGATCGCCGCGTTCTGGGAAAATGGAGCCAGAAGGTGGCGGGAGCAGGAGCCACATGCACCAGCCCAGCCCAGGTAGGAAAACGGCGGTTTAAGTCTACCTGGTTCCTTGTTATGTCCCTCCTACTGCCCCTTTGGGGAGAGGAGCCTGCCTCACTCACCCTAGTCACGTCCCTGGGAGAGTGTTGTTTGTTTGGTACAGCGGTGATGGGACCTGGTGTGTTTTTTGTTCACTAGCTGTTTTGTGGTGGTGGTGGTTTGGGTCTGAGACACAAAAAGTTAAACATGGGGTTGTTGTCTTTTGTGTTTTTCAGAAAGCTAAAGAGAAGCTAAAAATTGCAGTGCCCCCTCCTAAGAAACGGTGTGCTACCTGCAAAACAACCCTTAAAGGGTCTTGGACTAAGCCGTTATGCAAGGCATGCATCGCGGACATAGTCAAAGGGGAAGCCTCTACTAGTGCAGCCTCCGAACAACCCAAAGAGATGCTCTCTTCTTTTAGGAAAGAGCTAGAAGAGACCTTTCAGTCGTTTCGCTCCTACTTGGACAGAGGGGCGGCGTCAGGGTCAGCAGCTAAGGCCTCCACTAGTGCACCCTTGGATTATAGAGGGGCAGGTAGTGAGTCCGAGGAGGAAGAGCCTAGCAGCCTAGTCTCAGGGTCAGAAGCGGAAGAAGAAGATACAGGAGAATCTTCTTCTTCACGTTACAAGTTGTCCTTAGAAGAGGTGGATGACTTACTGAAAACTATTCATTCCACCTTAAACATTAAGGTGGATAAGACGCATTTGTCTCTGCATGACAAGATGTACCAGGGTTTAGACGAAGTCAAGCATCGAACCTTTCCAGTACATAGAGTATTGTCAGATGCGGTCAAAAGGGAGTGGAAAGACCCAGAGAGGGCTCCTTTCTTTTCCCGATCACTCAAGAGGAGATTTCCTTTTGATGAGGATCCAGCGCAGGTATGGAATAAGAAACCTAAGCTGGATGCTGCGTTCTCAAAGGTATCCCGAAATACAGACTTGGCCTTTGAGGATACGGGCACCTTAAAAGATCCCCTAGATAAAAGAGCAGAGGCGCTCTTAAAGAAGGCTTGGGATGCCTCTCTGGCCAACCTCAAACCAGCTATGGCATCCACAGTAGTGGCCAGGAACCTTGAGCATTGGTTGGAACAGCTGAAGGGTCACATTGAGTCTGGGACCTCACGCAGAGAGTTGCTAGAGTCCTTCCCGATTCTTCTGAAGGCAGTAGGCTATATGGCGGATGCCTCAGCCGAGCCAGTGAGAATATCAGCCCGTTCCTCGGCCCTAGTGAATTCGGCCAGGAGGGCTCTCTGGGTCAAAACCTGGACTGGGGACACGGCTTCGAAGGCTAAGTTATGTGGCCTGCCCTTCGATGGAGATCTGGTATTTGGCACCGGTCTGGACACTGTTCTGGATAGGACGGCGGATAGGAAAAAAGCCTTCCCCTTAAAGAAGGTAGTACCGCGAACCAGGAAAAATTTTCGTCCTTTTTTCCAGCCCCAAGATCCTAAAGAGATACAAAAAGGTCAGGGTGGAAGGTCCTGGCGGCCTCAGAGGGGTGGAGGGAGACCCGGGGTGTTTCGCTCCCCTAGCCAGCCCGCTAAACCCCAGTGACGGTCGCCCGGCTGTGGGAGGACGTCTTCAGTCGTTCCTTCCACAGTGGGCAGAGACGACTTCCAGTGCATACATCCTCAAGGTTATTGCAGAGGGCTACGCGCTGGAGTTCTCCGAGAAACCACCGTCGCGTTTCTACGCGACTCAGCTGCCCAAGGATCAGGAGAAATCCAGGGCAATGTTGTCGCTGTTAGAGGAATTTCTCCAGCAGAGGGTGATTACCCCGGTACCCCAACAAGAACAGGGGGCGGGTTGCTACTCCCATGTGTTTCTAGTAAAAAAAGCCGGCAGGAAAATTTCGTTTGATTCTGAACTTGAAATTCCTGAATCGGTCAATCAAGTACAAGAGGTTCCGGATGGATACCATCTACTCGGTCAGAAGGCTCCTTCCTGCAGGTTGCTTTCTGGCTTCGATAGACCTAAGGGATGCTTATCTTCACATCCCGATAAGAGCCTCTTCTCAGCGTTTCCTGCGTCTAGCGATCAGGACAGGAAGCGAGATCAAACACTTTCAGTTCAGGGCCCTGCCGTTCGGTCTCTCCTCCTCTCCGAGGATCTTTTCGAAGGTGGTGGCAGAGGCCTTGGCACCTCTAAGGCTAGAAGGAGTTTCGGTAATTCCATACTTGGACGACCTCCTGTTCGCCAAGACGGAAGATCAGCTGCTCAAAGACCTATGGAGGACCCAGGCCCATTTGGAGGGTCTAGGTTGGATTATGAACAGAGAGAAGTCAAATCTAGTCCCCTCTCAGGTCATAGTCTTTTTGGGGTACACAATAGACTCCATCCAGGAGAGGTTATTTCTACCAGAGGAGAAAATAATCAAGGTTCAGGCAGCAGTGAAGGCAGTGCAGACGAATCTGTCAGTGTCAGTTCGTGCAGCTATGTCCACCCTGGGACTTCTCACATCCTCCATTCCTGCGGTTCAGTGGGCCCGCCTGCATTCAAGGAGTCTCCAGCAGGCGATTCTACAGAATTGGACGCATGGAGAACCCCTAGAAAAGGAGATCAGGGTTCCAACCTCAGTAAAAGGGAAACTTTGGTGGTGGAGGGCTCACGCAAATTTGAGTCAGGGTCTAGTGTGGTCCTTCCCCGCTACAATGGTCCTAACTACGGATGCCAGCTCCTGGGGATGGGGTGCTCACCTCAGGGGTCAGTTGGCTCAGGGGTCCTGGTCCAGGGAAGAGTCCAAAAGATCCTCCAATTGGAGGGAACTCAGAGCCGTTTGCCTAGGGCTTTGGGCCTTCCAGGAGACGATACAGGGTCAGCATGTCCAGATAATGTCGGACAATGCTACAGCGGTAGCTTACGTCTCAAGGCAGGGGGGCACGAGGAGCAGGGTTCTCCTGAACCTGGCCCTACACATGCTTTACTGGGCAGAGACAAACTTGGCATCTCTGTCTGCAGTTCACCTAAAGGGCAGTTTAAACCACCTGGCAGACTTCCTAAGCAGGAGGAGGGTTCTAGAATCCGAGTGGAGTCTGAATTCAGAGGTGTTCCAGGAAATAGCAGACAAATGGGGAACCCCTCAGATAGACCTGTTTGCGTCCCAAGCCAACGCCAAGGTTCCGGTTTTCTTTTCCCTCAACAGACTGGATCAAGCGCAGGGGCTAGATGCGTTAGTTCAGCATTGGCCCTTCCATTTGTGTTATGCTTTCCCCCCAGTACAAATGGTTCCGTTAGTTCTGCGGAAACTTCAGGTTGAAAAGACGACTCTTATCCTGATAGCCCCATACTGGCCCAAAAGGCCTTGGTTTTCAACTCTGCTGAAGCTGGCAATAGAACCCCATCAGCTACTTCCAGCCAGAAAGGACTTATTATACCAGGGTCCTCTGCTCCATCCCAACGTGGATCGGCTCAACCTGGCGGCCTGGTTACTGAAGAGTTAATCCTGAGTAGGAAGGGTTTATCTAAGCGGTTAGTGGATACGCTACTTAGTAGCAGAAAGGAAGTTACCAGGGCGATTTATTTCAAGACCTGGAGGGTCTTTAATTCCTGGTGCAGTTCAAAGAATTGTTCCCCTATGAATAATTTTTCGGTCCTGGAGTTTTTACAGGACGGGATGGACAAGGGTCTGGCAGCCAGCACCCTGAAAGCACAGGTTGCTGCGCTATCAGTATTTCTAGAGAGACGGTTATCTCTAGATCCCTATGTCATCAGATTTTTTAAAGCATTGGCCAGGGCTAGGCCTTCCCCCTTTAAATTTTTTCCCAAGTGGGACTTATTGGTGGTTTTGGGGGGTCTGACAAAAAGACCTTTCGAACCACTGTTAGAAGCATCTTTAAAATTTTGGACCCTGAAAGCGGTCCTTTTAGTAGCCGTCACCTCGGCTAGGAGAATTAGTGAGCTACAGGCTCTTTCTATTGTGGAACCCTTCTTGACCATCTTCCCAGATAGTCGTGTTGAGGACAGATCCTGGGTTCCTTCCTAAGGTGGTATCGGCCTTCCATAGGACACAAGAAATAGTGTTACCTACCTTTTGTCCGGCTCCTTCCGGTTCAAGGGAAGAAGAGTTTCATACCTTAGATGTCAGAAGGTGCATTATGCACTACCTGGAAGTCACCAGGGAAATTAGAAAATCCAATTCTCTGTTTGTGTTCTCGGGTGCACGTAGGGGGTACGGTGCTTCCAAAAGTACACTAGCCAGATGGCTCCGTATGGCTATCCACGAGGCCTATAAGGCTAGGGGCATAGAACCTCCCCCAGGGGTGGTGGCACATTCTACAAGGGCAGTGGCAACTTCCTGGGCAGAACGGGCTGGAGCTTCACCAGAGCTTATCTGCAAGGCAGCTACGTGGACGAGTTTTTCCACTTTTACTCGCCACTACAGGATGGATCTGCTCTCAGCGGCGGAGCAGTCTTTTGGCAGGAAGGTCCTGCAAGCGGTGGTCCCACCCTAGAGTAAGTACTCGGTTATCATCTCCAAGTGCTGTCCTGAAAGACGAAGTGAGAAAACCTTAGTTACACTTACCGGTAACGGTATTTCTATGAGTCTTTCAGGACAGCACCGATAACCCACCCTTCTCTCTTCTGGTGGATATATGTATGTGTGTATATATGTATGTCATAGAAATACCGTTACCGGTAAGTGTAACTAAGGTTTTTATTCCTTCTCCTACTCTTTGCTGGGAGTTAGGGGGGTGTTGGGATGAGTGGCAATGCTTGGGGGAGTTCTGATTAGTCAACTTAGGTGCTCTGGATCTAGGTCATCTGCTGATCTATGAACTGTAGTGGGGACTTTTAATGGCCACTATAATCACAGGCACACTCACCGTGTCTCTGGCTATGTGGTGTCTCGTAGCAGTGACACCTATGCCATAATAAGGAGATAGGGTCTCCTACAGCCCCTCCCACTTCACATTCCTCACCAGTCAGCTGACCTCTAGTCTCTGCCCCCCAGCCATGCCGTGAACTAAATGGGTGGCTACGAAGAAGCTGAGTGGGCGACTGTGGGCTCCAGGAACAGCCCAGATGGGTGGCCACAGGCTCCAGGGACAGCCCTGCTGGGGTGCGCAAAAATGCTGGGAGAGCAGTGTGGGCTTCAGGAACAGCCCAGGATATGGTGACCCCTGGCAAATCATCATTCGACCCCCAAGGGGGTCCCGACCCCCAGGTTGAGAACCAATGCTATAGAGCAGGGGTCTCCAAAGTACGGCCCGCGGGCCACATCCGGCCCGCTAGGCTGTTTTTACCGGCCCGCAGCTACAGTCATTAGACTCACCGCAGGGACGGTCTTTGTGCCAAAGCATTGTGGTGTTGCAAAACCTGTGGTGCATACTCAGCCCCGGCAGTATGCAGCACAGATTCCACAACCACTCCCCGCGCTCTGCCTCGACCAATCCTGGCGCTCGCTCTGCCTCGACCAATCCCGGCGCTCGCTTGGCCTCGACCAATCCCGGCGCTCGCTTGGCCTCGACCAATCCCGGCGCTCGCTTGGCCTCGACCAATCCCGGCGCTCGCTTGGCCTCGACCAATCCCGGCGCTCGCTCGGCCTCGACCAATCCCGACGCTCGCTCGGCCTCGACCAATCCCGGCGCTCGCTCGGCCTCGACCAATCCCGGCGCTCGCTCGGCCTCGACCAATCCCGGCGCTCGCTCGGCCTCGACCAATCCCGGCGCTCGCTCGGCCTCGACCAATCCCGGCGCTCGCTCGGCCTCGGCCAGTCCCAGCACTCGGCCTCAACCAATGAAATGTAACAGCGGGGCGGAGGCCAAGATGGGGAAATGCAGAAGGTCTGCACTTGAGGCACAGTGAGTAGGAAACAAATGTGCATAATGGGGATGAAGTGGCTATGTTGGGGGCACATTTGTTAGTGTGGTGGGGGTGGAGTTAATTGCTCTGAAGGGGACACAGTTGTGGAAGGGTATGACAGTGAGGGGGACACAGTTGTGGGGGGTTATGGCACTGAATGGGACACAATTTGGGGGGGTTTGACACTTAAGGGACAAAGCTATGGGGGGGTGGTTATGGCACTGAAGGGGACACAGTTGTATGGGGGATCTGATGATCTGAGGGTGACACAAATGTGCAGAGGGGCTCTGAAGGAGACATCAGTTGGACAGGGATTCTCTGACGATTGATGGAGAGACAAATGTGTGGGGAAACTCTGATGGAGACACAGATTTAATGCACACTGGAAGTCTAACCCCCTGTATTTTGCTACAGGATTAGGACACAGGTGCACCATCTAGCCCCTCTTCCAGAAGCCTGGTACATTTTATTCTATTCCGCTGCTGCGGATTTAATAATATTTTTTTTTTCTCGGGCCCCGAGTATGTGTACAATTTATAATGTGGCCCTCGAAATGAAAAGTTTGGAGACCCCTGCTATAGAGGAGTGCGGGGTGTAGCAAGAAGGCGGCGCCAGAACGTCACTTCCATTGCACATTTTGACAGGTCGCCAAATTTGACAAAACACCAGCCTAGAGGCGAGATGTGAGGACTTATAGACCCCAGATCTCTCTGTAAAGGGGACCTGTCATGCCCTATTCCTATTTCATGGGATGTTTACTTTCCTTGTAATAGGAATAAAAGTGATCAGTAAAAGTGACCGCAAACATTACAGCAAGAGCAATAATTCTAGCTCTAGACCTCCTCTGTAGCTCTAAAGAGGTAACCTGTAAAAAAGTTTTAAAGCGTCGCCTATGGGGATTTTTAAAGCTTTCAGCCTTTAAGCGCTTATTAAAAGTCAGCAGCTACAAAAAAAAGGATTTTTGTTCTTACCGTAAAATCCATTTCTCTGAAGTTCATGGACGGACACAGCATTCTTTGACAGTAGGGTATTATGCATCCTTCCTCTAGGTGAGTTAGGCAGAAACCGCACACAAAGTGTTAACAACACTTTGCTCCTTATAGCTCCTCCCAGGGGGTGTGGTCCCCCTGGCATATATCCCCCACTCTGCCACAGCAGCCCCAGTTCGTAACAAGCAGTACAAACAAAAGGAGGGGTGGGTGCTGTGTCCGTCCATGAACTTCAGAGAAATGGATTTTACGGTAAGTACAAAAATCCTTTTTTCTCTTTCGTTCATGGACGGACACAGCATTCTTTGACAGTAGGGACGTCCCAAAGCAGTGGCAAAAAGATTTGAGGGGTGGGAACACAACACAGCAAACCCAGCTTTTTCTCAACAGAAAAAAACAGAGATTCCCAACAGGGGAAACCCAACCTCAAACTGCCGCTTGTAACACCTTGCGGCCAAAAGAAGTATCCGAAGATGCACTTACGTCTACCTTGTAGAATTTTGAAAAGGTGTGAACCGACGACCAGGTCGCGGCCTTGCACATCTGTAACACCGAGGCTTGATGACTGAAGGCCCATGAGGCTCCAATTGCCCTTGTCGACTGCACCGTAACCCGGAAAGGGGGCGCCCTTCCCTTCAGAGCATAGGCCTGAATGATAACTTGCCTGATACACCGGGAAATGGTGGCCGCCGGAACCGCCAGACCCTTCTTGTGGCCAGCCACCGACACGAACAGTGAGTCTGATTCCGGAACGGGGCCGTAGCAGACAAATACACTCGAAGGGCCCGGACCAGATCCAGAGAATGTAGAGAGGCCTCCTTCTGGTTCTTAGGACGAGGACATAGGGACGGCAGTACAATGTCCTCATTGATGTGGAAAGCCGAGACGACCTTTGGAAGGAAAGAGGGCTGCAGCCGCAGCACCACCTTATCCCTGTGAATGACCAAGTAGGGAGCCTTGCAGGACAAGGCTGCCAGTTCAGACACCCACCTGACCGAAGTAATCGCTACCAAGAAGACTACCTTCTGGGACAGGGTCAGTAATGGTATCTTCCGGATATCCTCAAAAGGAGCATCCTGGAGCACCGAGAGAACTAAGTTCAGGTCCCACGGAGGCAGTGGAGGCCGCACAGGGGGAACCACATGCCGGACCCCTTGCACAAAAGTGCGCATCAGAGAATGCGCTGCTAAGGGCCGCTGAAAATAAACAGCCAAGGCCGAAACTTGACTCTTCACCGTACCCAAGGCAAGGGCCTGGTCCACCCCCCGCTGCAGGAACAGCAAGATCCGCGACATAACGTATGCACATAGAGATGTAGGCCTTCCATGTTCGATGGTAGACCTTGCGAGAAGTAGCCTTGCGTGCGCGAAGCATGGTGGAGATCACCGGGCCCGACAGGCCCCGATCCTTCAGAACCTGGGTCTCAACAGCCACGCCGTCAAAGCCAGCGACTGTAAAGCAGGGTGAAAGACAGGGCCCTGCGACAAGAGATCTTCTCTCGGAGGCAGACGCCAAGGGACGTCTGCCACCAGAAGCACCAGATCCGCATACCAGGACCGGCGCGGCCAATCCGGCGCGATCAGAATCATCGGAGTCCCTTCGGCTTCCAATCTGCGCAGCAGGCGCGGTAGCAACTGTAATGGAGGGAAGGCGTAGATCAGGCAGTAGCAGCCCAGGGGGGCTACTAACGCGTCCGACGCGTCTGCCCACGGGTCCCTTGACCTGGCCACGAACCGTGGCACCTTTCGATTGAGGCGGGAGGCCAACAGATCTACGTCTGGAGTGCCCAACATTTTGCACAGAGTTTGAAAAACCTCCGGCCTGCAACGACCACTCCCCCCTGGTCGAGCGTTTGGCGACTCAGATAGTCGGCCTGCCAATTCAGCACTCCCGGAATGTACACTGCCGAGAGAGCCGGGACGGTCCTTTCGGCCCACCGAAGAATGTGAGCAACCTCCGCCGCGGACGGGCTTCTCGTGCCCCCCTGATGATTGATGTACGCCACGGCCGTGTCCGCCACGTTGTCCGATTAAACCCTGACCGATCGGCCCTGCAAATCCAAGGACCACCTGGTCAGGGACAGTTTGATCGCACGGAGCTTCAGAACATTGATTGGTAGACGGGACTCCTCCTGAGTCCAGCGACCCTGGACCGACTGGGAGCCCCAGACACCCCCCCAGCCGGAGAGGCTGGCATCCGTCGTAATCACTGTCCAGTGACGGGGGAGGAATGATTTTCCATTCCGAAGCCCTGGAGAAGTCAGCCACCACACCAGGGAGGCCTTGACTAGAGGACTCGGCTGAATCTGAACGTCCAGAGATGATGGAAGTTTGTCCCACCGTGACAAAATCTCGTTCAGCAATGTCCGGGTGTGAAATTGAGCAAACGGTACTGCCTCGAAAGAGGGCACCATCAGTCCCAGGACCCTCATGCAGAACCGAAGGGAAGACCTCCTCCGGGTCGACAGCAGCTGCACTGCTGATTGCAGTGTCCGAAGCTTCTCCAGAGGGAGAAAAACCTTTGCCTCCACAGAATCCAGGACTAACCCCAGGTATTCCAGGCGCAAGTACGGCACCAGTACTGACTTCTGGATATTTAGAAGCCATCCAAGCTCTGAGTCCGACACGTGATAGACACGTCCTCCTCTAACTCTGAGCTTGAGGAAGCTCTCAGAAAGAGGTCGTCCAGGTACCCCACTATAGCAATCCCGCGTTGTCTCGAGAGAGCCAGAATTGGGGCGAGCACCTTGGTGAAGACCCGAGGCGCCGAAGCTAGGCCGAATGGGAGAGCCACAAATTGGAAATGGTCCTCCCCTATCGCGAAGCGTAGAAACTTCCCCCTGCCGGAGAGCAGCTACCACCGAGCGAATCGACTCCATCTGGAACTGTTGCACCTTGACAAAGCAATTGAGGGCCTTGAGGTCCAGAATTGGGCGGACCCCATCCTTCTTGGGTACCACAAACAGGTTGGAGTAAAACCCCTGGAAGCGTTCCCCGGGAGGAACCGGTACCACCACCCCTCTGAACAGTAGGTCCTGGACCGCGTTCGAGAGAGCTTCCCGACGCTTCGGAGGGAGCCGAAGGTTGGAAGGGAAGAACCTGTGTGGAGGGTAAGAAAGGAATTCTATTTTGTACCCCGAGGAAACTACCTTGCAAACCCACCGATCGGAAAGGAGAGACCCCCACCGATCCGCGAATTCGAGAAGACGTCCCCCCCACCCGAGTCCCGAGTGGGGGCAACCCTTCATGCAGAGGCCGGTTTGCGGGTCCAGGGATGCTTTTGTCCCCCAGCGGGTGCCTTGGAACCCTGAAAACCCCTTCCTGTTGCCCCGGGCGCACGAAAAAAACGCTTAGGGGCAGTAAATGAGGGACCTGGCTTACGGCAAGGTTCCTTCCCCTTGGCCGCCTGTGGGAGGAGAGTACTCTTACCCCCTGTGGCAGCTTTAATGATCTCGTCCAGAGACTCCCCAAACAGACGGTCACCCTTAAAAGGTAGGTCCATCAAGGCCTTCTTAGAGGCCTAGTCCGCAGACCAGCACTTAAGCCAGACCATGCGGCGAATCACTACCGCGTAGACGGAAGCCCTGGAAAGTAAAGGGATCGTGTCCATAGAAGACTCGCAAAGAAATTTTAGACCCTGCACCAGCTGCTCAGCCAGGTCCATACAGGTCTCGGAGGCCCCCTGAGCCTCCAGCTCCTGGTACAGGCACTTAGCCCGTTCAGTGAGAGTCTGTGACACCAGAACCCCGGCCTGCGCCGGCTGTGAATAGGTAGCGGGCCACAGCCTCTAACTTCCTATCAACGGGGTCCTTAAATGCAGGCACCCCTTTCACTGGCAACATCGTGACCTTGCTCAGCCTGGACACCGAAGGGTCCACTGAGGGGGGAGAGGCCCATTTTTTCACGGAATCCTCCTGAAAAGGATAACGGATAGAGAAACATCTAGGCACAGTAAGCACCTTTTGAGGTATCTCCCATTCCTTGTACACCATCCTGTCCAAAAATGGAACAGAAGGAAAAACCTTTGCGGTGCAGGGCGGTTTACGGAAACCAAAAGGGACAGGGACCTCTGAGTCCTCCTCACTGTCCGCGTGGGTAAGACCCCCCTCTGCTGACATGACAGATCCTGATGCAGAGGCTGCCACAAGGTCTGATTCAGTGTCAGAAAAATCTCCAGAGTTATGCTCAGGGAGAGGGCGCTTTTTACCCCCCTTCCGGCCGCTTGACCCCTCGATGCGGGCAAGAAAAGCCTCAAGGACTGAGGTAATGGCCTCTAAGGAGACAGCAGAGGTCGGGGCCTGAGGGATTAACTGTGGCATTTCAGGTGAGGAAACGCCAGGCTCACTCTCCATTGTGCCCCACCGCTATCACCCCCAGACACTGCAAGGCATAAAAAAGACCCACCGGACACCTCCTGGCCTGGGACAGAGTAGGGGACCCCCGGGGAAACTCCCCACCCGAACCCGCGGTGCCCGAGGAGCCTGAGGAGCGCTGTGAAGTGCCGCCGCCGTGCTGTGCTGAGCCCTCAGAGCGATTCGCGGCCTTTTCCTGTGTGAACTCTCCTGTGCCCCCACTCCTCCTCAAAAAAAATTACATGCCAAATGAGGCATGTAAGGGGGGGGGGGGTGCTTAAAGCGGAAGTTACACTTTTGGGTGGAACTCGGCGTTAAGTGCCGAAGTTTGGCACCATTCCACGAGCGTGCGCAATTTTAAAGCGTAACATGTTGGGTATCTATTTACCCAGCATAACATCATCTTTCACATTATGCCAAAAAATTGTGATAACTTTTACTTTTTTTTTAATACATGAAAAAAAAGCGTTTGAAGAATTGCTGCCCAAATAGTGTGCAAGATAAAACGTTGCAACGGCCGCCATTTTATTGCTTAGGGTCTCTGCTAAAAAAAAAATTGTATAATGTTTGGGGGTTCTGAGTGATTTTTTAGCAAAAAAATAAATTGATAATTTTTACATGTGGGAGAGAAGTGTCAGAATTGGCCTGGTAGGCAAGTGGTTAAGCAGACTGTCATTCATCCAGGAGCTTACTCATTGTGTTTGTTTTTTTTTTCAGATTATTGTTCACAAAAGCAAAACTGGAATCACTTTGTCGGGGTCCTGATGAGGCATTGCTAACCTGTAAACATATGCTGCAGATCTGGAAGTCTTGCTACAATCTCACCAACCCCAGGTATGGAAACATGGAAATATGATGTTCTAACAAATGTATCCCTAAAGTAGGTTAAATAATGCTATGTCTCCAGTGTCTGTATACCTCAATTCCTAATGCTGCTTGGCGCTCACGTGACCACCCGCCATTCCCTCACTAGATCTGACAGCTACAGTGGGAGTGGCATAGAATTCCCCGCTGATGTCAGTCCGGAGGATGAGAAAGGCAGCCGGTTGCGTGAGCGCAAAGCGTGATTTTGAAATTGGGTATACAGGGGCACTTTTTTTTAGTAAAGCACAGACACTGGAGACATTGCATTATCTAACAGGGGATTGCAAGAAAGTTAAAAAGTTATGGTAGCGGTAGGCACTGTCGCAAGCTGACAGGCGGGGGGGGGGGGGACAGAGGAGAGAGCGGATGATGGAGGCACGTAAACTGACCACGGTGTCAGGGCTCAGCAGCTATGATAAACCGTGGTCATTAAGGTGAAAAAACCTGAACATTTACAACCCCTTTAATTGAACAAGCTGAGGTTAGAAGCTGGTGGGCTACTATGCGCAGCTGCACCAGATTGGGTGCTCCAGTTTTAGTAAATCTCCCCCAAAGATTCAATGTACGGTGGAGAGCAGATCTGAAGAATAGTCTTCAGAGGGCAATATGGACGCTGATGAATGGCACTGGCCGGTAGTGTCTCTGTGGAAGGTTTTGAAGGGAGCTCAAACCTTAATTTTTCTCTAGGACCTCCTTGTAGTGCTGTAGTTGATAGATGGGTATTCAATAGCTGGGTAAATAATTAAAAAAAATGTATCAAATTGACCAGGCAGCGCTGGACATAAACAAAATTCAAACTTAAATGTTGAATAATGTCCTTGGTTAACAAAGTTCATACATGAAGAAAGTCAGTCTTTGAGGCAAACACTGGAATGAAAGATCTTTATCCAAACAGAGTCCACTTAAGCCCAAGGTTTACAAAAACACCGCTCCACGTATGTGCTCATAGAAGAAAGAGGGGGGTGTGTGAAGAAAAGACCCCCTCTTGAGTATCCTCTTACCCTAAAGCGTATGTAAATGAGGGTGTCACAGGTGTTATCTCAAACTCGATCTCCGGTCAACTTCACTGTATTGCTCAGGGTTCAATCATAAAAAGAGGTAGAAAACAGACACATAGCGTGATCCCGTTTTAACTCTTTAATCACCCGATAAAAACAACCAGTTCACTCACATGTAATAAAACTTTGAATTGGCATGTATCACAATTATCCACGTCAGGTCAGCCTATCCGCATCTCCAAACACTCTCTGCTGGTCTAGCTGCGAGGAGGGGAGTGATCACTGATCCCGACTGGTGTTCAGACTGCTTGACTGGGTTCCGCTCTGACTAGTTTAGTCACATGGACATCATCTACAGGTGGAGCCAAGTACTGTTTGTCACGGCTTTGTACCTGCGAGCGAATACGCTCGTATTACACGGCACATTGGGCGGCTGACAGCTACATCAACAGCGAGACTAGTGACATCCCAACGCGCGGATCCAAGCACATAGACTACACCGGGTATCTATCCCCAGCTGACAGCTATACCACCAGAGAGACCAGTGATATCCAAATGCGCGGATCCGGGCACAAAGATATAATTTAGCTGTCTTAGCAAAATGCACGGGATGCAGAGCCTTGGAATGTGACCATCAATTAGTAATATTGGCCAGTAATTTAAAGGGTCACTAAAGGAAAAAATGTTATTAGCTAGGTAGCTTCCCTTACCTTAGTGCAGTGCTGTTTTCATTTCTTGCTTCTTCGTTTTTGCTCTGCAGTTGATTTATCTCCTTTCCATTCTCCCCACTTCCGGGTTGTGTATCTGAAAAAAATCAGTCAGAGCGAGGATTCATGCGGGGGGGACAAACGTGCTCGCTCCCTGTAATTGTGACTACAGATCTGCATGAGGACGTTCTCTACGTCTTGCAGACTGTGAGGAGCTGTGACATGGTGGGTGTGTCTAACACCCCAGCACCTCCTCTCTCTCTCTCAAGTTTTGTTTCAGGAAAGCACTGCCCTGCCTGGATCCCGCCCCCTTCTCTATCGACACTGTTATTTTTCATGCAGCAGCAGGTGAAGGAAGAATACTGTTTCAGGAAAGATAAAAAAAAAGTAAAATCTGACATTCTGTATAATCATCTACAATACATGGGCGGTCATGTGCTGTATATTTTAGTCTCTGGCTGCCTGTGTGGGTGGGTTGAATTGGTATAGTGGGAGGTGTAGTGGGCGGGTTATGCAAATTTTAAACGAGCGCGCTCGTCCCGCTTTTTCTTTAATGCGCGATGTGCAAAGGATTCTGGGAATTGAAGTTCCCAGCATGACGGCGACGTCGCTCTCATGCCCGAGCGCTGCCATTCAGGAAATGAAAACCTGAAATAAAAGCAGGCAGGGGACGGTAAGAGAGGTGAAGGCATGAATCCAATGTCACTTTATTTTAAAATAAATTAATACACTATTCGTTGTTTGAACCATACAACAGTGCATTCTAGCTCAAAAAACTTTTGCCTTTAGTGATCCTTTAAACATGCCAAACTAACACCGCTCAACAAGGGACCCCATTCCACGCAAAACCATATTAATAATTGAAAAATTTAATAAATAATAATAATTGAAAAATATAAATAAATATATATATAGTGTGTGTGTGTGTATATAAAAATAATTGAAAAATAAGGCTCCATGCACACTGAAGCTGATAAAAGCTATAAAAAAAACACCAGTAGCTTTGCAAGGAGCCTTGCAATGTTTTTTAGCATTTTTGCAACAGCTTTAATCAGCATTTTTCAGTGTAGCTTTCTTTTTTTTTTTCCTTTTTTTTTTACTTTTTTTTTTTTTTTACTTTTTTTTTTTTTTTTTTTACTTTTTTTTTTTGGATAAAAAAGTGCTGGCGCCAGCATTTTTCAGCGTTTTGTATTTTTTTGCGTTTTTTTTTTACGCCAAAAAACGGCACTTTGAGCGCAAATTTCAGGCGTTCAGAAAAAAGCCAATAAACTCCAAACTCATTAACACTGAAAAACGCCCAGGTGTGCATGGGCACATAGGCTAACATAGAGTTCAGTTTATGGGCTTTAAAAAACAAAGGGGAAACGCCAATAAACTGCAGTTTATCAGCTTCAGTGTGCATGAAGCCTTAGTTCCTTTCCTTGAAGCGCTTATATTGTGTTAAGGCGTGGGTGGTTTACTTGAACACAACTGACTGATTAGATAGATGGGTATTGTTCACAGTTACTAGTGACACTAAAATGCATTTTCATTATATAATCAGCATGACATTGTCTTGTGTGATCTTGCAGTGACTCGGGACGTGGCAGCAGCCTATTGGACAGAGCAATTGCCGACCGCCGACAAATGAACGCCATATCTCTACCAGACTTTAGTGACCCGGAGACAGGTGAGCTTTTATCTTTCTGGGCACAACTCTACTTGCCTACAGCCTGGTTCTCTGAGTGGACTGTTGACGGGTTGAGTAAAGTTGAAGTTTTCCACAAGTTGTTTGGTTTGTCTCTTAGGAAATTTTTCTGAATCTGTTTGAGTCCGGGATAAGATCGCCAGTCTCCAGTACTTGCCAGAAACCCGCTGTGCTCTGTTGGCAGTGTGTCTCGGGGAGCTCGCCAACTATATGAACCGTTTAAGATCCACTCCCAACACAAGTAAAATATTGCTTTCGGATTATCTCAGGTAGCTTGTCACCTGCTGGCTTCTTATACCTCCTGGAGACAGTTTGTCTCTATTCCCCTTCACAAGGCCAGCCGAAGAAGCACCTCTCTTACATTTGAATCCATCAGAGGACAGGACACCCTCGTTTGGCTTTGTAATGCGGCGGTCGGACAAAACCATTATGGTCACGGGCATCCGCTGAAATTTTTTCAGGAAGGGCCGCTTCGGCAGTGGCGATACACAGTCGCATTCAACCTTTTCTTCAAACGTTAGAGGCGGTTAAAAGCTTAGTTAGCGGCCGAATAGCGCAGCTAAAACGATGGTAAATCACCACTTTACCGATAAGGTGGCCAGCTGGCAGTGTGAAATAGTTTTTGAGATATTTCAGCTTCACTCCATGCCCATATAAATATAGCCTAGAGAATGTACAGACCCCTCCATTCAGCACAGATGGACCCCTTTTAAGCACATACCCCCCTCCCGATCCCATTCAGTACCTCAGATCAGCCATCAGCACAGGCAAAGCAGGTTTCCTCCCCCTGTGTACACATAAACACTGGAGGGGAGGCGGCTTCACTCTGCTCGCTGTGCCTGTGTGACATCCAACCCGAGTTATGGTGACTACGCCCCATCACTGGAATCCTTGGGAGACACAATAATCCATCAAGGGATTCCATTTACCAGAAGCCAGATTAGTCTGCAATGTTATGTTTGAGTGGAGTTGGCCTTTTCTGATGCTGTATTTGAATTATCCTTCTCTACTTTTCATGTCCACCGTCTCTGAGAGGTTTTCTCTCTCGGTGTATTCCCTCATCTGCTGTCTTCTCCTGGCAACTCTGCATCGTTTCATGTGGAACACCTTTACTCTTACATACAATTCATAACGTACAAGTGTTACTGATGGATCTTTTATTGTGTGTTCAAAAAATGTGGTCAGCCCCATGGATAGGCCGCCTGGAGCTGACCAGGAGGTTCTTCCTGTCTGGGCCCCCCCATCAATTGTTAAGCCGGCCATAGAAGGTTTGAATCTTGACCAGTTTAGCAGGAACCAGCCGAGATTCGAACCATGTATGGGCAGGCTGAATGTACCCAAGTTGATCGATTAACAAGTGTTAATTTTGACCTCATATTTCGATTTGGTTATAGTCCTTTGTTGGGCTTTAGTCGTATTTTAGTCGCCTGAATTGTTCTAGTTTTAGTTTTATTATAGTCCACTAAAATCTCGAGTACATTACAGTCCACTAAAATCTCGAGTACGTTACAGTCCACTAAAATCTCGAATATGTTACAGTCCACTAAAATCTCGAGTACGTTACAGTCCACTAAAATCTCGAGTACGTTATAAAAAAAAAGTCACTGCCCCTACCTATGATTGGTCTTCACAGCAAGGAGCATTGGAAGGGCGGACGCATGTCAACAAACACACAGAATAACCAAGCTCAACTTACCAACCAATCAGCAACCAATCAAATTCACCTGTCTTAACAGTGCGTTAAATACAGGGGTTTAGTTGCACGCATTTACAAATACATCCGTAAGCTGCAGGCCCCGTCAAGGCTCCCTGTGTACTGCAGTCCTAACTCTAAACTTTAAAGTCTCCTCAGTGGAAGCACATGTATGCTGATGGATAGATGAGGGGCAGATGACTGGAGGGAGCCTAACTCCCCTTAAAGGGGCAGGAGCACACTAAACACCCAGCACATGGAAGCAAAAATCTCCAGTACATTAAAGTCCACTAAAATCTCCAGTACCCACCTGAACTTCTGCTTTCCCCGGACCTCCACCTGTCTAAGTCCCCCCTGACTCTATCGGCAAGCTGTATTTTCTGAGAGACCATGGCTCCCTCTGCCTGCTGCCTGGGAGTTCTGGAACAATAACCTGCAAACCACAGAAGAGGAACTCCTCTGTCAGATTCGTGTCTGTCTGGATGTGACGTGGTGAGTGTTTCCTTCCTATCAAGATAGCATAGCTTTGCACTCTGTAAAATAAATAATAGCTTCCCCAGACCGTCCAGTTATTTGCCCTGTGCACTCCCTCACTCCCATTTACTTCCCCATCCCCACTTGCAGGTCACTTGCCCATCCCCAAAGTATAATGCACCCAGCCCTGTGCACTCCTATTGACTTCCCCATCTCTACTTGCTGGTCACCTCTCCATCTCCACTTGCAGGTCTCCTCCCCTTTATACTCTCACTCCCATACAATACACCCAGCTCTGTGCAATCCCTCACTCCCTTTTACTTCCCTGTCACCACTTGCAGGTCACCTCCCCATCCAAAAAGTATAATATACCCAACCCTGTGCACTCCCTCACTCCCTTTTACTTCCCCATATCCACTTGCACCCTGGCATTACAACCCATAGAGTTTATAGTTGTTGTTTTTTTTAAGTTGCATTTTGTATGTCAAAAATCTATATTTTTGTTTATTTAGAAAACATTGTTTTATTTATAAAGACATTATATATCACAATGGCTAAATCTGTGTCTGTAGTGCCTGTTCAAACCTTATTACCATAAAAATATGTTATTAGATTTGTTACTCTGAGTACATATGAGTTTGTAAATTCTAGAGAATTACAATTTAACTAAACCTATTGGATTTTAGTCGATTAAATAAAATATAAAATTGATTCTCGTCATAGTTTTCGTCAGTTGACTTCATTCTAATTTTATTTTTCTTTATTTTCCTTCACTGAAAACATACAGTTGACGAAAACTTTAACGAAAATAGTTTAGATGCCGAAATTAAAACTGCGATCAACTTGGGTACATTGTTATAGCCGCCATCAATAATCCACGTCTCCCGGAACTTCCCCTTTATAGTGCCGTCGTACGTACGTGTTGTACGTCACCACGCTTTGCTAGAGCATTTTTTTTATCACGATCGTGGGTAGGCAAGGCCGGCTTGACAAGAATCACGTTGAGACAAACTTTTTTTTTTTTTCCATGACATTAAAAACGCTTGTGTACGCGGCTTTAGAAGGTTTTAATGTTCTTTGCACTGGTTCAGTGAAACCTTTTTGTTCCTTTTTGGCCCATTTCACCAGAACCGGTAAAGTGTTGCCTTCCTACTAGATGAGGCCCGTTTCACACGGACGGACCAATCGGCTTCGCTGGTCAGTTTTTCAAGTGGACCTGATTGGGACCGTCCATTGCTCTCTATGGAGCGGCAGATGTCAACGGACGTGTCCATTGACAGTTGAATGGAGCGGACAGGCAGTCCATTTCCATCTGACCACCCATAGAGGAAAGCGTGCTGTCACCGTCATCCGCCTGCTCAGCAGGGGGCCAATCTGCTTCCTGTGTCCATCCAGTCTGTAAGGGGCCTAAGAAGGACGTCTGCTGTCCCCTTTACAATAGCTCTCCACGATCTGCTCCAGGGGTTTTGAGAATGAAAGCTGGTCCGTATTTTCCCAACCTTAGTCCATCAAAGTGTTGGTTACCCAGCATTCCATGCAACTGGAAATGCCGTGGATGGTAAAACACAGACAAGGGTTTTATATAGCGATGTGATCATATCACACACGGCACAACCAGTGTGGACTGAGATCCCTAGAAAAGACTCCTAGGGGGCATTTTCCTGGAATCTTGGGTGATGTGTGTTCCCTAGATGGGCAGTGGTGCAAGTTCACACTCCTATTTGAGCAGTGATTCTCCTGTGTGCTATTCACTGGGAAGATCGCATCAGGTTCTCCAATGTCTCTGCACAACTCTGCAATCCTCACTGAGGATTTGCATCACACCAGCAGCTCATCTGTTAGCTCACACAGTACCTCATTATTGTGTATGTGGGGGAGGGGGTGGGCTGCATTGGTCTTATTGTCCTGGTCTCTCCATCCTCCATGTTTTTTTTTTTACTTCATCCTTTCCTTTTGCTTTGTTTTTTTTTCTAGCCTCTGAATCCTCTTCCCTCTCCTCAAGACCAGAATCTCCTCTTCACCTGTTTGTCACCTCTCATCTCCCTTCCTCTTCTAAACCTGACCCCATAACAAGGGCCCCGGCTGAGCCCCCCACGGGGCCCGAATCTCCTTTGTGTAAAACTGGTTTCCTGCTGTAAATGATGGAGCTTGAATTCTGACAATCTGCAAACGCCTCCCCAATCCCAACCGAGAAAAGGACCCAACTAGAGCAGAGCAATTTTAAAGTAGCATTATGGGCAAAAAAAATTAAATTCATAAGAGAGTGTTATAACGCATCGATATGGGTTTTTTATCAGCGAGTATCAATATTTGTACTCATCGATATCGATTACCTTTGTAGTACAATTTGAGCCCATGCAATGGATGGGCTCAAATTGCATTGTAAAGATTTGCATGTGATTTGAACAGAAATGTGGTGCCGTTCCTGTCCGAATCTCATGCAATTCCCTGCCTTGCTCCTGTGTGAACCCAACCCGAAGTCACTATAAACAGCCTGGGCTACACACAGGAGCATTGAGGGGAAACCTCATGTGATTCGGACAGGAATCGCATTTTATCTCACATCACATGCGGTTCTTTGCAGTGTCATTTGAGCCCATTCATTTTGTATTTGCTCAAACTGCACTGCAAAGGTATCGGTTTAGGTATCTGCGTGTTTGCACAAGTATGAGTATTCTTGCAAATGCTTGGTATTGGCATCGGTGCAACCCTTGTTATGACCCCTGTGAGATTATTTTATTATCTGTTATATATCTGTGTCCCCATTGGGTTCACTTCCTGTCGCATAGCCAAACAGGAAGTGAGAGGAAATCTCTGTAAATTAAGGACATTTCTTGTGGCCCCCCCAGGTCACCAGAACTAGTGCCTCCTATTGGAAGATTTCCACCCCATTACTTTCTGGGGAAAACCCAAAATGTGGGATTTTCTTTTACTTTTACTTTCAATGATAACGGTAACCGGGACAAATAGAGAGGGGACACAGACGGCAATAAAAACTGACAGGGGTTCTAATCCCTCTCCAATCTGTCTAAAAATAGTAAGTTTTTACTTATACTTTAACCCAGCCATATATGGTTCGAATCACAGCCGATTCAGCAGGGAGCGGCTGAGATTCGAACAATCCATGGTGGTGGCGATTGTGGTGATCCAGTTTATCAATCGACTTGGGTACAACCAGCATGTCAGATATTTACATACGATTATTGCCAGTGGCTATACTCACTAGCAGGGGCGGACTGACAACTCATGGGGCCCCCGGGCAGTAAGAGATTATGGGGCCCCCGGGCAATAGATTATGGGGCCACACAGTATATATATATATACACACACACACATGGTACTGGAGAGGTGGGCAGCTATAATCTTGGGATTTTTTTAAAAACACAGATTTTTACATACTGTCCCTGGTTTAACTGATGGGGTCATCGGGCAGTGCCCGAATGGTTATTCCGACCCTGGTCACTAGCAATAATCATTGTTTTCTCCAGGCAGGAATGGCTTACCCTGCCCCCCCCCCCCCCCCCCCCCCCCCACTGCCAGGAGAAGACAATTGACCAATTGACGTTTTCCCTGTCAACGCTGTGTTGATGGGGGAATTTTGCAGGCCACCCGTTGACTTCTATGGGCAGGCCTATGTTGCCGGAGGTGTGTCCACTGACACCCGCCTGCCATCCAATCCGACAAGATCCGATCAAAACGGGCGCATAGCAATACGTTCGCCATTTGTCGATCGAATGAAAGCGGACAGGCGGTCCGATTTCATTGAATCTCCCCATAGAGAACAGCAGGGCTCTGACAGGTCCGTCTCTGCAGAGAGATGGACTTGTCACCCGCCTGCTCAGCGGAGATCAACAGAGCGATCCCCTGCTGGGTTAGCGGAAGTCCATCCAGCGGATCCGCCACGTGTGAAAGGGGCCCAAGTCATCTGAATTGAAACTGAATTACATTTTCGTCACTGAAAACATGCAGCTGATGAAAACGTTGACCAAAATATTTTTGTAAGGCAAGACAATCCGCGCTAATCCCACACGTGTAACAAGTGAACAAAGAAATAATCAATATAAAAATTAATATATAAAAATATATGTGTAGTGCTGCACCAAAAGAAGAAACCAATAGTGGGTTCCTGAAACAAGTGTATAACAGAAAAAAAGTGTGCTACTAATTTAAGAGCAAATTATTTGCATAGAAATGAACAAACAAAAAAGACAAAATTTCAGTCCCAACATAAGAAAAAGACACAGTGAAAATTCAATTCTGAAGTGATACATCCATGTTACTTTGGCATTGAATTTTGTCTGAAGATAAAGCTGGTCAATGATCTAATAAACAGATGGCCGCTTACCAGATAGTTGGACCCTGGCGGGTCTTATGGGCATTACACACACTGTGGCGTCTCTCCTGGCTGGATAATCCAATGGAAACCTCCAAATTGCGACTTCAGTTGAACAATTCTCATCCAGGGAAAGTATGACACCCGGAACTCCAGGAAGCGTGGTGTATCCAAGGCAGGAAGCCCAGTGGTATGTGCATATGTGGATTAAGAAGAAAAGGATTCCATCGTGCAGTATGTTATAAAATGAAGGATTTATTCCAAACTGATAGACATCAAATCCAAGCTATGGCCATGAACAGGGCACTACTAGCATTTAAAAACATAAAACAGCACCAGGTTTTGAATGGCAAAAAGAATATCGAAAAAACAGATGCTCGGTGTTTCGCCGTCGGATCGAATCTTGCGATTGCTAAGCCCAAATATAAAAAATATTTTTGGCCAATGCAACACGGTGTGGATGGAGGAATCCCTCCCCGCAGTGCTGTTGTGTTTTGGCAGCAAGGAGCCTTCCCCACTGCCAGAATACAATGATCACTGCTGGCAGCTAGCAGGCAGTGATTGGGCGAGAAAGGAAAAAAAACACCAGGCTGGTTGTACAGACATTGATCAATGGGTCAACTTGGGTATAACCAGCCTGCCCATAGACAGATTGAAACCAATTTCTATCAATCAGGAGTGCGATACGATTTCCTGGGTGATGCCGTCTCTACATGTCTGGGAAACGCAGTTGCCACAAAGGGGCTCCTGCAGATATATTGCATTCTGACAGATTTGGTCCCCCAGGTTTGCAGATTCTCAGAAAGGGTTTGTTACATTTTGTGGGTGGCGCTTGTGTTTTATTTGCAGTGACGCTTTGTGCATTTTGTTTTCGTTTTGTGATTTTTGTACCCAGCGTTTGAAGGCCGCTCTCCAGACTTGCTCTTCTCTCATGGTTTTGACTCCATGTTTTCTGTTTGTAAGTAACCCGGTTGCAATCTGAGGCTTTGCCTTTGGAATTCCTCAAACGCCTGGGCCACATGGGGTGCCACCAAATCACCGCTGTCTGCCTTCATTAACTGCAAGGGGGAGGGGTTGGCAGTTGTGTAGCTAAACTCTTCCTAGCAGTTTAGGGGTTAAGCCCTGGTTCACACCTATGGCATTTGCACTACAGAATGTGTTCCATAGGAAACCATGTTGCATGGACTGTAATGTAAATCTGCAAAATGCACAAAAAAATGCACTTAAAAGCACTAAAAATGCATAGGTGGGAATCCGGCCTTAAAAGAAAGGTGCTGACTGCACAGGGTAATTAGGAAGCCATCTTTTACTTGTACTTGCCCTTTAATTATTAAAGAGACAGTATTCATTTTCTGGAAGTGTTGCAACACTTCTATTTTAGGAGCTTTGCACTCTTAAAGGGGTTGTAAAGGTAAAAAAAAAAATCCCTAAATAGCTTTCTTTACCTTAGAGAAGTCCTCCTTCACTTACCTCATCCTTCCATTTTGCTTTTAAATGTCCTTATTTCTTCTGAGAAATCCTGACTTCCTGTTCTTCTGTCTGTAACTCCACACAGTAATGTGAGGCTCTCCCTGGTGTGGAGAAAGCCTCTTGAGGGGGGAGGGGGCACTCTCTACTTTGCAGATAAAGGAGCTGTGTGTTAGTGGGCATCCTCCACAAGAGGCTTTCTTCACACCAGGAGACCGATTTTCTCGGCAGGACACACTCTGCCGGGAATCCCGACAAGAAAATAGAGAGCAGGGTTGTCTGGATTCCTGGGCCGTTTTCCTGACGGGAAAACTGCTAGGGGGGCATACACACGGCTGGGATTCCCAGCCAAATGCTCTTCAAAACCAGTCGTGTGTACTAGGCTTTAGCGATAGAGGTTTGTTTTTCATCACATTGTTAAGATTTTTCCAGTAGGCAAGTACACCATTCTGAACAGGAGCACTTGGGGATAGGGAAGGGCCACTGCGTTATGAATTGGCATTGCCTATAATGGCTACCTAATGTATAGAAGCCGCAAAGTCCAAACATTTTGGGCAAAGATGATAAACAAGGATGATCGACCAGAAATCTGAACCTGCCTGAGCAGGAAGTCAAAGCTGGAGGCCAGTCATAGACGGCGGAGGCATTCCCTACCATTCCCCCCAGCCACGTCTATTCATGCCCCTTCCATATGTGCAGAATACCTCCGCTGCCTATGATTGGCTGTTGGCTTTGACGGCTTCCCAGTGACATAGCTCAGGTTGGTTTGTAATTATGTCTGAGCTCATCCCTAATGATAAATGGCCTTTACATGTCACTCAAGTTTATAGTTTCCCGCAGTTCTCCTTGAAGAGCTCCACCCAAAGCTTATAGTACAGTTTTGGGCAGTTACTATCCATCCCAGGAGGGGAGGAGGGGTTTTCTCAACTAAGCCCACACTCCTGCCTGCATGCCTGAGCGAAGGACAGATGGATTCCAGGAAGTAAATCCTACATGAATCATGTGCCCTTATTTAAGATGTACATGGCCAGAAATGCCAGGGGGGGGTGTTTTTTTCAAAGTGATTTCTCAAGAAAATAAAGCATGGAGACATGGATGGATGACAGAAGTTTTGCTTTGAATATAAAAATGAACTAAATTGCGATTTTGATTTGTGGTGCTCAGATGCAGTGTAGTTCCACTTTAAGGTGGCCATAAATGGATCCAAACTTGACCGATCCAAGTGTGGCCTCTGCAGTTCAACAGAAGTCAATCCACTGATCGACTGATTCCATTCAGCTGCCCTGTCCAATCAAAGCTGCTTGATCAGCAGCTGCAGCACAGATCTGTGTTTTCTGGCAGTGGAGCGGCGGAGTATTCCCCCATCCACCTCGATTGTGTGAATAGGGAGAAGGGTTCAGATCTGTGTTTTCTGGCAGTGGAGCAGGGGAAGATTCTCCCATCCACCTCGATTGTGTGCATGGGGGGATGGGTTCAGTTCATAACTGAACCATGCATGCCAGCTTTAAAGGGTTAGTAAAGGCAAAAAAACAATTTCCTTTAAAATAACAAACATGTTATACTTACCTCCACTGTGCAGTTCATTTTGCACAGAGTGCCCCCGATCCATGTCTTCTGGGGTCCCTCAGCAGCTGTCTCTGTTCCTCCCTGCAAGTACTGAACACAGTCATGCGAGAGAGCTCGCATGGTGGTGAGCAATTGCGGGCGAGCTCCCATGATACAGCGAGCGGCCCTGTACCATGTGATAGCTGTGACCAATTACAGCATCACAATGGCCATGAATGAAACATTTTAGACAGGCTTACAGATTGCTCATCGCAGTGATTACAACTGTAATAAGCAATTACAGTGTAAAAAAAAAAAAAACACATCCTGATCACTTCCCTAGAGCAGTACGGTGTCACAACATGTCATTTGGGCAAAGTGTTGCATGACTGAGTAATTTACATTCAAAGTTTGACAGCCATGAAAACTGAAAACTGTCCTGGGCAGGAAGGGGGTAATTGAAGTGGTTAAACTCTATTAGGATGTACAGAAATGTGTACTGTCTCTTTATTGAACAATAACTCAGGTGTGGCCATGGCAGAGTGTTCTAAGAAGGATGCAGTCAGCAGCGGGTAAGCTCACCCTGGCAGTATTTACACACGGGGTGCTCACTAACATGCCTGGTGTGCCTCCCCACTGCCCAATTATCGTCTTTATTCAGATATAAATGACGATCGCTGTCCTTCCCATCCCTGAAAGCTTCCATAATTAGCCGCATGCAGTAGTGAGCGATGACGGTAAAAGTGCCGTGTGACACACTGTGGATGCCGTGATGTGCATGGGAGGTCTGGTGTGTGTTTGTTTTTTTGCTTGCAGACCCCCAGCATGTGTTTGCCGCTCTTCCCCCTGCTGTGTGCCGTGCCTCTCCCTCCATGTCCTGTGTGATAAAAACCCACCTGATTTTGGATCCGATTTGCTGTAGTGACTTCTGTATTCGTTTTAGGCAGCTGGTATTGCTCGGTTCATTTTAGGCCCCTGTGCCCTGTGGCATGCTGGGAGTTTAGTTTTGCAATAACTAGAGGGCCCGAGGTGGGGTTTTTTTGTTTTGTTTTTTTGTTTTTGTTTGTGTTTTTACATTGCAGGAATGCCATCTATCATTCAAATCAAGAAAATGTCACATGCACACGGCTGGATTTACTGACTCACCGCGGTATAGAGGAGATGCAGAAAAGTTCTGATTTGTTCCTACTATGGAGCTTCATAGTCGGCCAGTCTGTAACCAACCTTGGGTGGAACTACAATCTCAGCATGCTCTGCTGCCCTATATTTTTTGCAGTGGTTTTGTAAAAAAAAAAAAAAAAGATTTATATCATCCCCAGTAGCTGTAAACTACAAGTCTCTACTTGACCCTCCCAGCAGAATTAAAGGGCTAGGGCACCCGATTCCACAGAACAAAGAAAAACCTGGTGCGTGAAGCACGGGAAACCCCTCATGGATTTAATGGGCAGACCAATATATCAGTAAAAAAACATTTGATGAAGACCTTATAGTAAAAGACACACAATAGTGAGCACACCCCTCATATGGCTGCTGACAACCCACAATTGGACCCATAGGTCACGTGGTCCCCAGCATTGACCCCCAACCAGCTTTAAGACAGAACCAAGCGATCAATGACCACTGATCGCTCGGTTCTCAGAGCTCCATGAGCTTTTTCAGTCACTGCTAGATTGCAACCCACCAGACTCATTGGGCCGTGGGGCTGTGGAGGGGGCCTCTGCAGGAAAGGAGTGCCTGAAGATAAAAATAAACTGTGCAGCTTTGACTAAAGTTGAATAACGCCCTTGCAATAGGTGCAGGTAATTTACATACCACCCAAAGCCTGGTCAAAAAACGTCCAGAGATGGCATCATCCTGCCTTGTTGCTAGGACGTGACAAGGACACGCCCAGGTAATTTAACTGCTTTGAATGCACTATTTCTCTGCTGTCACAGTAGCCCTGAGTTTAGCAATGTTATGACCAAGGAGATATAGGACCACACGTGGGGCATTTTGGGAGCTCGATCTTGTGATGTGGTGGGGGTGAGCAGGTGCTGCTGGGAATGCCTTGGCAACAAGACAGGACATGATGATGTCATCCCTGGGAGTTTTTGGACCAGGCTTCGGGAGGTACATGAATGACTGTATAAGGGAATTATCCAACTTAGTGATACTAAAGGTTCAGGTATTTAAAAAAAAAAATGAACATATCAAACATGCTTACCTTTACTGTGCAGCTCGTTTTGCACAGAGTGGCCCCGATCCTCCTCTTCTGGGGTCCCTCAGTGGCTCAGCTCCTACCCGCAATAGCTAACCCCCTCTGGGAAGCTGTCTCCTGAGGGGGTTACCTTGCGGGCACGCTCCCTGCCATACACTCTGCTTACATAGCAGCCGAGTGTATGACTCGAGTCCCGCCCCCGGGCGCCCGTGTCATTGGATTTGATTGACAGCAGCATGAGGCAATGGCTGCTATCAATGTATCCAATAAAAAGCCGAGAAATCCAGGCAAGATCGAGCGTGTTCGCGATGCAGGAGTTTCCAGGGCTCAGGGAAGTAAAACGAGGGGCTGGGGGGGGGGGGGCCGGCAATCGTCAGATGTTTTTTTCACCTTAAAGCGGAGGTCCGGCCAAATTATTATTATTTTTAATGATCCACACATTACTATAGCATACAATTAAATATATTAGCCGCTCCCTCCGATTTAGTAATAATATAAAAACTTAATATCTTCTCCCATGATATTGTGGCTGTTTCCATTTTAATTAAGGGCATGTGAAGCCCAGTCATTATCTGTTCC
The DNA here is from genome assembly GCA_029574335.1 of Rana kukunoris. Classification (NCBI taxonomy): domain Eukaryota; kingdom Metazoa; phylum Chordata; class Amphibia; order Anura; family Ranidae; genus Rana; species Rana kukunoris. Next base: position 157,580,254 of record CM056059.1, on the reverse strand, counting down.
TGGTTTTCAGGAGACAGGTGCATGCTGGGTAACCAGCATGCACCTCTCTATCTTGGGTATGCACAGTAAAACAGCGCTCGTAGCGGCGTTAGGAAATCTGCCTAATAACAGAAACTTTTTTTTCTCAATTTTTTTTTTTTTTTTTTTAGATTAATGGGAACCTATTAGTAAGAAGTTTTGTTTTTTTGGGTGGACCTCTGCTTTAATGCATAGGATGCATTAAGGTGAAAAAAATTGAACCTTTACAACCCCTTTAAGTCAAAGCTGCACATTTTGTTTGTTTTTTTGTTTTTTTTTTCCTACAGGCACCCCTTACCTGTATAAGCAGTTTTTCAGTACAGGTGAACAAACTCTTTAACCACTTAAGGACCCCTTCATGCCGATATACATCGACAGAATGACACGGCTGGGCACAATCACGTACCTGTACGTGTCTCTTTAAGCCTAGCCGTGGGGTCGCGAGCGCACCGCTGGTGGCACGCTCATGACCCGGTCCGAAGCTCTATGACTGCGCCTGCGGACCCGATAGCCGCCGGTGTCCCACGATCGGTCACTGGAGCTGAAGAACGGGGAGAAGTGTGTGTAAACACAGCTTACCCATTCTTCACAGTGGCGCTGTCGCTGATCGTCTGTTCCCTGATATAGGGAAAGACGATCAATGACGTCACATGTCCAGCCCCGCCCCCCTACAGTTAAACACACATGAGGTCACACTTAACCCCTACAGCGCCTTCTTAACTACAATTGTAATTTTCACAGTAATCAGTGCATTTTTATAGCACTTTTTTCTGTGAAAATGACAATGGTCCCAAAAATGTGTCAAAATTGTCCGATGTGTCCGCCATAATGTCGCAGTCATGGAAAAAAATAATTTCTTATAAAAATCCCATAAAACTATCCCCTATTTTGTAAATGCTATAAATTTTGCACAAACCAATCAATAAACGCTTATTGCAAGTTTTTTTTTTTTTTTTACCAAAAATATGTAAAATAATACGTATCAGCCTATACTGAGGGGGGGGGGGGGAGTTTTTTTAATATATATTTTTGGGGATATTTATTATAGCAAAAAGTAAAAAAATATTGCTTTTATTTCAAAATTGTCGCTCTATTTTTGTTTATAGCGCAAAAAATAAATACCGCAAAGGTGATCAAATACCACCAAAAGAAATCTCTATTTGTGGGGAAAAAAAAGGATGCCAATTTTGTTTGGGAGCCACGTCGCATGTGCAATTGTCAGTTAAAGCGACGCAGTGCCGAATCGCAAAAAGGAGCATGGTCCTTAACCTGCATATTGGTCTGGGTCTTAAGTGGTTAAGAAAACCCTAAGCAGGTCTCAGACACTGCCAATGAATTCTGAGAAATCTCCAACTGCATTGCCAAGCAGATCTGAGGGGGTGCTACAGCTTGGTGCTCGTTGGCTTTGTTTGGTGCAGTCTGAGTAAGCAACCCAGCATTCAACTTGTTTGTGGTGTAAGACCACTTCCTCCCCGGAGTGTAGACCACCTACAATATATCATTCTAGGTAGGTTCTTGCCTAATTTGCATGCACGTCACAGTCCCCATTCATTTCTATAGGTGAGCTGTGCTCTGCTGAGGCTCTTCAAAACCAGAAAGGACTACCCACAATGACGATGACGCCTTATGTTATTTGTAATGGAGTCTCTTTTGTGCACAGATTGAGCCAGGAAATAAGGGACATATGTTGGATTGTCTTAGCATGGACAATAATCCACAATATATTCCTTAACCACTTGCTTACAGGGCACATATATTCCCTTCCTGACCAGGTGAAATTTCAGCTTCCGGCACTGCGTCGCTTTAACTGACAATTGCACGGTCGTGCGGCGTGGCTCCAAAACAAAATGGACGTCCTTTTTTTCCCACAAATAGAGATTTATTTTGGTGGTATTTGATCACCTCTGCTGTTTTTTTATTTTTTGCGCTATAAACAAAAAAAAGCGACAATTTTGAAAAAAAAAAATATGTTTTACTTGTTGCTAAAATAGCCCAATTTTTTTTTTTAAAAAAAAGGTTTTTTTTTTTTCTCAGTTTAGGCCGATACGTATTCTACATATTTTTGGTAAAAAAAAAATCACAATAAGCGACTGGTTTTTGCGCAAAAGTTATAGCGCTTACAATATAGGGGTCAGATTTTTTAAATTTTTTTGTTTACAAGTAATGGCGGCGGTCTGCAATTTTTATTGGGACTGCGACATTATGGCGGACACTTTTGACTCATTTTTGGCACCATTCACATTTATACAGCGATCAGTGCTATAAATATGTACTAATTACTGTATAAATGTGACTGGCATTGAAGGGGTTAACACTAGGGGGTGAGGAAGGGGTTAAATGTGTACCTGCACCTGTGTTCTAACTGTGGGGGGAGGGAGGTGACCGATCTATGTCCCTATGCACAAGGGGCACAGATCGGTCTCCTCTCTCCCCTGACAGGCCATGGATCTGTGCGTTTACACACAGAGATCCACGTCCTTGTCCTGTAACCGCCAATCGCAAGAGCCTGGCGGACATCGCGGCCGCCAGGCACGCGCATCTCAGCGATGCGGCGGGTACGCGCGCGCCCCCAGTGGCCTGGAGGAGCGGAGGCCGTAAATAGACGGCCTCCCGGAGTTTTAGAACCACCCTGCGGCCGTACAAAGTCGTACGGCCGTCGGGAAGTGGTTAATGTCTGCAAAGAACTAATTACAGTTTGGTTAATGTTTGACCCACACCAGGTCAATAGACTCCTAAGATATTCCATTGTCCATTGTGTGAAGATGCTATTGATGATAGATATGTGTTGTGAGTTAGCAGTCTAAAGGTCAGATGTCTCCTTTCAGGGGTAGGGAATTAGCATGTCAATTATGTTTAGTAAAGGAATGTGGCTTGTCAAGCTGTATGCGGAGACAGACGTCTGTCTAAAGATGTGGAATGTGACTTCTCAGGTATAGTAATTAGGTCATGTTAAAAAATGTCAGCACGGTGCCGAAATGTCTGGATACTGATTAGTAATGAGCCCATCTGAAGGTGTATTAAAGCCCCAGTGTGTGATGAGGGGGGTGGAGAGTTTATTTGTTCCTTTCATGCTTGAACTGTATAAAAAACCTAAGTGTACCTTTAAAGGGTTCATTCATCTGAAACCAGAGGATAGAGCTGTGAGTCTCATTTTCTGGGGAATTGATATGGATCATGTCTGCTGGTTTGTCGGTGTGTCAGATAAGCTGTCTTGGGTTGATTGAAGGTCGTAAACGGTGGTGACAGTTACAGTGGTGGCAGCAGTGGGATGATTCCATCGCCAGAAGGACAGCTTTAAGGATTTGCTGGAGAACCGTGACAGACCGGCCAGCAACTGTAAGAAGATGGACGTGATCACAGAACTTGTCCAAATGGATGGAGCTGAAAGACCCAACATAACGGAAAGGCCCAGCGTAACAGACGAGGAGGTAAGTTTTGATCGGGCTGTTAAACTAAGACTGGCACATTATGGCCCTAACCCTCCACCGGAGATCATAAACCGAGTTATAGCTGCGGTGGACGCAAATTGGCTACGGCAAAGAGGTTCTGCAGCAGCAGAAATCACAGCAGCACCAACTGAAAGGAGAAAGATACATTTTGCTGCTTTTAAGAATTTTTAATTGAAGGGGAGATTGATGGGTACCTGGCAGATTTTGAACGGCAATGTGCCCTACACCGGGTGCCCACAGAGGAATGGATGACCATTTTTCTGGGAAATTGTCTGGCCGGGCCAGTGAAGAATTCAGGGCCATCCCAGATGAGGATATTATGAACTATGGACTGGTAAAACAAGCACTTTTGGCCAGGTATGCCGTCACACCAGAGGCATACCGGAGGCATTTCTGAGAGACGAGCAAGCAAACTGGAGACGCATATACCGAGTGGGCATGCCGCCTACACCGCACAGCATCCCACTGGGTCGATAGATGCCAAGCAGAATCCCGTGAAGAGGTGCTGCAGGTGTTCCTGCTGAAGCACTTCTTTGACAAACTGTCCCTGGAAGTCAGAGAGTGGGTCCGGGACAGAAACCCTTTCTCCTTGTCGGAAGCAGCTCGTCTGGCAGACGAATACACAGACACACGCAAAATGCATAACTCTGTGGTCAAGACCTGCCGGCTATCGCCTACAAACCCCAGTCGGACCATCCTACAGCATCACCTCCAGCGGCCACTTATCCTCAGCAGCCCAGGTTCAACTCCCAGGGCTACTCACAGCCCATCAGGTGTTTCGGGTGTAAACGGCTAGGACACAAAAAGCTAGACTGTCCATTGAATCCACCCAGGCAGTCACAGTCATAGAGACAGCCAGAAAGGGGGAACCCCCACACATCCATGCCTGCGGCCGACTGCGTTGAGGAGGAAGAACATTGGGGCGTCATGCACGAGGCAGATCCAATACAAGCAGCTAACCAGGACAACAGGCAGCAACACAGGCAGACTGGGTCAATGGAAAGGTAGCCAATGGGTTACGTGATACTGGGGCCACCATGACCCTGCTACAGAAGAAACCCAGAGAGCCAGCATACCGGAGACACTGTAGCCGTAAGAGTAGCGGGAGGCACAGTCTTTCGGCTACCCGTTGTCCGGGTTGACCTGTATTGGGGGGTTGGTTCGGGACACGTGAATTAGGGGGGTTATAAAGGATTTTGCCAGCGGATGTACTACTGGGGAATGATTTGGCCCCCCTTGTTTCTGCTTACGCCCCAATGTGCCCCGCTGAAGCCCACACAGTGACTACCTGTGCTCAGACCCGTGCTGCCGGAACTAACCCGCTTGCTGCTGAGACCCGGGTAAGACTACCTTCCCCGACATGTACTGCAGATCCGGCACCATATCAGTCTAAAATGGGAATGTGACAAGTTGGCCAGTGAGAAATCGGAGATGCAACAACACTACGTTATGTATTATGAGATGTCCCGTGGCTTGAAAATTGAAATGCACAAACAGGCTGAAATTGTCAGAAGGTTAAATGGGATTTGCACCCAGGTTGTGCCTTATCTGTCCCAAGAGCATCAGCAACAAATCCTGGGAGCCATTGAGAGAGCAAAGCAAGTGACTGTTCCAGAACTGAATTCCATTATTCACCTTCACCATCAGCTACCGACCTGGTAAGCAAGATGGCAATGCTGATGGGTTATCCCGGCCTCCTAGTTCCGGACATCCCCAAGTTGACCCGAAAAGAATGAAGCCGGTTCTGCTGGAGTGTTCCCCAAGGAGGGAGCCATGTAAAGGGAGTCCCTTTTGAGCACAGATTTAGCCAGGAAATAAGAGACATATGTTGGATTGTTTTAGCATGGACAGTAATCCAAAATATATTAATGTCTGCAAAGAACTAATTACAGTTTGGTTAATGTTTGACCCACACCAGGTCAATAGACTCCTAAGATATTCCATTGTGTGAAGATGCTATTGATGATAGATATGTGTTGTGAGTTAGCAGTCTAAATGTCCGATGTCTCCTTTCAGGGGTAGGGAATTAGCATGTCAATTATATTTAGTAAAGGAATGTGACTTGTCAAGCTGTATGCAGAGACAGACGTCTGTCTAAAGATGTGGAATGTAACTTCTCAGGTGTAGTAATTAGCTCATGTTAAAAATGTCAGCCCGGTGCCGAAATGTCTGGATACTGATTAGTAATGAGCCCATCTGAAGATGTATTGAAGCCCCAGTGTGTGATGAGGGGGTTGGAGAGTTTATTTGTTCCTTTCATGCTTTAACTGTATAAAAAACCTGAGAGTGTACCATTTAAAGGGTTCATTCATCTGAAACCAGAGGATAGAGCTGCGAGTCTCATTTTCTGGGGAATTGATATGGATCATGTCTGCTGGTTTTGTCGGTGTGTGTCGGATAAGCTATCTTGGGTTGATGGAAGGTCGTAAACGGTGGTGACCGTTACATTATTATTGCTGACAGTGTTCTTCTTTAGAAGCCATGTTTAGGAACAAAGCTGTCAGAGAACTCTTACCCTTTCACACTGGGGCGGGAGGTGCATCGGCGTTGGGAGAAACCATATTGTCAGATCACCGGCGCTATAGCCATGGTGCCCATTGATTTCAATAGTTTAGGAGTAGGGTTGTCCCAATACCGATACCGAGTATTTGCGGGAGTACTTGTACTCGCACAAATGCTCCCGATCCTTCTGCCGATACTTTTTTTGTATTTATCAACATGTTTTGTGAAAATTCTTTGTTTTTTACTACTGCGTGACAAGCAAATAAAACATTTTTATTAATTTTTACTAATTTGTATTCTTTTATGTCTTGAGTTAGAGTTCTTCATAATTCTAAATAAAATATCCGTAGTCTGTATTGTGGTTTGAAAACTGTCACATGACATTTAAAAAAAGTATCGGTATTCGGTATCAGCGAGTACATGAAAAAAAGTATCGGTACTTGTACTCTGTCCTAAAAAAGTTGGATCGGGACAACCCTAGTTAGGAGCGGTATTCACACCGCTCCAAAGATGCGGCTAGCAGGACAGCAGCGGCAGTTTGCAGGCACTATTTTTAGCGTTGTAGCGCCTGCAAAGCGCCTCTGTGTGAAAGGGGTTTCTAAAGTGGATGTAAACCCCTCTCATCCTTTCTAAACTACTGCCATAGTGCTGATCTATAAGGATATAGATGCCTCCTGTATGTATCCTCACATGTCACATGTCTCCCCTCTGTCTGTTATAAGAACTGAAAAACTGCAGATTCTGTGGGTGGGTCTATTGTCTGGAGGGCGGTGGGTGGAGTCATGTCAGACTCCCTGCCCATTTCTACGCTCGCCTTTTCAACATGCATTTTTTTCCTGTGTATTCCTTACACTAAATTCTGCTATGATCCCTAACATCCAGTCAAAATCCAGAAAAGTAACCACATGACTTCTGAAAATGAGTGGGGGTGGGAATTAAAAAATAATGCCTTTCTCAGGCTAGTGCATGAGATATGTAAATAACCTGTCACTCACAGCAAGGGGGAAAAACGGACAAAAGTTTTTTCCTGTTTGTTTATCTCACTAAAAAAAGAAAAGAGGATTGCTCAGAGCTGGATTAACTCTTTGGGACAAGACTGGGCATAGATTATAGGAAATCTTATACTTTACATTGTGACAACAAACAAAATAATAATAATTTAGGTTTACATCCACTTAAAGGCTGGAAGAAGACTTCATCAGAGGCTGGTCTTGAAAGGACGATGGTATGTAGGGTTTGTATTTGATCATGGGGGGTGGGGGGAGTTGGTTTTCTCAGACGGTTGATCAGGTAAGGTCACAGCTCTAACATCACCAGGCTTTCTCTTCTGGCACGTTTGGGGGCTGGCTTATGTCTTCTATGTTTGGCCATGCCTTGATCTGGCTACTGCACGTCTTGCCCACATGATTGTGTTTGTCACGCAGGGGAAAAAAATGGCGTTTAACGACACACAAGCTGGCGGCACCGCTTCTGGTTGACATTGCGGAATTCCTGTGGTTTCCACTTCTTATACTGATGTCTCCTTTCTAGGTTCCGTCCACGCAACATCCATCGCGGCATCACGCGTTGAACAGGCGTTGTCTGAGGTAGCCTCTTCTCTACAGAGCAGCGCTCCAAGGCAAGGCCCTCTCCACCCCTGGATGACACTGGCACAAATCTGGCTTCATGCGGGTAAGTGAGCCTGATGGATTATGTATACCTGTGGTCTCCAAACTGTGGCCCTTTGCTTGTTTTTATCTGGCCCTTGGGGCATTATTCCTCTCATAAAGAAAGGAGTGGAATCGCGCTAAATAAAAAATTGTGCCTAATAAAGGGGCACAATGTGGTAAATACAGTCAATGTGGGGTATATCCTGCATATCCACAGAGACGCAATTCACTACACCACAAGACACATAGAGAAAACAATCTAGAGGTCAACTCTATTTAAATAATTGTGACTATGGTCATATAAACAACAGCATAAGTGATATGAGTATATATTGAAAAAATAAATAAAAAATGTTGTTTTTCTATAGCCTCAACCTAGTTGCAAGAACCAGGGGAGGTGGAAAGGTGGTATTGAGAAGGCCACCTGGTGGTCACAAGTGAACTGTTCAAAGTTATTGATAAACCAGGGAGAGGTCCCAGAAGGAAAAAACCTTGGATAGAGGATGGGTGGTTTCTCCCAAATATGGTGGTAGATAAACCAAAGAGGCAAGTCCTCCGGGTGGTGATCAATGCAACAGTCTCTACGTTGTCAGTCACACTTGGTCTTTTGCAGATTTGAGTGTAGATTCACAGCACCAAAAGATAAGAACACAAAAAAACACAAAAAAACTTGCATAGTGTGAAACCTGACAAACAGTGTATGTCCCGTGTGGGACAGTCATGAAGTTGGGGGGGGGGGGGGATAGTGCAAACCCACCACCTTCAAACACACTGACCCTTACCAGAAATTAGGTCCCCTAAGGGTATGTGCAAACATTTATATTCAGGTAGATAGCCGCGACCTTGAGAGTAAGACCCTTGTAGTAGGATGCAGGCTCCTGGGATCGACTGGTTTGCAACAACTGCGGGACATCAGCAGATAGCAATAGTGATGTATTGTCATGCAACGACAGAAATACTCATAGTGTAAATCTGATACATTTATTAAAAAGGGATGGAATAAAATTGCACTTACAAACGAGCAGGAAAATAAGGCGTTTAAAAACAAAGTACCGGCCGGCTTATTTGAACGCGTACGTCCTTCCGTATGGTTGCGATGACATTATTCCTCTCACTGTCGAGAACAGTAGGGCTTAGTTCCTCCCACTGAAACAGACAGTGGGGCAATATTCCTCCCACCGACAGCAGTGATGGGACACTATTCCTCCCACTGATGATCGGGTACAATTCTTCCCACTGAAACCAATGATGGGACACTATTCCTCCTACTACCACCAATGATGGGGCACTGTTCTTCCTATTGACACCATTATTGAGGCGCTATTCCTCCCGCTACCACCAATGAGCGGGCACTTTTCTTCCTATTGACACCATTAATGGGGCACTATTCCCCCCCCCCCCCCCACTGACACCAATGATCGGACACTATTCCTAATACCAAATATGAGACATTTTTACTGCCACGGGACATTCTTTACTTCCCTGGCCAGTCTTGCACCCCCCTCCCCCCTAAAGATCGAAGGACAGTGAACTAGCCCTTTCCTTACCTGTCAAATGTCTCCCCTCTGTCTGTTATGAGACCCAAAAAACTGCAGATTCTGTGGGTGGGTCTGTTGTCTGGAGCTCTGTGGGTGGAGTCGTGATGTCAGTAGACTCCCCGCCCATCTCTATACTCCCCTTGTCAACATGCATTTTCTCCTGTGTATTCCTCACACTAAGTTCTGCTATGACCACGTGACTTCAGAAAAGGAGTGGGGGTGGGAATTAAAAAATAATGCCTGTCTCAGGCTAGTGCATGAGATATGTAAATAACCTGATGTTGCAACTGTTATCAGGTGACCTCAGACACACGCACTGCAATTCTGCCCAGCTCTCACTAAATACATCTAGCCTAAATCAGATCACTTGTCTGTGTAAATTCTGCTTTCTGTTCTGTGTTTTCACTGCAATATACATGCATTTCCTCGTCGCACTGAACTGTGGATCACACCCCATGATGAGAAACATCCAGTCAAAACACAGTAAATGCAGCCAATCCTGGGAGAGCTGGAAGGGAGAGGGATGTGAATTGTGAACTTTTTACACAGGATGTGCCTCTGTCTCAGGCTAGTGCATGAGATATGTAAATAACCTGTCACTCACAGCAAGGGGGGCGGAACGGACTAAGGTTTTTCTCTGTAAGTCCGTTTTATTTCACTGAACAATAAGAGGATTGCTCAAAGCTGGATTAACTCTGTGTCGCAAGACTGGGCACAGATGATAGGAAATCTTATACCCTACATTGTGACATCAAAAAAAATTTTTTTTTCGGGTTTACATCCACTTTAAAGGTAGAAGTTTGACACCATTCCACGAGCGGGCGCAATTTTGAATGTACTCGGCGTAACATTATCTTTCACACAATAAAACATTTTTTTTAATTAAAAGTGTTTTTTTTTTTTTTTCAAAAAAAAATTGCGCTTGTAAGACCGCTACGCGAATAAAGTGTGATAAAAAGTATTGCAATGACCGCTATTTTATTCTCTAGGGTGTTAGAACCCCCAAACATTATATATTTTTTTTTTTCTAAGTAATTTTGTAGCAAAAAAACTTTTTTTTTAATGTGTGAACACTGAGTCTGAAACACAGGCTTGGGGCTTAAGTGGTTACATTTTTTATTTTTTTTGTAAAAAATAAAATCATGAGCTTGGAATTCATTAAAATGGAGTAGCAAATAAAAGCCAGTGGTAGGTTGGAGTGATTGAATGAACCAAAGCATAGCGATTCTGCCATGCTTGGCCTGGGCATTCGGACTTCCTGTCATGAAAGGATTAAAGATACATTGCTTTTTCAAGCTTCCAGTAGCACTCTGAGATCTGCCTTCTGGGTGCGTCCAGGTGCAAGGACTCCTGACCCATTATGTGAAATGAGAACTCGGACTAATTATGTCATTCAGCAGCTCTGATGACGTCAAAGGCTGCCCCTCGGGCGCGGTGGGGGCGGGGGTCGAATCACTCTTGCTGTGACATCCCGCCCCCCTCCAGTTTCCATAGATAGAATATCACCATACGGCTTAATTTGCCGGGCTGACCCTGTTCCGGTGACAGACCTGTTGGGAAACAATGAGCGGAGAGGGCCCGGGGGTAGCTGAAATTTCACCCTGCTAACTCTTTAGTGCGCTGCGACCTTCTGACCTGCCTTCCTCCTGATGGAATTACACAGAGATCGCATCGCTGGCAGTCTCTGGGACGCGGGTCACACATATCAGAAGAAGTCATCATCATGTCTGCTTGTGTCATGTCACTTGCAGGCCATTGCAGCCAATCAGATGACGACGTTCAGGGAACGGTACTGCAGCTGTGATCATGTCAGGACTTCAGCTTGGGCATCGTACAGTGATAGAGGAATACATGGGATCTATATAGGAGGCCTGGAGAAGACCGGACACTTTGTGTTCCTCTCTGAAACGAGTTTCACCCAGTCCAGTGTCCTTCCCTGTCCACTGATAAGGGATAGTTTTGTGATCCACAGGGGGGATCACTAGAGGAAATTTCCTCTTTACTCCCGCCGACACCAATGATGGGGGCGCCATTCCTCCCGCCGACACCAAAAATTGGCCCAGTATATATATGTATATATGTGTGTATGACTGTGTGTCCCTAGCGTGTCAAGATCCTACGGGGTAAAAATGACCGCACCAGCCAAGCAGACACTGGCTGGAAAAAGTGCCCAGAGGCGATTCAGTTTGCATGTGTTGCGCTATACAAGTCTATTCATTCATTCATGGGGGCGCCATTCCTCCCGCCGACACCAATGATGGGGGCGCCATTCCTCCCGCCGACACCAGTGATGGGGGCGCCATTCCTCCCGCCGACACCAGTGATGGGGGCGCCATTCCTCCCGCCGACACCAGTGATGGGGGCGCCATTCCTCCCGCCGACAACAGTGATGGGGGCGCCGTGCCTCCCGCCGACGATGGGGGCGCCGTGCCTCCCGCCGACGATGGGGGCGCCGTGCCTCCCGCCGACGATGGGGGCGCCGTGCCTCCTGCCGACGATGGGGGGCGCCGTGCCTCCTGCCGACGATGGGGGGCGCCGTGCCTCCTGCCGACGATGGGGGGCGCCGTGCCTCCTGCCGACGATGGGGGGCGCCGTGCCTCCTGCCGACGATGGGGGGCGCCGTGCCTCCTGCCGACGATGGGGGGCGCCGTGCCTCCTGCCGACGATGGGGGCAAAGTGCCTCCTGCCGACGATGGGGGCAAAGTGCTTCCTGCCGACGATGGGGGCAAAGTGCTTCCTGCCGACACAGACGATGGGGGCGCCCCGCATGCCTCCCGTCGCACGACCGCACAATTGCCATTCAAAGCGTGACAGTGCTGAAAGCTGAAAATTGTCCTGGGCAGGAAGGGGGTGAAAATTCCTGGTGTTGAAGTGGTTATAATTGTCTTTTTTTTCTTTTTTTCCTTTAGAAATCTTTTCATTGATTTTTCCAAGTACAGAATTTCACCCACGCAGGGGGACCATACTTTTTTTTTTTTTTTTAACCATTGTCTCTAAATCTGGTGTTAACACAGAATAATGTAAGAAATGTGAGTGATCTGAATGGTGGGGAACGTATCATTTTAGGGGGTCAAAGGTTGGTCCTGAATTTCCAGCAGGGTGTCCAGAGCTGGCAGGACCTGTTGACGTGTAGCACGTCCCTCGAAGGGCAGCTAAAAACTGCTTTGAAGTGGGTGGTTAATTTCTGCTTGTTACTCACTTGTGATTACAGCTTTCATGTTGGCACCTTCCGCAGTCAAAACTGCGATCTATTCATAGTGCCCCCCACTATCCGTGCTCTGCCACTTCCAGCGCAGCGTGTAACCCCTTCAGGAGTGATTCAAGAGGAACTGCAGTCTTCTCACATCATTTGTAATCAAAACAACATTGCCATTCTGAAGCTTCCCTCCAACCACTTTGCATATTATATTATATATACTGTACTTGCCAAATATGCTGCAGAAATCTCCTTCCACTGCGTCTGGCTGCAGCCATTTTAACTGTGGGCAGCTGAAGCCGCTGCCTGTTCACTTCTTGGATTTACACAAAGGCACTGGTGGGCACCGATTGGTGGCACTGCTAATGTGAAATTTTTTATATTTTTTTCACACAACAGGAGCTTTCGTTTTGGTGGTATATTTATCACCTCCTAAGGTTTTTACTTTTTGCTAAACAAACTAAAAAAGACTGAAAATTTAATTGGTGGGAACCGATTGGCGGCACTGCTAATCAGTGCTTTAATTATTGTAGCACATGTCCCCTAACGCAAGCCGATTATCGTCTCTCTCCACATGAGGAGGGAAAAGCTGATAACCAGCTTTTGTTTACATCCTGTGATCATATGTCATTGACTGGCAGCTGATCATGTGGTGAAGGGCCGCTGTGATTGGCCCTTCACCCTGATTTGTGATCAGCTGAATCCAAAGCACTCGGCAATCACAGAGCTCGGCCTGCGGGCAGCGTGATCACATGAGGAAGTTTTCCCCCCTCCTGGAAAACTCTCACGAGCATGAGAGAGAGAGAGCTGTGCATGATGTCATAAGCCTAGTGTAATGACAAGACAAGAAACAGGAAGTGGGCTGTATAAGGGATTTACTGGCAGGAAAAAAAAATGTTTTACTATCCAAAGTTAAAAACAACAACAAGGGCAGAAGATTTATTAGATTGACGGTCCACTTAAGAATACACATGTAACAACGTCCTTTCTAATAAATACATAACTGGATTAAATGGAGGGGATTTGTTATGGGATTGTTTGGCTCAGCGGTGAAGCCGGCTGTATTCCCCCCCCCCCTGCAGGTGACGAGTGTACTGCACCCTGATTGCAGCCGGCGTGGTGTAGATGACAAGTTGAGATCAGTCAATCTGAACGGATCCCCTTACTTCCTACTTACCGGGACTTAGCCAGAATGTATTATTCATACAACCTCGGGGGTTACCAGATAAACCGCGCACAGCGGGACACGCTCCAAACACTGGCCGCAATGTTTTCCAAGATCAGCAGATTAATCAGCAAATACCGTTCCCTGATTTGCATGCCGTGATTGTCACCATCGCACATGTGGCCGCCATAGAAGCAACAGTGTCACCATATAGGAAAGAAATGGATGGGACTGCAGAGAAAATCTTTCAAAGCATTTATTTCCATGTTACATTACAAGATAAAAAATGATCACGTTGTAACAGATCTCTGATCGATTGTATGGCCAATTGAAACTGCTCAATGATAGACTGTTCTTAAAACAGACCTTCAGTCGTTTTTTTCACCTTTCTATTTATGAAATCTTCTGCCCTTAGGGTTGTAAAGGTGCAATTTTTTTCCCCTAAATAGCTTCCTTTACCTTAGTGCAGTCCTCCTCCTTCACTTACCTCATCCTTCCATTTTGCTTTTAAATGTCCTTATTTCTTCTGAGATATCCTCACTTCCTGTTCTTCTGTCTGTAACTCCACACAGTAATGCAAGGCTTTCTCCCTGGTGTGGAGTGTCATGCTCGCCCCCTCCATTGGACTACAGGAGAGTCAGGATGCCCACTAACACACACCTCATTTCTCTATCTGCAACGTAGAGAGCGTCCTGACTCTCCTGTAGTCCAAGGGAGGGGGCGAGCACGACTCCACACCAGGGAGAAAGCCTCGCATTACTGTGTGGAGTTACAGACAGAAGAACAGGAAGTGAGGATTTCTCAGAAGAAATTAGGAAATTTAAAATTAAAATGGAAGGATGAGGTAAGTGAAAGAGGATTGCACTAAGGTAAAGGAAGCTATTTAGGGCAACAAAATTGCACCTTTACAACCCCTTTGGATAGTAAAGCTTTTTTTTTTCTGCCAGTAAATCCCTTATACAGCCCACTTCCTGTTTCCTTTCTGTTCATTAGCCTAGGATTAAGACATCATGCACAGCTCTCACTCTCCTGAGAGGGCCAATCAGAGCTGGAGGTGTGTAAATCCAGGAAGTGAACAGGCAGCAGCTTCAGCTGCCCACAGTTAAAATAGTTGCACCCAGACTCAGTGGAGGGAGATTTCTGCAGCATATATAAAATAATAAGTTGGGGGTGGGGCCAAGATTCGCTCTGTGTGTGTCTATGGACACACACAGCCTGGCTCGGGATCGAGCCCACACATCTGTCACCATAGCAAATGGTTTGCGGTGGGGGGGAGACGGTGGGTTGGCAAGGGGACTCCAGAAGATTGCACAGGTAAGTATAACAGTTGTTTTTAATTTGAAAAAATGATTTACTTTTGAAACGTTTTAAAACAAATCAGTGAGATCGCTGGCTTCTATCTTCTATAGATTAATCGCTTGCCTACTGAGCATCTTTACTCCCTTCCTGTCCAGGCTTTCAGCTTTAGCGCGGTCACTCTTTGAATGGCAATTGTGCGGTCATACAACAATGTACCCATATGGCATTTTTTATATTTTTTTCACACAAATAGAGCTTTCTTTTGGTCGTATTAATCACCTCTGAGTTTTTACTTTTTGCTAAACTATCTAAAAAAGACAGAAAATTTCACTGGTGCGCACCGATTGGCGTCACTGGTGGGCACCAGTTGGCGGCACTGATTGGTGGTCACCGGTTGGCGGCACTACTAATCAGTGCCCTGATTATCAGGGCACATGTCCCTAACACAAGCCGATTATCGTCCCTCTCTACATGAGGAGGGAAAAACCGATAACCAGCTTGTGTTTACATCCTGTGATCATATGTCATTAACTGACAGCTGATCACGTGGTAAAGGGCCGCTGTGATTGGCCCTTTACCCCGATTTGTGATCAGCTGAATCAAAATCACAGAGCTCGGCCTGCGGGCAGCATGATCACAGGAGGACGTCTGTGTTTTCCCTCCTGGCTTTGGAGGACCGAACTGTAGCTGTTAACTTTTGGTCATAGTGCGGGCGACAAGCAGTTAAAGGATAAGTTTACCTTTTCAGGAAAAAAAATAAAAAATACACCTATTCTTGCAGAAAAAAAATGTGGCGATTTATTTTTTTGCAAAAGAATTTCACCCTTGATCAGTGACTTGCAGGATCAATGTCAGGCTCCTTCAGACATGTCCTCCAGGAAAGCTGGAGGAAGGATCTGTGGATTAGGAGGATGCTCACCAGCGCCCTTGCAGTCCACAGAGAACTACAAGTCTGTCTGCCATGGTGACAGACGGGACTTGTAGTTTCATTATTTACAGATCCCTGTGAGTGAATGAATGATGCAGATGTTCAGGAGGAGCCTGCAAGCCGCTCCAAATTTGAATGCGACAGTGTTGCTGGGGAGAAGAACCCTTGCCCACTGTCACGGGTGAGAAGGGGGGGGGGGAGGGTGCTGGAAAAACTTTCAAAATATGGGTATAACAGGTTCCAAAGATGAACTTGGCCTTTAAATATTCAACCCTTGCACTCCACTAGAGAAAAAGGCAATGTTGA
>CM056059.1:157299204-157559204 GCA_029574335.1 Rana kukunoris | reverse complement strand
AGCCCTGACCTGGCCCACCCCCTCACTCCCCTGAATGGCTGACTGACTTTGGACAGCCAATGGCATCTCTACTGTGTCTCAGCCAATCAGGAGGACTGTCCCGGAACGGCTTAGACATTTGTGGACATCGCTGGAGAGAGAGGGGCTCAGGTATGTAATTAGGAGGGGGTGCTGGGGAGGCTGCTACACACACGTTTTTTTTATTTTGTTATCTTAATGCATTTTATGCATTAAGATAAAAATAAACTTCTGCCTTTACAAAAAGGTTTGATGCTGGGAGGCGGGGCGTAGCTTAAGAACATGTTATTGGCTGTCGCGGCAGTCATGTGATCCGAAAATTCCCAGCCACAGGGAGCGTTTGGTAAAGTGACTGTGCGGAGTGCACGCTCTCGACACAGGTGCATTGTGGGGGCAGTTAATGTAAATATGCAGCCCCTGAACCAGGTACTGAGAGGCTGCATGTTTGCATACGGCTGGTGCCAAGGGGTTAAAGTAGAAATGCAGGCTACACCAAACTACTATGGTGCGCATGTATGTATACCGTGTGTGTGTGTGTGTGTGTGTATATATATATATATATATATATATGTATATATATATATATGTGTGTGTGTGTGTGTGTGTGTGTATATGTATATATATATATATATGTGTGTGTGTGTGTATGTGTATATATATATATATATATATATATATATATATATATATATATACACACACTCACTAACTTTTACATAAACCAATCAATATACAGTACGCTTATTGGTATTTTTATTTTCCAAAGACATGTAGCAAGATTAAATTTCTTTTTTTTTTGGATAAGTTCTATAGCAGAAAGTAAAAAATAGTGTTTTTTTTTTTTTTTAAAAATTACCGGTCTTTTTCCGTTTATATAATAATAATAAAAGAAAGTAGAGGTGATCAAACACCACTAAAAGAAAGCTCTATTTGTGTTGAATATATATATATATATATATATATATATGGTACACAATTGCATAACCGCACAATTGCCAATTAAAGTAGAGCAGCGCTGAATAGCAAAGAAAAATAGCCTGGCCTTGAAGGGGGTAAAACCTTTCCGGAGCCAAAGTGGATAAATATATTGTGGATATAATAAAAATATCTTTTTTTTTTTTTTTATTGTCATATACCAGCAAAGGGTGTCACGGAGATAATTTTTTTTTCCTTAATGGAGGTCATATTTTATTACAGCAGTGCAGGTTGGTGGTGGGGTGGACAATTATTTGTTCTGATTTGTGTCTTGCTGTTGATTGGTCGGGTCGTTGTGCTGCACTGGCGGTATCGGTAATGGGGATGTAATATGCTCCTTAGTACGCAGGAGGTGGAGTTGCAGAGAAGGGTTAAACGAGGACAGCATTGTGTGACATCACACCGCCCAAGACACTTCTGATTGTGTACCCCCAACCCCCCCTCCGCCCGGGCACAACGATAATCTCTCCATATATAGACACTGTGCCATGCCAGCCAGTGTACAGAACATGTCATCTCCGTCTGTACATCCCAATTAGTGTGCTGGGCACCTGATACATGGCAGACCCTCGCCCTGATCTCTGGACGATGCGCAGGCCTGGCAATTGCACTGTCCGCCAATTCATTCGCTGAGATCAGAGCGGGATCAAACGCTCCCCCCCTCCCCCCTCCTCCTCCCGATTCTCTCCATCCTTTCACAAGCTGTCTGTATTTTCTTTCTGTATCTCTCCCCCTCCCTTCCTTTCTTCCATCTCTGCTTTTTTCTCCCCCCTCCCTCTCGTCTCTCCTTTCTTCTGTGTTTTGAATGCTGACATTAATTTGAAGCTGTGTTTTTTTTTATTGTTCTCTATAATTTGTAATACTATGCTAAAAATACAATGAAACTTTTATATACAGAAAGATAATTGTATACAATGCAATCTTTAAACTGAAAATACACATACCGCTATACTGGCGCTTTCCCAGACTTTCACACTGGGGTTTTAACCACTTGACAACCAGTCAATAGAAAGCTAGCTGCTGCCATAACCCTGGTATTTTTTGTTTAAAAGATTTTATTGGTATTTCAGAATAAATAACATAGTAAACATATAATTAAATGTAGATAAAATAAAGTAACATAGGTAGCAGAATTGTAATATCAAATGAGAGAAAACAAGAATAGCAACATCCGTACATATTTTTGTTTAAAATTAAAGTAAATATTAACTTATACATCAATAGTTTTCGAATTTTGGGGCAACAAAAACAAGAGAATAAAAATTGGAAATCATGGAATGAATCTAAAATAACAATTATACATTAGAAATGTAAAAAAACAAAGGGTAAGAGGGGGAGGAAGGAAGGGAAGATAAAAAATAAAAAAAGAATTAAGCCTGGTATTTTTTATTTTATTATCTTATTTTATTTTTTACTATGGTCGATACTCTGTAAGATAAAAGTAGTCCCGTAGGCAGTTTCGCCGCAGGATCGCTTTTAGAAGTGCCAGGAGGGGGCATGGATGTCGTTCCCGGGCTTACCTAACAGATCAGTAAAGCTCTGTGCTCTGGTCCTCCATAGAGGGACACCTAACCGTAACATTTTCTTATCGTGGGTTGTCCGCACCCAAGGCAAGACAAGTAATTTGCACCCCTAATCCACCGATATTTAGCTCTCCCCTGAGTCCCTTCCACTCATACAATATTAAAACTCCTTATGGTACATTTTAGGATGTACCCCTCTTTCTCTTTGTTCTCCTTTCTTTCCCTTTAATCTATCCTAATTTCTTGTTTTTTTTCCCCCCATCCCTCTCTCTAGTTTTCATTCTTATTCTTTCTCTCCCTTTTTCTTTGGTCCTTCCCCTCTTTTCCTCTCCCTTTCATGTATTCTCTATTTTTATTCCTTCTCTTACTTCTTGGTGGGGGATGAGTGGATTAGTTGCTCTTGATCAAGGTCGTCTGCTGATCTGAGAACTGTGGGGACTTTTAACGGCAACTATAATCCCAGGTAGTGTTACTCACTTTGTCTCCGACTTTGTGGTGTCTCATAGCAGTGACACCTATGCTGAGATAGGGTCTCCCCCAACCCCTCCGACCCCTCCGACTTCACATTCCTCACCAGTCAGCTGACCTCTAGTCTCCGCCCCCCAGCCATGCCGTGAACTGAATGGGCGGCTGTGAAGTGGCTAAGTGGGCGGCCACGGGCTCGAGGGACAGCCCTGCTGGGCGGCCGCAAAAAGGCAGGGAGAGCGGTGCAGCCTTAAAGAACAGCCCAGGATTCAGTGACCCCTGGCAAAATCATAATTCGACTTCCGGGTTGAGAACCACTGCTCTATGCCCTTTGAGGACCAGAGATAGATCTTTATAATTTGTAATACTATACTAAAATACAATGAAACTTCTGTATACAGAAAGATAATGGTTGTATACGATGCAATCTTTAAACTGAAAATACACATACCGCTATAAGACAATACACAAAAGTCCGCGCTATGGGTGACGTATAAGCAGCTGCCTCCCTGAAGAGTCCCCGTGAGGAGACCAAAAAAGATTAAGTAAAGGGAATGGCGCTGCTGATGGCAGATAGGTCACAGATTACAGCGTGCCGCAATATCCGTGTCGGATAACTGTGGTGAGTTTAGGCAAAATTCACCATGAGATAATGGCGTGTGTCAGGTATCTATATGGGGTGAAAGCCCAATGGTGGGGAGCTCCCCCGGCACCTATGCTGGAAGGTGTGTGTGCAGTTAAGATTACCCTGTATAATGAGGGGGTAATGACCCTATATGTCTGGGTATATTAGGTCTTAATTCTGGATCCTCAGCCTCCGCTGGTTTCCAGATATGCTGTCAAGCAAAAGGGAAAAAAATGAGAGAGACAAATGTATAAATGTATGGTGTCTCAATATGCCAGGATCCTGTGCAGGACTGCTGGCCTAAAAGATGTTGCTGTGCTAAGGGTATGCACCCACAATAATCTGATGACCTGTAGGGTTATGATGCAACCTGATATGGCTATTAAGAAGCCGTGAATTGTCGCCTATAGAGATTTTTAAGTACTGTAGTTGTCGCTATTACATGAGCATGCATAAGTCCAAATCATTTGGTGGAGGGAGGATTATGGTGTGTGTTGGTTGGGGGAGGGGGATTATGATGTGGGGTTGTTTTTCAGGGGTTGGGCTTGGCCCCTTAGTTCCAGTGAAGGGAACCCTTAAGGCCTCAGCATACCAAGACATTTTGGACAATTTCGTTTTCCCAACTTTGTGGGAACAGTTTGGGGACGGCCCCTTCCTGTTTCATCATGACTGCACACCAGTGCACAAAGTAAGGTCCGTAAAGACATGGATGAGCGAGTTTGGGGTGGAGGAACTTGATTGGCCTGCACAGAGTCCTGACCGCAACCCGATGGAACATCTTTGGGATTAATTAAAAAAGAGCCAGGCCTTCTCGTCCAAAATGGTCACACATTCCCATAGACACTCCTAAACCTTGTGGACGGCCTTCCCAGAAGTGTTGAAGCTGTTATAGCTGCAAAGGGTGGGCCAACTCAATGTTGAACCCTACGGACTAAGACTGGGATGTCATTAAAGTTCATGTGCATGTAAAGGCAGACATTCCAATATTTGTATTATCAATTATTTTATAGCTGCCACCATCCTATACACAACGTTGTTGTGCTTCGGCTCAACAATATGAAGGGCATTGTGTTCCTTATTTGCTGTTTGTACAAATGGTGAGCGTTGTGCCTGCTCCTTTCCCGGGTCCCTAGTCATGTAACATACCCCGATGTTCTCTTTTTACTTAATGCCACATAATTACATCATTGCTGGCTGTAGTGCAGACATCTCTAACTCTCGGCCTGTCCTGACCACTATGTACTACTTCCAGGGACAATGTGCCCCCCGTACTGGGGAGGGGGGGGGACTTCTCTAGTGACTCTAGATGGCATTGTAACCTGTAATATTCTGTGTCTCATTACAGCGGAGGTGTACATCGGCATAGGAAAACCATCGGAAGCCACCGCCTGTATCCAGGAAGCCGCTAACCTGTTCCCGATGTCACACAACGTTCTGTACATGAGAGGTCAGGTGTCCGAGCTGCGAGGCAATATTGACGATGCCAAGAGATGGTATGAAGAGGCCCTGTCTATCAGCCCCACCCATGTGAAGAGCATGCAGAGACTGGTGAGTGCGCAAACTTATCTATGATCACATTCTGTAGATTGTAGATCAGTGTTTTCTCCAAGAGCAAGTTTGCCCTGGATCAACGTCATGAGTTGCCATGCTCTAGGTGGGCTGGCCTGGCCACCGGCACCATAACTGACAGTGACGCTCAAGGTAAAAGCATATGCCATCATTCATTGCTATGGTGGTAGCGGCATGATGCGGGTTCAGGGAGGACCTCTGACGTGATGGCGGGGGACCTCTGACGTAATGGGGGGAGGACCTCTGATGTGATGAGGGAAAGACCTCTGATGTGATGAGGGAAGGACCTCTGATGTGATTGGGGGGGGGGGGCTCTGACGTGATGGGGGGGGAGGGCCTCTGACGTGATGGGGGGGAGAGGGCCTCTGACGTGATGGGGGAGAGGGCCTCTGACGAGATGGGGGGGAGGGCCTCTGACGCGATGGGGGGGAGGGCCTCTGACGCGATGGGGGGGAGGGCCTCTGACGCGATGGGGGGGAGGGCCTCTGACGCGATGGGGGGGAGGGCCTCTGACGCGATGGGGGGGAGGGCCTCTGACGCGATGGGGGGGAGGGCCTCTGACGCGATGGGGGGGAGGGCCTCTGACGCGATGGGGGGGAGGGCCTCTGACGCGATGGGGGGGAGGGCCTCTGACGCGATGGGGGGAGGGCCTCTGACGTGATGGGGGGAGGGCCTCTGACGTGATGGGGGGGGAGGGCCTCTGACGTGATGGGGCCTCTGGGATGGGGGGGGGGCCTCTGACGTGATGGGGGGGGGGGGGCCTCTGACGTGATGGGGGGGGGGGGGCCTCTGACGTGATGGGGGGGGGAGGGCCTCTGACGTAATGGGGGGGGAGGGCCTCTGACGTAATGGGGGGGGAGGGCCTCTGACGTAATGGGGGGGAGGGCCTTTGACGTGATGGGGGGGAGGGCCTCTGACGTGATGGGGGGGAGGGCCTCTGACGTGATGGGTGGTCCCAGCAGATCGATCCTATTGCAGCGCGGGAGGACACCATATGACAGGTAAGTCTACTATAATGTACAAATATGCTGTGCATACCGGAACACTAAGGCATAACCCACCTGGATGGCCCTAAAGAAGAAAAAAAATGTACGGCAGACTTCTGCTTTACAGGGTTACAGATCTGTCTGTAGACTCTCCTTGCTGTCGGTTCTGAAAGGTGACTGATGGCGGCGAGAAAACCCAGCCTGATTCTGTGTGTTTTTTTTCTTTATACACAGCCAATGAGCAGGTATACAGCCTAAATCATTGGCTGGAACCTGCTGACAAACTGGTGCTGTGTATAATCACAACACAGCTTAGCGGGGGGCACGTGCATACCCGACTCTAAACCAGAGGGGGGTTCACTGCGATGTATGGGTACATCATGGTGCCTGGGGGAGCCGCCTGCCAGCTGTACATGTACTACTGGCGGTCGGCAAGCGGGTACCAATGTATTGTGTCTGAGACTCCACTGCGGATTATATAGCTCAGTTACGGAGCCACAATGAAAGTGCCGCTGCTTTAATAGGAGGACAGATGCCCATAGTAAATCATTCTTATTGGTGGTTCTGATTTTCTGTCCTGTGCACATCATTACCGATCTATTCCCATGTAATATCTTCTGGCCCTTATGCAGGGTGTGGAGGTAAATAAGGCAGACAGAGGCCTCCTCTCTGGGATCACCCTTTTCTATAAAGCACCGTGCAGCCCCTCCTGTCTTGTCATTGTAGCTCTCTGGCTCCTATGTAAAGCCCCGGCATGGAAAGCGATGCCGGCCGGGGATGTGGAGCGCACTAAAAAGCTTTAGACAAAGACTCATAGCTGCAGGCTACATTACTCCATCTCCGGCAACTGACCTAAAATCCCTCACTGAACCAACAGGACGGGGAGCTTCTGGCTGCACCATCGTCCGGGGGGGGGGGGGGGGGGGGGGGGGGGGGATCTTCACCTTATCATTCAGATCATCACATGGAATGGAACAGTCTGGGGAGTCAGAATTAAAGGTGTCTTTATACGTACACTTAGGCCGCATTCACACCTGAGCGTATTGTTTTTTGCAGCGTTTTGTCGCGCGTTTGCATACAGCGTTGTCTGACGTTTTTGAACTTCATCGATTTTTTTATTTTAGCCAATAGGAAAAATTATCATCTCTTTCATCACTTGTTGCTATGTTTGTAGATTTTAGTTTCTTCCTGGGTGAAATGTTCTATTTCACAGAACAGATTAAAGTGACAAAACGCAGGTAGAAACGCTCGTTGTCGCGCTAGACGCTTGAATCAAGCGTTTCCATTAGTTTCTATGGGAATACAAACGTTCTAAAATGCCCAAATCCGCCCAATTTGCGCGACAAAAAAGGGTCCAGAACTTGTTTGCGCTTCAGGCGTTCGGCATCAGGCGTTTGGAGTGGAGATGTGAACCATCTCCATAGAGAATAATGGATTTTTTTCCCCTCCATGCTTCAGGCTACAAAATGCTCAGGTGTGAATTCAGCCTTAACTACTTAACATTGCATGCCGGTGAAACAGCGAAACACTACGATACTCATAATTTACATAAGAAACATTTTAAAAACCTTTACAGGTCATTAGGTTAGTTTTACCGGTAAATTATGACCCTAGAATTATTACTCTCACTCCGGTGTGTATGGTGATTCCTAAATCCTACAGATGTACAGGTGCATACCCAATAGGGTTGCACCGATACCACTTTTTAAGACCAAGTACAAAGTACCGATACTTTTTTTTATTTTTTTTTTTTAAGTACTTGCCGATGCCAATTACCGATACTTTTATTAATGTCATGTGACAGAGTCGGTATTTTTTTTATATATTTTTTCTCTGTAGCCTCAGCTGCACTGAAGATGAATGGAGAGGAGACAGAGGCAAAATGTTTCAGTCATGATGAATGGACAGAAGCAGTGATCACTGTTCATTCAGAACAGGAAGGAGCTGGTAAATGACAGATTTCCGGCTCCTTCCTTCACTCTCCATCCTGAAAGATCCGGGGTAGGGGGAGATCAGTGGAGGAGCTGGGGGGGACCGAAAGAAAACATGGAGGAGGAACCGGAGAGTTAGGAAGGATGCAGGGGATAAAGCGGAATGGGACCCGGTTACCTGGAGGTGGACCCAGAGTGCCACAGAGGACACGAGAGCACAGAGGGGGACTGCCGGGGGTTATTTGTTGGGGGGGGGGGGGGTTACAACCACCAATCTCCCTGACATCCATGGGGGGGGGGAGGAGAAGCGGCTGTCGGAAAAGTTATACATGGAGATCAGTGCTTGCAACAACCCCCACCCACACTGATCAAGTATCTGAGCATTGGCATGAGCACAAGTGCCTGTGCAAATGCTCCGTATCGGCACCCCTAATATACAGTGGTTAACCACGATATTGTGTCAATCTCGCTCCCTTTCTCGGCGAGATTGAGCACTTGCGAGCCCCATCGCGGGAGCCAGCGCCGAGACAAAGCCGTCATAGAAGCGACTGGGATCCGACGCGGATTCTCGCCAATTCTACACGTGGGCGGAGTTTGTTATGAATCCTGGGAATCCTGAGAAGGAAGTCCCCGCCAGATTTTAAATAAAAATCCGGCATGGGTTCCCCCCTCAGGAGCATAACGGGCCCTTAGGTCTGGTATGGGTTGTAGGGAGACCCCCCTATGCCGAAAAAACGGCGTGGCGGTCCCCCCACAATCCATACCAGACCCGTATCCAAAGCACGCCGGTCAGGAAGGGAGTGGGTGCGAGCGAGCGCCCCCCCCCCTCCTGAGCCGTACCGGGCAGCGTGCCACCAACTTGGGGGGGGGGGGGGTCAGGTGCTCTGGGGCAGGGGGCGCACTGCGGCCCCCCACCCCAGAGCACCCTGTCCCCATGTTGATGAGGACAGGGCCCCTACCCGACAACCCTGGCCGTTGGTTGTCGGGGTATGCGGGCGGGAGGCTTATCGGAATCTGGAAGCCCCCTTTAATAAGGGGGCCCCCAGATACCGGCCCCCCACCCTAAGTGAATGAGTATTGGGTGCATTGTACCCCTACCCATTCACCTGGAGGCAAAGTGTAAACACAAATAAACCACACAGGGTATTGAAATATTTTATTAGTTGGCCGCCGGGGGGGGGGGGTGTGTATGATCGCTTTTATAAAAGCGCCCCCCTCCGGCGGGCTTCTGCGGGGGGGGTGCTGCTGTTCTTCGCCGCCGTCTGGTTCACTTCCGCCGCCGGGGGGGGGGGCGCTTTGATAAAAGCGCCCACCACCCGGCGGGCTTCCTTCGACATCTTCGGCGACGGGGGGGGGGGTCTTCTCCGCTCTCCGGGGGTCGTCTTCTTCTTCAGGACTCGCCGCCGCTATCTTCGTGTGTTAGCTCAATTACTAGCGGCGGCCAGTCCCCTCTTCTGTGACGTCTTCTTCTCTTCTCCAAATGTTGACGCGACGCTTCCTTCCGCTGTTATGGCTGGCGCGCGGCTCGCAGCGAGTTATATAGGCCTGTCTTGTGACGTTGCAGTCCCATCATGCTCCGGTAGGTACCACGTGCTAGCGGCGGCGAGTCCTGAAGAAGACCCCCGGAGAGCGGAGAAGACCCCCGGGGAGCCGGAGAGTGGGAGAAGACCCCCGCCCACCCCGACAACCAACGGCCAGGGTTGTCGGGAAGGGGCCCTGTCCTGATCAACATGGGGACAGGGTGCTCTGGGGTGGGGGGCCGCAGTGCGCCCCCTGCCCCAGAGCACCTGACCCCCCCATGTTGAGGGCATGCTGCCCGGTACGGCTCAGGAGGGGGGGGGGGGCGCTCGCTCGCCCCCACTCCCTTCCTGACCGGCCGGCGTGCTTTGGATACGGGTCTGGTATGGATTGTGGGGGGACCCCCACGCCGTTTTTTCGGCGTAGGGGGGTCTCCTTACAACCCATACCAGACCTAAGGGCCCGTTATGCTCCTGAGGGGGGAACCCATGCCGGAGTTTTATTTAAAATCTGGCGGGGACTTCCTTCTCAGGATTCATAACAAACTCCGCCCACGTGTAGAATTGGCGGGAATCCGCGTCGGATCCCCGTCGCTTCTATGACGCACTCGCTGGAATGTGCTTTTACTATTCCAGCGAGTGCGAGATGTCGGCAGCCTGTCGCCGAGAATCAGCGCGATGCTGTCGTGCTAAAAACACATTCTCGGCGGCAGGCACTGTACATGCTTGTGTAGATGGGGCAGGGGGCTGTCGCTTTTTTTTGGGGGGGTTGTTTGTTATTTTTTAAACTTTATATTCAATTTTACTTTATTGCTATCATACGGGGGGGCTGATAAGCCCTCTGTGTAATAGCATGGTGAAGGTGGCAGGTTCTCTTTAAGGAGACATCATGGTCTATTAAAATCATAATGTCACCTCTGCAAACTGAACTGGAGGGCTTTTAAGAGATTTTTTCATGGTCCCGCAGTCTCCTGTGTCAAGAGGCTGCAGGTGGTGGGGTTCGACCTAGCGATCCGGGCAGAAGTGGGAGGGGTTATCTGCCAAAATCAGGTACCTTATCCCTAAAAAAAAGGGGGGGGTGTCCAAAACTTGAAGAGGAGGGACAGAGGAGGTAAAAAAAAAAAAAAAAATCAGAACTTCCCTTCAGGGGTGAAGGTGCGCTTTAACAGCCACACGCTGCACATATGCATTGCAGGGCGGCTATTGTTTGTACTGGTAGCGTGCTCCCAGCACATAGACCGAGCTGCCTTAGACAACCCTCAGTTTAGCACAAATCGGTAGCCAGCAAGATTGGTCCAGTCACTGTGTGGTCATGTTAGCCGATCCTCCCCGCTTATTCTAAACTATTTAAAGGAACGCTGGAAGGGCAGAAAGGGGCTTAATGACGATGTATTTTAGAAAAAGAACGTTTTTTTTTTTGTATTATTATTATTATCCTGTACAATGTTGTCATATAATGTATGTGTATAAATATTGCGCAAAGCCCTATTCTAAAGAGTAGGCAGCCAACACAACAAAGAAAGTTTGTAAATAGTGTTTAAAAAGCAAGTGTAGCGCCAGAAGTGAAATCACTCCACGTGTAAGGTGAGTGTAGGGGGCAGGGACAAAAATGTCCAACTTTCCACTGAAAGTGTCCCTTATTCAAAAAGGAAAAAATAGAAAAAAATGTGTATATATATATATATATATATATATATATATATATATATATATATATATATATATATATATATATATATATATATCACTATGGGTGATGATCATCCTAACCACACAAAAATGTGAACATATACGTGATCATAAATATGCATAAAGTGTGAACCAGGGCCACAAGTTTGTTCAAGCTTGGGCCAGAAAAAAGTGTTACTCTGTAATCACAATAATGACATACCAAATAAATGAAATATATAAAAAATAACCCAATGTGCAGGGTTGCGAGCAAAGATAAGTCCTCTGAACACACAGCACTTATAATAGTCCTAAAGGCCACAGAGATTAGATATGGGCCAAAGAGATGGCAATCATAGGAAGAAGAAGATATAAGTCCTCATAATCTGTGGATCGTGTTGATGTCAGTTTCTCTCTCAGTGAACACAGTTGAATTCATATACTTCAGGGAATAAAAACCAAAATCTCGGTAATGGGAAAATGATAAAATACCCTTACCAGATTCTGTGGACCCGTGACTCACCGTACGGTGGAGGGTCTCAAAGGCATGGACAGATTGAAGGCTGTCTTCCCTTTATTCTCTGTGTGATGTCATTAGCGGACTTTCCAGATCTGAGAGGCTTCCAAAGGTTCCAAGTAGTGCTCGCAATCCAGGGTGTAAAATAATAACTCCGTGGACCCAAAGAGTGATGTGACCAATCAATGGGTTAACATGCCCAAAAAAGGAGAGAAAAAACTCTCATAGTGTAAAAAAGTAACAAACTTTAATTAAAAAAAGATATATTAAATAAGCATTCCCACAGCAATGTATCTCACTCCAATCCAAAAATTAAAAAGAACAGGTCACAATAAAGTTCTACAACACAGAAGGTAAATGCACAATCGCTCTACTATCCCAATGGAATGGGCAGGAGTGTATAAACAAGGAGTGTGCAAGAAATTGGGGGTGAACCCAGCGTACCTGACCGGTTTCGTCTCCTTTAGACTTCTACTGGGGTGATAGATAATGGCAGTTTCTATACCATAACTGCTCTGACTGTAAAGATCCCCTTCCTATATGTATGGTAGAGTTGCATCGATGCCGCTTTTTAAGTACAAGTACTGATACTTTTTTTTTTTCCAAGTGCTCACTGATATATTTTTGTATGCCATGTTGTGACAGTGCCACTAATATGCAGCACTGATGATGTGTGGACTGCATCAGTAGTTTAGATTTTATTTGTTTTTATAATTTTATTTTTTCCCATTTTTACAGTTGAATCTTTTCAATATGTATTTATACAATTATTTTCTTAGCCCTGTTGGGGAGGAGGGCTTTAGGGAGATATCAGGGGTTTTAACTGACCCCTGACATCTCCCTTTAGAGACGGTGAAAAGGGCTGAGGACACAGATTCCCCCAGTCCTTTTCACTGCAGCCTCAACTGCACTGAAAATGAATGGAGAAGAGACTGATACTCCTACATTCATAAACTGAAGCATCATAAAACACATTTTAAGATGCTTAGTGACAGTTAGGAATTATTACTGACTCATTCAGAAAAAGGAACCGGTAGATGACATATTTACCGGCTCCTTCCTCCGCTGTCCACCCTGACAGATCGAGCACGGACGTGGATCAGAGGAGGATATGGGGGACAGTAAGAGGTGATCAGTGTGGCGCAGGGGAGGAGTTATTACCGATCTACCTGTATACATTTCAATAAAGCGGCTGAAAGCCACGGGAGGGAGAGGAGGAGAAGCTGCTGTCAGCTGCTTTATTGAAATCTATACAGGGAGATCAGCGATTTGAGTGCCGCAGCGATCACCCCTTACTGTCCCCCATATCCTCCTCCGATCCCCCTCTGCGCTCAATCTGTCAGGATGGAGTGTTGAGGAAGGAGCCGGTAAGTATGCCATTTACCGGCTCCTTACTTTTCCGAATGGACAGTCAGTGATCATTCATAACTGTCACTAAACATCTTAAAATGTGTTTTACAATGCCTCAGTTTGTGAATGGAGAGGAGCCTCCGTCTCCTCATCATTCATTTTCAGTGCAGCTGAGGCTGCAGTAAAAGGGACTGGAGAATCTAATGGATGGAGATCTCTTCTCCATGCACAGCAAATTTGCCTCTCTGTTTATACTCAAGACGGTTATAAATAGATGTCGATCTCATACAAAATATGTCTGACCATTCTGAGTTGGCGGATATCTTCCTGTGCTGGGGGGAGATGGGACATTGATGGTGAGGGAAGCTGCCACCGCTGTGGAGTAAATAGATTATTCCTGAAGAATGAGCTTAATAAGCATTTCAGTAAACATGTCTGTGGATGATCCATTCTTCTCCTTTCATCTTATTATCAGCATCAATTCTCATATTCTGTGATGTCTTATGATGTTGCAGAAGGACTGTGTCCCCCGAAGCCTGGTGGGTACCGACACCCCACTCAGATTAGGACAGTGATCGATCTTTGTGCATTCGATAGGTTATTGGCTTCTGCAAACTGTGCATTGCTAGTTTCCCTAATATTAAAAAAATATATATGTGCATGTTCACTGTATCTGGGAAAATATAAATGTGTAATTTGTACAAGTGCAAAGAAAATCAAAAAGAAAATTACTGAATTAAAAAAAATATTAATTTATATATATATATATATATATATATATATATATATATATATATATATATATATATATATAATAAATAAACTGCATAAAAAGGCAAAGTCCAACCTGAAAAATGAATTCTGAATGGATTAAAAAAAAATGTTTTTAACCACTTGAGACCCGAGCCTGTTTTTCAGATTCGGTGTTTACGAGACTAAAACAGTTTTTTTTGCTAGAAAATTACTTAAAACCCCCAAACATTATATATTTTTTTTCTAACACCCTAGAGAATAAAATGGCAGTCATTGCAATACTTTTTTTTTACACCGTATTTGCGCATCGGTCTTACAAGCGCACTTTTTTTGGAAAAAAAACACTTTCTTGAATTAAAAAATAAGACAACAATAATGTTGGCCCAATTTTTTTATATATTGTGAAAGATAATGTTACGCCGAGTAAAATGATACCCAACATGTCACGCTTAAAAATTGCGCCCGCTCGTGTCATGGCGTCAAACTTTTACCCTTAAAAATCAAACTTTTACCCTTAAAAATCTCGATAGGCGATGTTTAAAAAATTCTACAGGTTGCATTTTTTTAGATACAGAGGAGGTCTAGGGCTAGAATTATTGCTCTCGCTCTAACGATCGCGGCGATACCTCACTTGTGCGGATTGAACACCGTTTTCATATGCGGGCGATACTCGCATATGCGTTCGCTTCTGTGCGCGAGCTCGTCGGGACGGGGCGTTTTAAAAAAAATGTTTGTTTTCTTATTTGTTTTAATTTATTTTTACATTTTTTACACTGAAATAAAAAAATAAAAAAAATTGATCACTTTTATTCCTATTACAAGGAATGTAAACATCCCTTGTAATAGAAAAAAGCATGACAGGTCCTCTTAAATATGAGATCTGGGGTCAAAAAGACCTCGCACCTCATATTTAGACTTAAATGCAGTAGAAAAAAAAAAAGACAAAAAGTAAATAAAAAATGTCTCTTTAACCACTTAAGACCCGGACACTTATGCTGCTAAATGACCCAAGGTGTTTTTACAATTCGGCGCTGCGTCGATTTAACAGACAATTGCGCGGTCGTGCGACGTGGCTCCCAAACAAAATTTGCGTCCTTTTCTTCCCACAAATAGAGCTTTCTTTCGGTGGTATTTGATCGCCTCTGCGATTTTTATTTTTTGCGCTATAAACTAAAATAGAGCGACAATTTTGAAAAAAATCACTATTTTTTTACTATTTGTTATAAAAAAAATCAAATAAACTAAATTTTAGTAAAACATTTAGGCCAAAATTTATTTAGCCACATGTCTTTAGTAAAAAAAAAAATCGTAATAAAAAAAATAGCTACCTAGCTGGAACAGCGACACTAATACAGCGATCAGAAAAATGATCGCTTAGTGACGCTGGCAATAGGGAGTGAAAGGGTTAACTAGGGCGGTGATCAGGGGGTTAAAACTTTATTAGGGGGGGTGGGGGGGCTATCCTGAACCTAACACTAACTGTTTTTTACAGTGCCTGTCACACTGACACTAAATGCAGTGATTAAATCACTGCATTCAGTAACACTGTGACAGGGGGGTGGGGGGGGCGATCACAAGGGGTTAATGTGCCTATGTGAGTGTGTGTCAGTGTTGTGTTGGTGCACACTTACTGTGGATGTCTTCTCTCATCAGCAGCGCTGGGAAACAGCGCTGCGATGAGAGATTACATCATTTCCTCCTTCCTGTGTAAACACAGGAGGAGGAAGTGACAGGCTGGGAGCGCGCTCCCATTGGCTGGGAGCGATCGCGGGGGGGGCGGAAAACACGGACATCCGCCCGCTCGTCGGCGATCGCTCCCAGAGCCATGGGGACCGCCGCACGCCGCGGAGGGGGTCCCGATGGGACCCCCGAACCGCACTAAGGCGAGGACGTAAATTTACGCCCTTGTGCCTGTACGAGCCATGTTGTGGACGTACATAGGCGTGCGGGGGTCCTTAACTGGTTAAGACGCTGTGCGGGACTGACGTTTTGACGTCACTTCCGCCCAGCAGAGGTATGGGGACGGCTGAGGGACATTTTTCCCTCAGTCGCATCCCCGGACAGACGACGAGCAGACCTGATCGCCTCCGCCGCTACCGATGGCAACGGTAAGCGGCGGGAGGGAGGGGCACCCTCTCCCGCCACCGATAACGGCGAATCCGCCGCGGAGACCGCCATTATCGTGTAGAGATCCGCCCCATGAAGAGATGGATATCTCGGATGTGGCAGCAGCTGCTGCCGTTACCGAGATATCCATCTTTAAAAAAAATGACGTATTTTGACGATGGGGCGGATCTGAAGTGGTTAATAAATATATATATAACATTTATTTATTTTAATCCGTTCAGAATTCATTTTTCAGTGTGGACTTTGCCTTTTTTATGCTTTTTTTTTTTTACATCAAACAAACCATTTGCATTTCTATTATATATGAATTTATAACTTTGTGCAGAATAGAAAATTGAGTGCATTCTGCATGGAAAGACCTTGAATGATTCTCTATAATCTGCCTTTCTCACCAGGGTGCCTTCAGGTTTCTTCTGGGGTGCCTTGCCAAAATGCCTAAAAATTTGCTAAAAATTTTTATAAAGCCAGCGAGTGAATCAAGCCTGCCTTTTAGTTAGACAAAGCCACGGGTTTTCATTGGGAAGCATTACAACCTTCTAGCCGTTGGCATCCTAACAAATCAATCATGTCATTGGTTGATGAGGACGCTGGATGCCTGCAAAGCATCTTTGTTTGTCCCTCCCCTGCCCCTCTCCATCAGCACTGGAGTCATATTAGCTGAGTGAGGGAGAAGAGAAACATTGGAATACTAGTGAGTACCATTGTACAAAGGTGTATTTACTTTAGAAGAATAAATCTACTGTAATGTCGGGTGTCCTACGTATGTGGCTGGTGCTGCGTTGTACTAAACTAATACATTTTAGATTGGGGTGCCTCGAGATTGTCCATTTTAAAGGGTGCCTTGACTGAAAAAAGGTTGAGAATCGCTGGTCTTTATACCATGTGAAATGGACAAGACTGAAAGTGGAGCCAAAAGCAAAGTTTGATTCACTGGTGACATTACTGTAGTGTACTGTCTGGTGCGCCTGTGGCATCACTGGAGTACTGTCTGGTGCGCCTGTGGCATCACTGGAGTACGGTCTGGTGCGCCTGTGGCATCACTGGAGTACGGTCTGGTGCGCCTGTGGCATCACTGGAGTACGGTCTGGTGCGCCTGTGGCATCACTGGAGTACGGTCTGGTGCGCCTGTGGCATCACTGGAGTACGGTCTGGTGCGCCTGTGGCATCACTGGAGTACGGTCTGGTGCGCCTGTGGCATCACTGGAGTACGGTCTGGTGCGCCTGTGGCATCACTGGAGTACGGTCTGGTGCGCCTGTGGCATCACTGGAGTACGGTCTGGTGCGCCTGTGGCATCACTGGAGTACGGTCTGGTGCGCCTGTGGCATCACTGGAGTACGGTCTGGTGCGCCTGTGGCATCACTGGAGTACGGTCTGGTGCGCCTGTGGCATCACTGGAGTACGGTCTGGTGCGCCTGTGGCATCACTGGAGTACGGTCTGGTGCGCCTGTGGCATCACTGGAGTACGGTCTGGTGCGCCTGTGGCATCACTGGAGTACGGTCTGGTGCGCCTGTGGCATCACTGGAGTACGGTCTGGTGCGCCTGTGGCATCACTGGAGTACGGTCTGGTGCGCCTGTGGCATCACTGGAGTACGGTCTGGTGCGCCTGTGGCATCACTGGAGTACGGTCTGGT
This sequence comes from Rana kukunoris, assembly GCA_029574335.1. Classification (NCBI taxonomy): domain Eukaryota; kingdom Metazoa; phylum Chordata; class Amphibia; order Anura; family Ranidae; genus Rana; species Rana kukunoris. The sequence continues at coordinate 157,541,547 of CM056059.1, read as the reverse complement.
GCGCCTGTGGCATCACTGGAGTACGGTCTGGTGCGCCTGTGGCATCACTGGAGTACGGTCTGGTGCGCCTGTGGCATCACTGGAGTACGGTCTGGTGCGCCTGTGGCATCACTGGAGTACGGTCTGGTGCGCCTGTGGCATCACTGGAGTACGGTCTGGTGCGCCTGTGGCATCACTGGAGTACGGTCTGGTGCGCCTGTGGCATCACTGGAGTACGGTCTGGTGCGCCTGTGGCATCACTGGAGTACGGTCTGGTGCGCCTGTGGCATCACTGGAGTACGGTCTGGTGCGCCTGTGGCATCACTGGAGTACGGTCTGGTGCGCCTGTGGCATCACTGGAGTACGGTCTGGTGCGCCTGTGGCATCACTGGAGTACGGTCTGGTGCGCCTGTGGCATCACTGGAGTACGGTCTGGTGCGCCTGTGGCATCACTGGAGTACGGTCTGGTGCGCCTGTGGCATCACTGGAGTACGGTCTGGTGCGCCTGTGGCATCACTGGAGTACGGTCTGGTGCGCCTGTGGCATCACTGGAGTACGGTCTGGTGCGCCTGTGGCATCACTGGAGTACGGTCTGGTGCGCCTGTGGCATCACTGGAGTACGGTCTGGTGCGCCTGTGGCATCACTGGAGTACGGTCTGGTGCGCCTGTGGCATCACTGGAGTACGGTCTGGTGCGCCTGTGGCATCACTGGAGTACGGTCTGGTGCGCCTGTGGCATCACTGGAGCTGGGTGATTTTCTCCCAAAAAATCTGATAAAAAAAACTTGATTTGAATCGTCTTTTTTTTGGACACCGCGCCGGTCCTAAGGAGCTGCGGGCAGGAGTTTTTAGGCAAGGCCACGGTTTTGACCTTAGTCTGCGGCATCCAGCCTTGCCTCAAAACTCCTGCCCGCAGCTCCTCAGGACAGGCGTGGTGTCAGTGCCGGTCCTAGTGAAAAAATAAATTGATTTAGCTAAAAATTTGAATAGATTGGACCTCCTCAACTCGATTTCTAGATTCAAATCAATTTTTTTCCCAGCCCTACCTGTGGCATCACTGTAGTGTACTGTCGGGTGCACTGTGTAGGGCCGAATAATCGATTATGAAATTAATCGATTACAATTTTCATAATCGATTTACCAGCCAGTAACATAATGGGGTTAAAAGAAAAAAAAAAAAATTAGCCCTTTATAGTACAAAAAAGCAAATCGCTACTGTAAATATCACTTTCACTGTCCCACAGTAAAAAAATAAACCCCTTACAGTAGCAATTATTTGCTCTTTTTGTACTTATTTTTGTTTTTTTAACCCCATTATGTTACTAAACATCTCAGACCGGGTCACACCTCTGTGTGTTTTTTGGGGCTTTTTGCAGAAACGCACTACAGTCCATTTACATGTTTTCCTATGGGACACGTTCACATCCATGATTTTTTTTTCAGCTGCTGCATATTTGGAAAGGACAAGGACTTTTTAAATGCAAAATGGTGCCATTTTGTTTTTTTGGGTTCAATATACTTCAATGGAGAAGCTGCAGAAAAACATGTAATGTAATTTTGCGTCAATTTATGTTTTGTAATCTGCCCAACAACACATTGGCCGGAAAAAAAAAAGCGATTTTTATTTTTTTTTGTTTTATTTTGTTGTTTTTTGGCTATTATCCGATTAATTGAAACAATAATCGGCCAACTAATCGATTATGAAAGTAATCGTTAGTTGCAGCCCTACACCTGTGGCATCACTGTAGTGTACGGTCTGGTGCACCTGTGATGTCACATGGGGGTTCTTGCAAGGTTTATTTTTGATTCACTATTGAGGCACGTTGGACTATACCTTGGCTTTGTGTTTATGCTTTTATTTCTGTCATTTATTGCCTGTGTGTGATGGTCAGTTTTTCACAAACTTTTGCTAATATCCATGTACTCAGGATTTTTTCTCTTCTTTTACAGAGTCTCATTCTCCACCACCTGGGCCGGTTTAGCCTGGCAGAGAAGATTCTGAGAGATGCCGTCCAGGTGAACTCCACGGCCCATGAAGTGTGGAACAGCCTGGGCGAGGTGCTCCAGGCTCAGGGGAATGACGATTCCGCAACTGAATGCTTTTTGACAGCCCTGGAACTGGAGGCCAGCAGTCCGATCGTCCCCTTCACCATAATCCCTCGTGTTCTGTGAGCAGAGATCAGACCTGGGGTCATGCACAGAGCAATGGTGGCAACATCAATCAAACCTCATCCTTACGGTTGCTTGTCACTGATCACAGGTGGCCCTGGATGATGGCACATTTCTTTATATTTTCTGTCTGAACGTGGTGAGCGGCTAGCCAGTGGGTTTTAGTGTTTTTCTTGCTGAATGTACGCAGACCAAGTGCAGGCAGAATTGGGTTGGGGTTGTGCCTGAGGTCTATAAAAAAAGGTCACGGAAAGCCATCCACAGGCATACAAAGTCTGAATTTCTGGCTGCCCGATAGATTACAAAAGTTGACCAGTCCAAAATCTTTTCCTGGGCAGTACTATGGTCAGTTTCATTCAGTCACCTGAGTCTAAGGCTAGGGCAGCACATACATGTAGATATGGGCTTCAACTTGCATAGGTGGCTCTTTCTTGTCCATTGAGGGACACAGGAAGTCTTTAGCCTTCAGGTTGTTTTACTGCCACCTACATGAGGATTAGGTGCTGGCAAACAAAACCGGTGGGCCAGCCCAGGATGTCTTCTACTACCACCAGTATGTCTCGGTTTTTTCTTTCTACTCATGTCCTAGTAGAAAAGATGTGTTTTCTTCTCCTCCGCGGCTGTAAAAACTTCACATTTTGCTCTAGCACTTTTTTCAAATGTTTTTCGTCAAAGTTCTTCTCTACATTGCTGTTGGATTTCCTTTCCAGTCGACAGCTTTCCAGTGTAGTCGTCAGCCTTGCTTTTGGAGTACTGAATCTGGACCCTGCATTACTGAATATTGCGTGGATAGCCTGCGGGGAGCACTAGGGGTTCAATGGGAGGGAGCTTTCCAGCTCTGGGAAAAGTTAGATACGGAGCGGTTTCCAGGTCCAGAGCTGCGGGCATCTTCTCAGGGTTTTTCCTGTTTCTGAAGACTCGCATGGAGTAGGCCAGTCAGGTCGAGCACCGGGAGCTACATCATTTTTGTTAGTTGTAGAGTGCCATTATTTCCCTTTCTTTTTTGCTTTGGGAGCAGCTGAGTCTGACATTGTCATGGGTCAAATATCACGCATGCTCTCCCGCCATACAGCGGGAGCGGGAAACTTCTCTCTACTGCTGCTTTTGGTGCAAGGAGCTACATGGAACTTTGATCTGTTTATGCTGCCTGCCTGCCTTCCGTGACTTTGGGTGTGTCTGGTCATCCAACCTTGACCTGCTATCATCTCTCCAGATTTGATGGGTCTTTGAAGTCTTTACATTGCCCTACCACTGAAACATGTCCAAATCTTGGCACAGGTAAAGAGGGTAGTGCGGATGAAGTCCTGCTGTACCATCTACTAACGTCATCATGTACCAATGGTGCCAATGTCTGGAGTCATGCTATCATCTACTGTTAGAATGTCTTCCATCTTCAGAGTTCTCTTCAGCTCCGCCAGGTATTGCTGGGTCTTCTGCCCTTTTGGCTGAGGTCTTAAACATGGGTTTGCAAGACTTTGACACAAATTATCCAGTTATTTTCCTGACTTGGATCACAGAGGCCACAAGTATGCTTCTGCATCCTCTGCAGCAGATTGTGCCAAACTATAGGAGACTGTGACAGCTCCTAATGATGCAGTGTGCGCCACTCTGAAACTAGAGGCTCAGCCTGTTTGGACTACCTGTACTGTTTCTAGTCTTGTACTCGTTTACACAAGCTTTTCTTACTTTTTTTATTTTATTTGGGAGATTAGTAGCCCACTTATAACTTGTTTGGTCCCTCCATGCACTTGTTGATGGATCCATTTTAATTGTCATCTTCCAACAGTATTGCAAGTGCCTTGTTAAGACGAGACATGGCCGTCCCCAGTCTTTAGCAGATCCAACTGATAACCGGGCAAGTCTTCGGGAACCTCTCCCAAGTACTGATTTGTTATCCCATCTCCGTTCCTCTCTACTCCCACTAACAAGGTGGTTTTCCGTGTAGCCTTCACCTCTGTGAAGCCAATGTCTTGTACCAGGAGGCTTTATCTTTTCAAGAACCCTTTTTGGTCTTGCAAGGGAACACATTGGTGTTGGTCTGCCTTTCACCTCAACTAAAAAACATTGCTTCCCTGTCCCTCTGGTTCATCCGAAAGGAAGTTTTCCTTTTTCTGGATATGGTTCAACCTTATGCTGCGTACACTTGGAATTACCGATGTACTTGGATAGAGAGCAGGTTCTCAATTTTTCAGATGGAAAAAATATTCTTATCGGAAAATCCTTTCATCTGTATGGAATTCTGACAAGGGGGGGGGGGGGGACACGCATGCTCAGAAGCATTGAACTTCATTTTTCTCGGCTCGTTGGAGTGTTGTATGTCAACGCATTCTTAAAAGATCGGAATTTGGTGTGACCGTGTGTACGCAAGACAAGCTTGAGCAGAATTCCGTCGGAAAAAATCCGATTTTTTTTTTTTTTTTTTTTTATTATTATTATTCCCCCCCAATGGAAAATCCAATCATGTGTACACGGCCTTAGAGAATCTTTCAGCTACTCCTTTTTTTCAGGAAGACGATTCCCTTTTTGTCATCATGGATATAGGCCCTGGACGACTTCACCGGGTTCTTGTTCCACCATGTCTAGGTGGCTCAGACGGACCATTATTCAGGCTTATAGGTCTCAAAGATCGAGCCCCACCCTTCCCTGCCACGGCACACTTTGCCAGGGGCTGTTAGTGCTTCATGGCATCGGGCAACCAATTCCCCAGAATTGCAAGAGTGCCGTCTGGTCTTCTGTTAACACATTCTCTAAATTCTACCAGGTGGACATTTTAGCCTCAGGCAGCCCTTTGAGCTGCAGACCGTTCCAAGTTTTCTGTAAAGGCTCGACACACGATCAGACTTTTTGAAAACAAACCTCAGACGGACCTGTTTTTGCAGACAATTCAACCGTGTGTACGCTATATCGGACAAGCTTTTTCATTGGACAAATGTTCGCTGCGAGAACAGACAAACTTTCCGGCAAAAAATGTCCGAAGGAGCAAATACGATCATGTGTACACAAGTCCATCGGACTAAAGTCCAAAGTACGAATACGCATGCTCAGAACCAATGCTAAACATCAGACAACGATAGCAGAAATTGCCCAAAGGGTGGCGGTAAAGAGAAGAAAAACCACGTAGTATGTTTTTTACGTTCATGTGTATGCGTGCCAAGTTCGCGGCCAACACCCTTGGGAGCAAAATCCACAGAAAAGTCAGATAGAAGTCTGATCGTGTGTATGAGGCTCAAGTCTTGGGCCTGTTAGCAATTGTTTGTTTGGCGTGTTGCTCACCCAGTCGCAGTTGAGTTGCTTTTTGACTTTCTGAAGGTTAAAAGACTCCTCTTGTCTGTCAATGGACAAGAAAGAAAATTGATTTTCTACTCAGAATTTTGCTACGGAATTGATCCATGTAGGAGGGATTATCCTGGGTTACCCTACAATGTGTTGGTATACTATCCTCCTGGAGGTAGAGTAGGATTTTATTGTACAGAAGACCAGTTTTATGTAACATTCAGCCAGCTACAAATATCTTTGTATGAGCATTTAAAGCACTCATCTATTTGGGGGGGTGTTTAATGCACCTTATTGGGGTGCTGATCGTCCCTTTAAACAAGGTGCTCGCAGATTACAGCACTATTTGTAGCTGCTTGAAAGCCTACCAACTGCTTGTGGTAAATCATGCTCAGCACTACCATTAAGCGCACCGCACCAGGGGTAGTGTGAAAGTGCCCTAAGAGAACTAATATCACCTTATTCATCATCCCCCTAGGCCAGTGATGGTGAACCTTGGCACCCCAGACGTTTTGGAACTACATTTCCCATGATACTCTGCAGTGTACTTGAGCATCATGGGAAGTGTGGTGCCAAGGTTCATCTGATATCACACCCCTAGGCAAAATGAGCAGGTCACCCTAACAATGAAGAGGGGGAACCCACTGAAAGGGTACCGGTTTCCGGAGTTCAGCTTTATAGGGTGGACTTGTACTCTGGCAGTAGGCTTCCTATACTCTGAGTGCCCACTTGCTCACTAATGGAGATGAAGAGCGCAGTGCTGGAGATGGGATTGCTTTACAGTGTGTATGGTCCAACCTTGCTACATTTTCTTACAGAACACTCCTCATCCATTCATCCAACACTGGGGGGAACATTTAAAACTGTGCAAGCCGAACAATTTCTGTGCCTTGCCTGTCCGCGAGGTTTGTCCCTCCCGCCACCCCAAAAGTGCATAGTATGTGTAAAGTACAAGTCAGTTTTGTTTTTATATAATACACACACAGTGCAGAAATTGCTAGTTTTTTTTTTTATCGCTTTATAAATGTCTCATTGCATTAAAAAAAAAAGGCTCCAAAAAACTTTCCCCCCCCTAATACAGCTGATCCTGGCACAGCTCTGCCCTGCAATGCATTTCTCCTGGTCTCCGCCTCTCCTCTGTATCTCAGTCACTGTAAGCCCGACACTAGTAAAGAGAGAGATATATCTATATATTTTGAAACTGAATGCCTGTTACAAGATTTTGAGGAAATGCTGTTTAATTTTTTTTTTTTTATGTGAATTCAGAGATTATTTATCAAAAACAGTATGTAAAGCCAGATGTTAGTCGGACATTCTCATGTGGTACATGAATTATGTGAACTTTACATATGTCAATAAAGTGATTTTTAAAAGAGTTTTGGTGACTGATTGGCAATTACTGAAGAGCACCCAGATCATTTCAGAGCATCAAATACAGCCAATGCGTTTAAGGGCTTGAGCAGTAGATTTTAGAATTGCCAGCCTTTCATCCTGATTCTAACAAGTGTGTTAAAAGGATAGTTTGTATCAAACCTTAACCACTTGGTCCCCTTTCACACTTATACGACTTGTCCCACGTTTTTGGACTGCAAAATCGTATGGCAAGTCATTCTCCATCATTTTCAATGACTACCATTCATACTGGCACGATTTTAAGTAGTGCCGACTTCAAAGTATTCCTTGCACTACTTTGGTACGATTTTGATGCCACTTACACAGGCATTCATTGAAATCGTGGCCGCAAAATCGTGCGACTTTGAAGTTGTACAAGTGTGAAAGGTGTCTTAAGGACCGCTGCACAACCTTTCACGTTAACAGAATGGCACGGCTGGGCAAATGGGGGTACGTCCCCTTTAAATTAACCGCCAGCGCACAGGACCCGCAGACTCTATGGCCGCCAGTGTTGGGTCACGGAGCTGAAGAACGGAGAGATGTCAGTGTAAACACAACATCTCCCCGTTCTTCCTAGTGACTAAGGATGAGCTCCAGCATGTTCGCTTGGAACACGTGCAGAGCCCGCCAGGAAGACAGCGCGGCGCTGCGCTAATCACAGCTAGGGAGACATTTCCCGATCTCTTCAGCCGAGCATCGGGACAATGTCTCCCCGGCTGTGATTAGCCCAGCGCTGTCTTCCTGGCGGGCTCTGCACGTGTTCCATGCGAACACGCTGGAGCTCATCCTTTTTTTTTATTAAATCTCTTTATTTAAATTTTCTCATTTTCCATACAAAAATAAAATCATACATATACATTATATTTTAATTACCTTTACTTCAAACATTAACTTTTTATATCTCCAAGACATCCATACCATCCTTCCATCCCATACAACACAACACATTCTACTTTCACCCTTCCCCACTCTCCCAATGATGTGATTATTACCCCTTTATCCTGACGCTGTTGTAGAGTTCTCTATCCAATTCGCCCATACTCTCCTATATTTCTCCCCATATCCTCTATTGCAATATGTCTCTCTGTATAATATCAGATTGCTGTTTACTAAGTTCTTCCACTGTGCTATTGAGGGGGCTTCTGTTTTTTTTCAGTTTAGCACTATTGCTTTCCTGGCATAGAACAGCAGCAGGCCTATCTGTGTTTTTCTTTCTTTTGAGATAGCATTACCCCCTATTAATCCTAAGAGACAGATCTCCACTTCTTGTTCCAGCCTTACAGATGTTACTCTTTCTATCATTCTCAGAATCTTACTCCAAAATACTGCTATTTTGGGACAGAGCCAAAATATATGCATGAAGTCTCCTGGAGCAACTACACACCTCCAGCAATTCTGAGAGTTAGTTGGTGAAATCTTATGCAACTTGTATGGTGTATAATGACTTCTATGTACAATTTTATATTGTATTAATTTGTCCCGGAGGGATACCAGAATCTTCAGTGGGAATTTCCATACTTCCTCCCAGTTCCCTAAACCCGGGGCATCTCTTTTCCAATTCTCCCTTAATTTGCTCAGATCATAAGGTGTAGTATTTATCAAGTATCCATAGAAATTTGACATTGTCCTCTTCCCGCCTTTTATCATTTGTTCTATATCTGATTCCATCAATTGTGGAGTCCCCTCAGGGAACTGGGCCACCAAGGCATGTCTAAGCTGCCTGTATCTAAACTAGTAGCTCTCGGGAATATTCCATAATTGTCTCATCTCCACATATGATAAAAACTTTCCCTCCCGTAACAACTGTGAGAGTTTCTTTACCCCATATTTAGCCCAGGCTCCCGGATCCTGAACCAGATCTAAATGTGGTAATTCCGGGTTCCTCCACAGGGGGGTATTTGGAGATAGATTATTATTTCCCCTCTCTCTTCCTATGACCGCTTTCCATATTTTTACTGTTGTTCTCATTGCTGGCGTTAAACCTCTCCTGGTTTTAATACCCCTATACAGTAATCCTTGCAATGCTTCCACCGATTGGACCACTGTAGCTTCCAACATCGTAGCTGTGTCATACCCATCCGAGTTTAACCACCTCCCTGCTGTCACTAACTGAGCTCATCCTTACTAGTGACATGTCACTGATCGAATGCTCCCTCTCAAAGGGAACAGCGATCAGTTACGTGTCACTTGTTGCCTTGCCCCCTAACAGTTAGAATCACTCACTAGGACACAATTTAACCACTTCGCTGCCAGTGTAATTTTTACACTAATTGTGCATTTTTATAGCACTGATCGCTGTAAAAATGACAATGGTGTCAAATGTGTCCACCATAATGTCACAGTCACAATAAAAATTGCAGATTGCCGCCATTACTAGTAAAAGAAAAATTAATAGAATTATCCCCTATAACTTGTGCAAACCAATCAATAAACACTTATTGCAATTTTATTTTATATTTTTCAAAAATATAAACAAAAATAGAGCGACTAATATATATATATATATATATACAGGGAGTGCAGAATTATTAGGCAAGTTGTATTTTTGAGGATTAATTTTATTATTGAACAACAACCATGTTCTCAATGAACCCAAAAAACTCATTAATATCAAAGCTGAATATTTTTGGAAGTAGTTTTTAGTTTGTTTTTAGTTTTAGCTATTTTAGGGGGATATCTGTGTGTGCAGGTGACTTACTGTGCATAATTATTAGGCAACTTAACAAAAAACAAATATATACCCATTTCAATTATTTATTTTTACCAGTGAAACCAATATAACATCTCAACATTCACAAATATACATTTCTGACATTCAAAAACAAAACAAAAACAAATCAGTGACCAATATAGCCACCTTTCTTTGCAAGGACACTCATGCAGCCTGCCATCCATGGATTCTGTCAGTGTTTTGATCTGTTCACCATCAACATTGCGTGCAGCAGCAACCACAGCCTCCCAGACACTGTTCAGAGAGGTGTACTGTTTTCCCTCCTTGTAAATCTCACATTTGATGATGGACCACAGGTTCTCAATGGGGTTCAGATCAGGTGAACAAGGAGGCCATGTCATTCGTTTTTTTTCTTTTATACCCTTTCTTGCCAGCCACGCTGTGGAGTACTTGGACGCGTGTGATGGAGCATTGTCCTGCATGAAAATCATGTTTTTCTTGAAGGATGCAGACTTCTTCCTGTACCACTGCTTGAAGAAGGGGTCTTCCAGAAACTGGCAGTAGGACTGGGAGTTGAGCTTGACTCCATCCTCAACCCGAAAAGGCCCCACAAGCTCATCTTTGATGATACCAGCCCAAACCAGTACTCCACCTCCACCTTGCTGGCATCTGAGTCGGACTGGAGCTCTCTGCCCTTTACCAATCCAGCCACGGGCCCATCCATCTGGCCCATCAAGACTCACTCTCATTTCATCAGTCCATAAAACCTTAGAAAAATCAGTCTTGAGATATTTCTTGGCCCAGTCTTGACGTTTCAGCTTGTGTGTCTTGTTCAGTGGTGTTCGTCTTTCAGCCTTCTTACCTTGACCATGTCTCTGAGTATTGCACACCTTGTGCTTTTGGGCACTCCAGTGATGTTGCAGCTCTGAAATATGGCCAAACTGGTGGCAAGTGGCATCTTGGCAGCTGAACGCTTGACTTTTCTCAGTTCATGGGCAGTTATTTTGCACCTTGGTTTTTCCACACGCTTCTTGCAACCCTGTTGACTATTTTGAATGAAACACTTGATTGTTCGATGATCACGCTTCAGAAGCTTTGCCATTTTAAGAGTGCTGCATCCCTCTGCAAGATATCTCACTATTTTTGACTTTTCTGAGCCTGTCAAGTCCTTCTTTTGACCTATTTTGCCAAAGGAAAGGAAGTTGCCCAATAATTGTGCACACCTGATATAGGGTGTTGATGTCATTAGACCACACCCCTTCTCATTACAGAGATGCACATCACCTAATATGCTTAATTGGTAGTAGGCTTTCGAGCCTATACAGCTTGGAGTAAGACAACATGCATAAAGAGGATGATGTGGTCAAAATACTCATTTGCCTAATAATTCTGCACTCCCTGTACATATACACACACACACATACCAGCAACTTATAGTGGAACTGTCAGAGCGGGGCGCAATCTGACACAGTGATAATACCATACACTCTCAGTACTAATGGCGCTGGCTGAGAAGGGGTAATGGTGTGCGTGATTAAGGTCTTGACCATTGGGCACTTAAACCCACTTAATCACCGCCCCATAGCTGAATTACGGGTCTGGTTATTAAGTGGTTAAATATGTGAATGTGTGTTGCTTTTTTTTTTACTAATAGATCCCTGTACAGAGCTCTGTGTTGATTGTCAACAAAGGGCTCTGGGCTGTGAATAGACAGCTGATCAACAAGTCCCAGCCATGGATTATTGGCTGGGATATGCTGACTAAGTCCCATTGAGTTCAATCACAGCAGAGCTGGGGGGAGAGGGAGTGCACGGGGGCCCTGAGCCCAGAAGAAAGCCATGGCATACAGGTGTATTGGTGCCTGTATTAACCGCCCTGCTGCAGTTTATGTACTAAGGCAGGTCATTAAGTGGGTTACTATTAGTAGTATAGTATAGTATTCTATTTAGGTATCGGGGGTATTTGCGGGAGTACAAGTACTCCCGCAAATACTCGGTATCGGTCCCGATACTGGTATCGGTACAACCCTAGTTACAAGTTCATCTTTTCATGGTGAACAACATACACCTCCCCTACCCCCCTCTCTGTACTTGCCCCTGTGGGTGATGAGCTCAGTGAACTTCCAGGAATAGTTCAGAGTGATTTTGAATGGTCAGCCCCAGCACATCGCCCTGATTTATCCTGGAAGTGTTGTAGGAAGAATGGCACTGCCAGCTCAACACCCACAAAGTACGTACATCAGAGGGATGGGGGAATCGGGAGTATGGACAGTGTTCACTTTTTCGTCCGGAAAGTATTCACAGTGCTTTTTTCCTATGTTAGTCTTATTCCAAAATGGATTAAATTCATTATTTTCCTCAAAATTTTACAATCGATCCCCCATAATGACAACGTGAAAGAAGTTTGTTTGAAATCTTTGCAAATTTATTAAAAAAATCCCATGTACATAATAAGTATGGCAGCCTTTGCCATGACCCTCACAATTGAGCTCGGGTGCCTCCGGTTTCCACTGATCATTCTTGAGATGTTAATTGGACATGATTTAGAAAGGCACACACACCTGTCTATAGAAGGTCCCACAGTTATCAGTGCATGTCAGAGCACAAACCAAGCCATGGAGGCACAGATCGGGGAAGGGTACAGAAAACTTTCTGCAGTATTGAGCCGCCTGCTGCACAATGGCAGCGGTGGGAAAATGTGTATACACTTACGTCCCCTTTAATTTGGCTGCTAGCAGGCGCCTGCTGCAAGCTTCGCAAGCGTGGCGAATTAGATGTTTGCCTGTGGCCCATGATAGTGACACAGAGAGGCAGAACAGGGAGATGCTTATGTAAACTAGGTATTTCCCTGTTCTACCTAGTGACATGACAGAGATCTACTTGCTCCCTGTCATTGGGCCCAGTGATCTCTGTCATGTTCTAGTGAGAACACCTCCCCTACAGTTAGAATCACTCCCTAAGACACACTTAACCCCCTTCCCTGCCAGTGTCATTTATACAGTAATCGTGCATTTTTTTTTTTTTTTGTTTGAGAGCCACGTCGCATGTCCGCGCAATTGTCGGATAAACCGCGGCGCAGTGCCGTACCGCAAAAAGTGCTCTGGTCAGGAAGGGGGTAAATTCTTCTGGGGCTGAAGTGGTTAATAAACCAGCCTAGTAAAGAAATTTTAATCTATTTCAACCCCAAACTGAATACAATTTAGTGTGCTCTTTATATGTAAAACAATTGCTATTTTTATTTTTTTCAATTCCGAGGAGCCTGCCACCAGGGTGACAACACAGGCACATAAGTGGGACACAAAGAGGAAATGTTGTCACCCTATAACAAGAAGCACCTGTGGAATTTGCTTATCTGATATTTCAGTAATTTTCACTACAGAGCAGGATGTAACTGCAATGAATGTCATGGGGTTTCATAAGCAATGGCAGTTTTTGAAACGGGTGGGTTAACAAACTCCCATCCAGTTAAGAGTTAAACAGATTGAGAAAAGACTTCGCTGGGATTGGCCATTTTGACCAAACGTTGGGCCTGCAGAAGCTGCGTTGGTCCGGAGAAGTGGCGGCGCTCTGAACGAAGGTGGCTGGGTGGGCCGCCATGCAATCCTGTATTTAACACTCGGCACTAATGTGCGCCCCCAGAAGGCTCCAGCCCACGCAGTGACCTACATTTCCTGCACGCGGTGTGAGTTTATTAATGAACATACGGTGTAATCTCCCAGGTCTTCCCAGCGCAGCTGAAATGTACAGATATTTAGGTCTGGACTTCTGAGGATTCTCAGTGGAGGGGGCAGAAACGCTGACAAAAAAAAAACACACACCACAATAAGACAAGAGTAGCTGCAAATAACTAGGGCGAGATAAATAGCTGCACCGCAGTCTGTCTTCCATCGGAGGGAAGAGCGCAATCGAAGAAATCCAAGTCCACTTCCAGAAACGTAATGTGAAATAACAGCAGCAGGTTTAATTAGAATTGCCGATACTGAGCCTTGTGAGTGCGGCCAGAGATGGCGCTCTCCTGTCGCTGGTTCTCATACAGACTTGAATTAGGGCCACAAATGCCGAATAATAGCAGCAAACAATCCAAAAACAACTTGAATCTGATGTGCAAATACTACTTGTTTATACTGATAAGGCGTGATGTCATGGGACAATCGCTCTTCTATCAGATAAACCCCCCCCCCCCCCCCCCCCCCCCCTCCAGGGCCAGTGCCCAGCTGTTGTGGAATTACATTTCCCATGAGGCATTGCAAGGCACTTCATGCCATTACAAGTCCCATCATGCCTCTGGGAGTAATTGTAACTGCCAGCCTTGCAATGCCTCATGGGAAATATAATTCCAAAACAGCTGCAGGGCCCTAGGTTTCCTATGCCTGGTTTACATGATGACCGCTGTGATTGGACACAGCTGATTACATGGTAAAGGGCCACTGTGATTGGCCACCTTGATTCTGTGATCTGCTGTGTCCAAGGTGCACAACAGTCTGAGTGCTCCTGTTGCACGTATGCGGGAGGACGTCCAGGAATGCCCTGCCAGAACTGGAGAGCCACACTGTAGCTGTATATCAGGTATAGCACAGCGAGGCACCCCCTTCTAAACATGACGATATCTACAACTCATGATACTCTAGAGCAGACTTTCTTAACCTTGTCAACACAGAGGAACCCCTGAAACAACTTTCCAGTCTCAGGGAACCCCCACCAAAAAGGACTATATATCTACATCTCCTGATACGTTAGTGTGATGGTCAGTGGGAAGAATGATCCTTACATTTAGGCCTGTCACAACAAGGCAAGCAAACTGGCCTGGGGCCCCGGAGCCCTTGCCGCCCTTCCTATAAATGCTGCACATGACTTGACGATGCGCGGTACAGGACATTCAGTTTCCTGTTCCCAGCCGGACTGACAGGAAGTGCACACTGAGTGCCCACCTCCTTTCAGTCCGGCCGGGAACAGGAAACAATCTCCTGCCGTGCGCCATTGAGTCATGTCTTAGTAGATGAAGTCCAAAGACGGTGCAGGGACCCGTGCATCGGCACCCCCGATCTATGAGGACCGCACACAGCCCCTGGGACTCCTGAACCTTCACAAAGAGATCCTTGTGAGCGGCGATCTGATTCTCCAGCACTCAGTGTACAGCACACGCAGCCATGGATGAAGGGGGTCAGGGATTCCTATGGAAACAGCCAGGTATCGTCTTGAAGGTGTGCCGCACATGACGCAGGAGAGCCGGGTACAATCTCACCCCCCCAGTGCAGTACGGTAGGGAGGGGGGTCTCCATGTCCATTTTTCTTGGGGCCCCAAATTCATTCAAACGGCCCTGCTTACACTTGTGATGATTGGGAAGAATTACCCCCTTACAGATAGCTAAAAAGATCAATGGTGTTCAGTGGAAACTTATTCGAGAAGCAGAAATCGCTCGTTGCTCAAGGAGGCACCCTCTAGAGGTTCCCTAGTCGAGACTCACTCATTTGGAGGGGTGCAAATATTTTTCACCATATAGTATACAATTTACAATTTTTTTTTTTTCTTTTTTAAGTGTATTTTGTGCGTGAACTCGAGAGAGAGGAGCCGGACTGCAGGAGTTGGGAGTAGGCAGACCCTCCCCCCGGAGGCAATCGCCATCCTTCTCCATGCCCCTGGTGGCAATGGCGGGTGTGAAGGGGGGCCTCCCACTCACCCCGCCCTACCTGCTCCTCTTGGGAGCCCAACTGGGGCCCAACGGGACCCCAATAGGGCAGAGGGACTCCCCCTATGAGGGAGTGAGGGGGCCTAGCCCACCCAGCCAGCCCCGTAGGTCCTTCGCCTCTCTTTATTTTAAGAGACCACATGGCCAAAGTGCATGTGTTTTTAAAACCAATTTCGTGTGCGTGCAAGTGTGGTGGTTTTTGTGGGGGGGGTGGGCGTACTAAGCACAGGCGTACCTTGCATAGCACACCCACCGGGAGCCGGGCTGAGACCACCAAACTCAATTCACATGTAGCCGAGACCGGGATCCGAACCCTTGGCTGCAGAGGTGAATGGCTTGTCAGCGCAGTGCCAATCACGTTGAGCCACCACAGCTCCCTTTAGTGTACAATTTAGGATTACATCTTAATGGCCTGAGTTAATAAAGACTTGAGTTGATGGTCAATAGATTTGGGAGGCATTCTAGGATCTAGAGCAGGATTTCTCAACTAGGGTTCCTCGAGCAATTTCTGCCTCTCAGATTGGTTAAAATTATTTATATATATATACACACACACACAACAGGAGAAAGTCGCCAAACACCATGCCTGGAATGTAGTCAGCTGGGGCACGGCATATTTTCTTGCCCTAGATTTTGGGGTGCAGCTGGAGGTAATGTTGCCGAGCAGAACTCTTTATCGGTGGGCCAAGGTTCCTTTTACAGATATGTTTGCAGTCACCCCTGGCAACAAGGAGTTTTCTGTTGTGTCTGCAGGGGGTGCTAAACAGGGGGAGTTGGCCAGTAAAAATGCAACTGAAAGACAGCACCCTCAAATGAAGACAGAGTTACCGGTTTCAAGATATGGTAAGACTGTTGCAATTTGTGATTCAAGTGAAGTAGCAGTATGTCCGGTGAGGAGATCTGCAGAAGGTGTAAAATGGACTTGCTGCAGTGTGCTACCCAGATCAGTGGGGAGACGCACGTTAAAACCCTCCTTGCAGCAAGATCAAAGACTTTTTGTCCACCTAAGATAGTCCAGCAGAGTGCTGAGAGTAATGTGTTAGGGGTGACCAAAACAGATGGTGTGTCATGTTCCCTAGCGATAGAGACAGGTGCTGCAGAGTTGCCAAGGGAAACCGCTAATGAGCCTGTAGTGGTAAATCAAATGGTTTCTCAGGACAACTGTGAAGCCGCCCTAGTGGGCAAAATAATTCCTTTAGAGAGGAAGGTTAATGTGCTAAGTCGCATGCAGGGTGCCATGCGTTCTGACAAAAGTCAATATGATAGAGATTATAAAACTGCTATGTTTATGAATGATGATGATGATGATGTTGTTGATGATACATGTACTTATGGTGATGTGTTCACTAGTAATGAGGTAGGGGTGATCGCTAAGCAGGTTATGTGATTCCCCTTAGTAACAGTACATAAGGCTGCAGATGTGTCCTTAGAAACCTCCAGGAAGCTCTGTGTGGTGAAGCCAGAGGTTGCAAGGGACAACTGTGGTGCCGCTCTGATGGATAAGAGGGTACTTGACCTTGGTGATGAGAAAAATGGTAAAACTAAAATGTCTGAAATTACTTGTAGTGATAATGGGTTATTGTGGTCTGTCAGTGCTGGCAGAAAAAGTCCTCATGAGTTTAATGAAGCACCACCTGAGCAAAGTGGTGAAGTTATGTTATTGCAGCCTGCTGTGTTTAACCACTTCCCTACGGCCGTACGAGTATATACGGCCGCAGGGTGGCTCTAAATCTCCGGGCTGCCGTGTTTTCACGGCAGCCCCTTTCCTCGTTCCCAGCTCCAGAGCGCGCAGCGGGGAACTTGTGTACTGGCCGTGTCCCTTGGACACAGCCAATCACAGATCACCGCGAACGGCCAATCAGAGTGGCCGTTTGCGGTGCGATCTGATGGGCCAATGAGAGATGATCTCATATGTAAACATATGAGATCATCTCTCATTGCCTGCTCTCACAATGACAGCGTCCTGTCATAGAGAGAGCATACCGATCTGTGTTCCTAGTACATAGGGACACAGATCGGTCACCCCCCCCTCCCCCTACAGTTAGAACACAATGCAGGAAACACATTAACCCCTTCCTCACCCCCTAGTGTTAACCCCTTCCCTGCCAGTCACATTTATACAGTAATTAGTGCATATTTATAGCACTGATTGCAGTATAAATGTGAATGGTGCCAAAAATGTGTCAAAAGTGTCCGATATGTCCGCCATAACGTCGCAGTCGCAATAAAAATCGCAGATCGCCGCCATTACTAGTAAAAAAAATAAATAATAAAAAATAACAATTCTGTCCCTTATTTTGTAGGCGCTATAACTTTTGCGCAAACCAGTCGCTTATTGCGATTTTTTTTTTTTTTTTTTTAACCAAAAATATGTAGAAGAATACGTATCGCCCTAAACTGAACTTAATTGGGCTTTTTTTTATAGCAACAAGTAAAAAATATTGTATTTTTTTTCAAAATTGTCGTCCTTTTTTGTTTATAGCGCAGAAAATAAAAATCGCAGAGGTGACCAAATACCACCAAAAGAAAGCTCTACTTGTGGGGAAAAAAGGACGCCAATTTTGTTTGGGAGCCATATCGCACGACCGCGCAATTGTCAGTTAAAGCGACGCAGTGCCGCAAGCTGAAATTTCACCTGGTCAGGAAGGGGGTTTACATGCCCAGTAGGGAAGTGGTTAAAAATGTGTTTGCGGTGGACACAAATTCTGCTATGCAAAATGGAGAGACTGCAGGGCCGGTAGACATGGGTGCATTGGCTTTTGCAGAAGTTAACCCAGAAGTTAAGCTTAGGCTAGAGGCCTGAAGCCTTCGGATGGCAAGATTGAAAGCCAGAAGGCTAAACTCTTGAGTTTGTACAATGCAGTAATGGTGGAACCCCCTGCGAGGGATACTATTGCATATGTGAACTTTGATGCTTTTAAATAAAGTGGGCTACCAGGCCCTTTAAAACACAGTTCTGGAATGGTCTACTCACTAAAAAAAATGAACCTACCATTGGAGTCTGATTCCCCAATCTTTTTATATATATATATATATATATATATATATATATATATATATATATATATATATATATATATGTATGTATGTATGTGTATGTGTGTATGTGTATATATATATATATATATATATATATATATATATACACACACACACGTGGTTCTCAAAAAATGTGCATATTGTGATAAAGTTAATTATTTTCTGTAATGTACTGATAAACATTAGACTTTCATATATTTTAGATTTATTACACACAACTGAAGTAGTTCAAGCCTTTTCTTGTTTTAATATTGATGATTTTGGCATACAGCTCATGAAAACCCCAAATTCCTATCTCAAAAAATTAGCATATCATGAAAAGGTTCTCTAAACGAGCTCTTAACCTAATCATCTGAATCAACTAATTAACTCTAAACACCTGCAAAAGATTCCTGAGGCTTTTACAAACTCCCAGCCTGGTTCATTACTTCAAACCGCAATCATGGGTAAGACTGCCGACCTGACTGCTGTCCAGAAGGCCATCATTGACACCCTCAAGCAAGAGGGTAAGACACAGAAAGAAATTTCTGAACGAATAGGCTGTTCCCAGAGTGCTGTATCAAGGCACCTCAGTGGGAAGTCTGTGGGAAGGAAAAAGTGTGGCAGAAAACGCTGCACAACGAGAAGAGGTGACCGGACCCTGAGGAAGATTGTGGAGAAGGACCGATTTCAGACCTTGGGGGACCTGCGGAAACATCCAGAGCCACCGTGTACAGGCGTGTGCAGGAAATGGGCTACAGGTGCCGCATTCCCCAGGTCAAGCCACTTTTGAACCAGAAACAGCGGCAAAAGCGCCTGACCTGGGCTACAGAGAAGCAACACTGGACTGTTGCTCAGTGGTCCAAAGTATTTTTTTCGGATGAAAGCTAATTTTGCATGTCATTCGGTAATCAAGGTGCCAGAGTCTGGAGGAAGACTGGGGAGAGGGAAATGCCAAAATGCCTGAAGTCCAGTGTCAAGTACCCACAGTCAGTGATGGTCTGGGGTGCCATGTCAGCTGCTGGTGTTGGTCCACTGTGTTTTATCAAGGGCAGGGTGAATGCAGCTAGCTATCAGGAGATTTTGGAGCACTTCATGCTTCCATCTGCTGAAAAGCTTTATGGAGATGAAGATTTCATTTTTCAGCACGACCTGGCACCTGCTCACAGTGCCAAAACTACTGGTAAATGGTTTACTGACCATGGTATTACTGTGCTCAATTAGCCTGCCAACTCTCCTGACCTGAACCCCATAGAGAATCTGTGGGATATTGGGAAGAGAAAGTTGAGAGACGCAAGACCCAACACTCTGTATGAGCTTAGGGCCACTACCGAAGCATCCTGGGCCTCCATAACACCTCAGCAGTGCCACAGGCTGATTGCCTCCATGCCATGCCGCATTGAAGCAGTCATTTCTGCAAAAGGATTCCCAACCAAGTATTGAGTGCATAACTGAACAGAATTATTTGAAGGTTGACTTTTTTTTTAATTAAAAACACTTTTCTTTTAATGGTCGGATGAAATATGCTAATTTTTTGAGACAGGAATTTTGGGTTTTCATGAGCTGTATGCCAAAATCATCAATATTTAAAACAAGAAAAGGTTTGAACTACTTCAGTTGTGTGTAATGAATCTAAAATATATGAAAGTCTAATGTTTATCAGTACATTACAGAAAATAATGAACTTTATCACAATATGCTAATTTTTTGAGAACCACCTGTTTATATGTATATATATATATATATATATATATTTATATTCACACATACACACAGTGCTTACCCCCAAAGGAGCCGCTGGTTGATTTCGGGATCGGCGTATTAAGTTACCAATTACACTTGTCTAGGGGTGAATACTTGTAGAAAGTGAATAAAGCGAGTGTCCAGACATCAGAGTACTTTTCAAGTTTTATTCATAGGCCCAACATGGCACACTATAGAGAAAGGTTGATGAGCGGAAGAAAACTGCAGTATCAAGCCTTGGATATTATAGAGAGCAGCTTGCTCTCAGTACAGTCACACTTAATTGTCGCCACTCCCGTCGGAGTGGGTAAAGTGCCCCGGACAGGTGTTTAACTTGGGCCTGGCAGCCGAAAGGTCACTTGCAATAGTCACTGGGAGGAATTGGGGCCTCTGCCACAGGCCTGAGGAATTTCCATACTTTTCAAAGGGGTAGAACTAATGGATCCTTCCAGTAAGTCACTTCTCTAGAGTCATCAGAGGACAGTTGAAGTGTACCTGTCCTGTAGTGATGACCGGATCCCCGGTGGTTCGCCTGGGCCTCGCGGACAACAACTGCCTTTCCGAGCCAATCCCCCACCGTACAGCTCCCAGCTTAGGATCTGGGACCCAGCAAGCCACTGGGGCCCCTCTTGATGTCACGGCGAAGCTCCGCTTGGTGCATAGCTTCGGCCAGGCAGGCCTCGGTGGCGGGGCCCATGGATGACGGGGCCCATGCGCGCACCCTGAAGGTGGATGCCGCACCTGGAACGCGGGCCCCACGTAGAACGTCTCCCCATTTCTCAGGCGTCTGCCACAGATATACTCTCCCACCAGCATGTCCAGAGGGAAAATCCTCCTCTGATTGGCTGCTGGGAGAAAGTGGGTCTGTCAGAACCCTTTCCAGCGCCAACTGTCACCCAGGGGTAAAAACACCTCCCCTAGCATGCAGACTGGCCTAGAAAGCAGTTCTAAACTGACAGCAGCCTAAACTTAACCAATTTGTGAGTGGGAGCAACTTAACTCTCCCATTCCCCACTAACTTTAGCGTAACACCCCGCCATATAGTGGGGGGAGCTACATATTTGTGTATATATATATATACAGACACACACATGCATACATACACACACACACACACACACACATTGTGTGTGTATATATATATATATATATATTATATATATATATACACACAGTGCCTTGGGAAAGGATTCGGCCCCCTTGAACTTTGCGACCTTTTGCCACATTTCAGGCTTCAAACATAAAGATTTGGGACACAATCATGAAGTGGAACGAAATTTATTGGATATTTCAGTGTTTTTCAACTCCAGTCCTCAAGGCACACCAACAGGTCATGTTTTCAGGCTTTCCATTATTTTGTACAGGTGATTTGATCAGTTTCACTGCCTTAGTAATCACCACAGCCATTTCATCTGAGGGAAATCCTGAAAACTTGACCTGTTGGTGTGCCTTGAGGACTGGAGTTGAAAAACACTGGGATATTTCAAACTAAATATTTCAAAGTAAAACACTGAAAAATTGGGCGTGCAAAATTATTCAGCCCCCTTAAGTTAATACTTTGTAGCGCCACCTTTTGCTGCGATTACAGCTGTAAGTCGCTTGGGGTATGTCTCTATCAGTTTTGCACATCGAGAGACTGAAATTTTTGCCCATTCCTCCTTGCAAAACAGCTCGAGCTCAGTGAGGTTGGATGGGGAGCATTTGTGAACAGCAGTTTTCAGTTCTTTTCACAGATTCTCGATTGGATTCAGGTCTAGACTTTGACTTGGCCATTCTAACACCTGGATATGTTTATTTGTGAACCATTCCATTGTAGATTTTGCTGTATGTTTTGGATCATTGTCTTGTTGGAAGACAAATCTCCGTCCCAGTCTCAGGTCTTTTGCAGACTCCCATCAAGTTTTCTTCCAGAATGGTCCTGTATTTGGCTCCATCCATCTTCCCATCAATTTTAACCATCTTCCCTGTCCCTGCTGAAGAAAAGCAGGCCCAAACCATGATGCTGCCACCACCATGTTTCACAGTGGGGATGGTGTGTTCAGGGTGATGTGCTGTGTTGCTTTTACGCCAAACATAATGTTTTGCATTGTTGCCAAAAAGTTTGATTTTGGTTTCATCTGACCAGAGCACCTTCTTCCACATGTTTGGTGTGTCTCCCAGGTGGCTTGTGGCAAACTTTAAACGACACTTTTTATGGATATCTTTAGGAAATGGCTTTCTTCTTGCCACTCTTCCATAAAGGCCAGATTTGTGCAGTATACGACTGAGTGTTGTCCTATGGACAGAGTCTCCCACCTCAGCTGTAGATCTCTGCAGTTCATCCAGAGTGATCATGGGCCTCTTGGCTGCATCTCTGATCAGTCTTCTCCTTGTATGAGCTGAAAGTTTAGAGGGACGGCCAGGTCTTCGTAGATTTGCAGTGGTCTGATACTCCCATTTCAATATTATCACTTGCACAATGCTCCTTGGGATGTTTAAAGCTTGGGAAATCTTTTTGTATCCAAATCCGGCTTTAAACTTCTCCACAACAGTATCTCGGACCTGCCTGGTGTGTTCCTTGTTCTTCATGATGCTCTCTGCGCTTTAAACGGACCTCTGAGACTATCACAGTGCAGGTGCATTTATACAGAGACTTGATTACACACAGGTGGATTCTATGTATCATCATTAGTCATTTAGGTCAACATTGGATCATTCAGAGATCCTCACTGAACTTCTGGAGAGAGTTTGCTGCACTGAAAGTAAAGGGGCTGAATAATTTTGCACGCCCAATTTTTCTGTTTATTTGTTAAAGTTTGAAATATCCAATAAATTTCATTCCACTTCATGATTGTGTCCCACTTGTTTGTTGATTCTTCACAAAAAATTAGTTTTATATCTTTATGTTTGAAGCCTGAAATGTGGCAAAAGTTCGCAAAGTTCAAGGGGGCCGAATACTTTCGCAAGGCACTGTATAGTCATTTTTAGTAGGGGTTCCCTGAGACTGGAAAGTTGTTTTAAGGGTTCCTCTGAGTTAACAAGGATAAGAGCCTTTCCCAATCTTTTTAAAAGGGAGGAACCCTTGAAATAATTTTTCAGTTCTCGGAGAACCCCTGACAATAATTGTTTAATCTACAATTCACAGAACTTTAGTGTGGTGGTCAGTGATAATGGGTATCCATGGGTACTTCTCCAAGAGGCAAAAATGGCCCATTGCTCATGGAACCCCAAACAACCCTTGTTGAGAAAGGCTGATCTACATATACAAAATACTCCAGTTCTTTGGTGGGTAGCCCACAATGCAGACTGTTTTTCACTGGTGGCGAGTACATAATGCAGACCTCAATTATTCTGGTGGCCATTGAACAATGGAGGCCCTCATTCTCCAATGGCACACGGAACTAAGGCTTCCACCTTGGTTTGTAATGCGGAATCACATTCACATTCTCTGCTGCTTATTTCACACGGAAAATAAAGTGCTTTCCTCACCACTACATATACACTATATTACCAAAAGTATTGGGACACCTGCCTTTACACACAGGAAGGGGGCCGTCCCCAAACTGTTCCCACAAAGTTGTGAGCATGAAATTGTCCAAAATGTCTTGGTATTCTGACGCCTTAAGAGTGCCAGTGCGCAAAGCAAGGTCCATAAAGACATGGATGAGGGAGTGTGGGGTGGAGGAATTTGTCTGGTCCTGACCTCAACCCGACAGAACACCTTTGGGATGAATTAGAGCGGAGACTGCAAGCCAGGTCTTCTCATCCAACATCAGTGACTGACCCCACAAATGCATTTCTGGAAGAATGGCCAAACATTCCCATAGACACCCTCCTAAACCTTGTGGACGGCATTTCCAGAAGATTTGAAGCTGTTATAGCTGCAAAGGGTGGGGCAACTCATTTTTGAACCCTACAGACTAAGACTGGGATGCCATTAAAGTTTATGTGTGTGGAAAGGCAGGAGACCCAATATTTATGGTAATACAGTGTGTGCAATATAGATATATAGATAGCTGGATTTCTCCAACTGCCTCATCCACATGACCCCACAGCGCTGGGACTTAGAATTAGCGCAGTCATAACAGTTCAGCTTCTTAGAAAGCTCTGTAATGGAGTGTGCGGCCTGTACGGCGAGGCCCTGTCATCCCGCAGAATGTAAAACGGATTCCGATGACAGGCCGTCAACTCGCTGCCTCTGTGATAATTACATGCCTGCCTGTCAGACACACTTCATGCCCATAGTTTCTGAAAGAGGAGCATTCTGGGGGGGGATGGGGGTTCCGATTACAGTAAAAGATGCCAGGGAACTGGTCTTGTGTGGATTTATGTAATAATCTGAACGCAAAGTTACACCCACTGATGCCGGATGCTGCAAGGACCATAGGCTGGAAACCATGAATGATCAGACTAAAAGGAAATGTCGTCAGCACATCAAGGATTCCTCGAAATGGTCCTCGGCTTTATTCCGTAGTCACATGATAAACATACGGAAACGTTTCGGAGCCACACCGGGCCCCTTTATCAGACTTGCTTGACGAAGGGGCCCTGTGTGGCTACAAAAAGTTTTTGTATGTTCATCATGTGACCACAGAATAAATCTTTAGAGCACAGGTGTCAAACAAGGCCCACGGGCTGAATCGGGCGCTCCAGGCCATTTTGTGTGGCCCTCACAGCTCCAGTCCTCCTTCAGACCCTGTATTTTCTGCTTGCAAGCAATGCATCCAGCTTCTTCCCAGCAGCAGCATAAGGAAAGGGGGGGTATGCTGTGATGCAAGGGAGAGTGGGGGGACTCAACTTCAACTGAGCCGTCCAGTGGAGAAGGATAAAGAGAAGTGATTGTGTCCGAAGCCCTGTGTCCCTAACTGGTCAGATAAGGGGGGGGAGACAAGTGAAGGCTGCATTTGATGGGGCACAAGTGAAGGCTGCATTTGATGGGGCACAAGTGACGGCTGCATTTGATGGGGCACAAGTGACGGCTGCATTTGATGGGGCACAAGTGACGGCTGCATTTGATGGGGCACAAGTGATGGCTGCATTTGATGGGGGCACAAGTGACGGCTGCATTTGATGGGGCACAAGTGACGGCTGCATTTGATGGGGCACAAGTGACGGCTGCATTTGATGGGGCACAAGTGACGGCTGCATTTGATGGGGCACAAGTGATGGCTGCATTTGATGGGGGCACAAGTGACGGCTGCATTTGATGGGGGCACAAGTGACGGCTGCATTTGATGGGGCACAAGTGACGGCTGCATTTGATGGGGCACAGGTGACGGCTGCATTTGATGGGGCACAGGTGACGGCTGCATTTGATGCGGCACAAGTGACGGCTGCATTTGATGCGGCACAAGTGACGGCTGCATTTGATGCGGCACAAGTGACGGCTGCATTTGATGCGGCACAAGTGACGGCTGCATTTGATGGGGCACAAGAGACGGCTGCATTTGATGGGGCACAAGTGACAGCTGCATTTGATGGGGCACAGTGATGGCTGCATTAGATGGGGTACAGTGGTGGCATTAGACTAGGCACAGTGGCTGCATTTGATGGGGCATTTGTCATTGGTTGCTAGGACAACCAGCATGCTAGCAACCAATTGTGTCATGTGTTCCCGCCCTCTGCAGAGTGCTTCTCCTTTTCAGCTACTGTCTTCTGCTTGCTGACTACAGGGCTTTGTAGCAACACGACTTGACAGACCACCGCATCTTGCCATTGTCCCTGCGACCATCAGATCCCATTCAGCAAGCAACACACCGTGTCAGCAGGTTAGTTCCAAAAAAAAAAAAAAATTATTAGGGGGGGGGGGGGGGGGGGGTGTGACACCATGTTTTACCGCACCAGGCGACACCGACCCTAGTGACGCCACTGATTACAAGCATCAGTTCTGATGATTGGTTCGAACCAATAAGAGGCTTTGCTATTGCTGAAGGAAGTTCTACAACAAAAGGAAAGGATTTTGTGCAGTGATAGGCCCGGATTCACAAAGCACTTACACCGACGTATCTCCAGATACGCCGACGTAAGTACAAATGTGCGCCGTCGTATCTATGCGCCGACCCACAAACCAAGATACGTTGAAAAATAGGCTTCAGCCGCCCGACGTAACTTTCCTACACCGGTGTATAGTGGGCGCATATTTACGATGGACGCATGCGGCGCTCCCATTGATTTTCGATTCAAATATGGCAAATACGGCGATTCACGAACGTACTTGCGCCCGGCGCATAATATACGCGGTTTGCGTAAGTCGTACGTCTGGCGTAAAGTTATTCCCCATATAGGAGGGGCAACTCATGCAAAAGGTATGGACCAGGGAAGGAATGGCATCGAATTTTACGTAGTTTACGTAGTACGTGAATAGGGCTGGGTGTAGGTTACGTTCACACCGTAGGCAGTTGTTTCGACGTGATTGTGAGCATGCGCACTGGGCTGCGGACACGACGCATGCGCAGTTTGTTTTAAGTACTTGCCTGGCACTCGGCCCATCATTTGCATGGGGCGACGCCTCATTGGCATGGCTCACGCCCACTTCCACCAACGCTGGTGCAACGTTGGGAGTATGGCTTTGAAAATTCAATGCTTGCCTCTCTGCGCAGCGCCGGTGTAACGTAAAGAAGATACGCTACGGCGGCAGAAATATGCGCCAATGTATGTGAATCCGGGCCATTGTGCTTTACTAGTCAGTTTTATTTTTCTGCAAGCCTATGATCCTCTCAGGTGCAGAATAAGTCATGGAAGGCCAATGCATTCTATAGAGGACTTATCCTGTAATTCATTGAATCTCAGTATTCATACAGCAAGTGAGCCAATTATAATGTCGGATGTAGAGACAGCTGATAGAAGCAGCCCACTGAAACACGACAGGCATATGAAAATGTCTAACTCCATCAGTCATTTGTGTATTTCCTCCAGATCTGTGCAGTAATCCAGTGTGAGACTTCCAGTAATGAAGACCTATATAAACAAATATATTGCGCTAAACTATAACCCAATTAAGTTCATATAGGTTGAGTTATATGAATTCTGTGTTACTAGAACATGTGAGGCAGCCAACACACCAGTGGATAGTTGATAGAAAATGTAAATAAAAAGTGCAGCGCCAATAAGGAGGATCCTCCTAGGAGGGGGGATCCGCAATAATATGATTGTGATAAAAAAAGAGACATTCAATCTTGCATCTATTCTCAGTGTTTACAAACCAGAGTGCTGGAAATCTTGTGTTACCAAAGTAAATATGTAAATATAATGTTTGAACCAATGAGTGAAACAAAATTGTAATGAATCTGTAATCAAACAGATTAAAGTGAAAAATAAAGTCCCATGTGTAGGTGGTCCATTAAAATCTCATGGATCAGCAAAGATACATTGACCCCTCTGTCAAATAACAGTGCATCTCCTGGCAGATAATCCTTGGCATAAGAGTAGATTAAATACGCTTACCAGCTGTAGTAGACCCACAGCTCACCTTACGGTGGGGGGTCCTAAAAAGCTTGTATGGGCCGAACACCCTCCTTGGTCACAGTCACGGAGATGTGTCCTTGTTCTGATGTCCCAAGTAGAATCCAAGCCGGAACTGGTAAGGATAGCCAGGAGGGATTTCCAATGGAGTGTGTATGGTGGTGATGCTCCAAGAGTATCCAATCAGGGGAAAAAGGGAGAGCACCTCCTCAGTGTAAAAAAGTTTTTCATTTAAAATCACAAAAATCAAAAGCAGGAAATTTGTACTATAAAAATTTCCAAAAACAGGAAGTGCAAATGAACACACATAGGGCCAGATTCTCAGTGGCGCTACGACGGAGTATCTCAGATACCCCGTCGTATCGCCGTTTTTTTTGCCTCGTATCTATGCGAGTGATGCTTAGCATCACTTTGGCATAGATACGCTTGAACATCCGACAAGTGTAATACCATTACACTTGCGGATCGTAGTTGTAATGACAACTCCGGCCACTAGGTGGCCTTTACGTTGTTTTCTCATTTGCCTATGCAAATGAGGCTAGTACGCCAATTCCCGATCACTTTTACGCCGCCCCGTCGTCGCGTACGTCGTTTTCGTTCACGTAAGGTTACCCCTGCTTCTATGAGGAGTAACCTTACGAAGTCCCGTCGGGTGCCGTCGGATGCCATGTTAAGTATGGCGCCGGGTCAGCGTCGGCTTTTTCCGTCGCTTACGTCGTTTTACCAACTCGTTCGCGAATAGGGCATTGCGTAGTGACGATCACGTCGTTTTGACGTCGGTTTCAGCGGCGCTTTCCGACGTGAGCATGCGCACTGGGCTTTTTCCCCCGGCCGGCGCATGTGCAGTTCGTTCGAAGCGGGGGCGCGCTTAATTTAAATACAAGCCTCCTCATTTGAATTACGCGGGCTTACGCTGGGCCATTTTCGCTATACCAACGCAAACTACGGAGCAAACGCTTAGGGAATACGGCACTTGCTCTAGTACGATGCGACGGCGTAGTGTAAGTGGCTTACGCTACGCCAGCGAATTTCTTAGAGAATCTGGCCCATAAACTGTCCGGATTAAAAAGTCCACACAATGGCACTTCTGCTCCAAATGCACTCCACGCGCCGGAAGTGACACCTACAGGATTTCCCCAATGGAGCCAAGTATCTGCCCCATAATAAAAACCTCCTCCAATCCTGCGCAGTCCTCTCTGGATCAGTGGGAGGAGGCAGAAGAAGCAGACACCGCCCTACGATCTTCCGTCGTATCAGTGGGGGGGGGGGCAGTCACCATCACCCGCAATCCAGATACTTGGCTCCATTGGGGAAATCCTGTAGGTGTCACTTCCGGCGCGTGAAGCACATTTGGAACGGAAGTGACATTGTGTGAAACGCACGCTGACGCACAAGGATGGGATCTCATATGGGTAATTATGGGGGCTATTTAACAGCGCAGGGAACGTGGGAGTCCAGTCACATACCCCAGTTGAAGTCTATGAAGACGAAACCGGTCGGGTTTATTGGACTCTAACTACTTCCACTGCGCTTTGGACCTGTTTATTCCGTGATGTGTTTTTTTGGAATCAGTTTGTGGACTTTTTTTCTGGACAGTTTATGTGTGTCCATTTGCACTTCCTGTTTTTGGAAATTTTTATAGTACAAATTTCCTGTATTGGATTTTTGTGATTTTAAATTAAAAACTTTTTTACACTATGAGGTGTTCCGCCTTTTCCTCTTTTCTTGTTCCCCTGTTTTGATACTCTTGGAGCATCACCACCATACACACTCCATTGGGAATCTCTCCTGGCTATCCTTACCAGTTCCGGCTTGGATTCTACTTGGGACATCAGTACAAGTAATAAAGACCACTCACTGCTGCTCCATCTCCTTGTGCAGGGGGACTGGTCTCGTCTCTGCCCCTTCCTGTAGTGGGTGGAGCCTACTGGGCCACTCCCACAGCTCTGCTCTATCCTAGTGCAGGATAACTGGGCTTGCCTCCACCCCTCCTGTAGTTTTCTGTAGTGGGTGGAGCCTGATGGGTCTCTCCTACAGCTCTGCTCTCTCCTTGTACAGGGTGACTGGTCTTGTCGCCACCCCTCCTGTAGTGGGTGGAGCCTACTGGGGCCATCCCACAGCTCTGCTCTCTCCTTTTGCAGAATAATTGGTCTGGTCTCCATCCCCCTCCTGTAGTGGGCAGGATAACTGGTCTCGTCTCCGCCCCTCCTGTTTTTTCCTGTAGTGGGTGGAGCTTGATGGGTCACTCCTTGTGCAGAATGACTGGTCTCATCTCCACTCCCTCCTTTAGTTTCCTGTAGTGGGTGAAGCCTAGAATGACCACGTGTCCTGGATTGCCCGGGTCTGTCCCACATTTTGCAGGTCTGTCCCAGGCACCTTCATTCCAGGACAATACAGTGTCCCGGGAATGAAACTGACGCAGCCACCCGCCGGTCCAATCTGATGACCCCAAAAAAAAGGCTGTCACATCACTGCTTTACTCACTGACGGTACTTGTCCTGTCCAGGAATGCCTGGAGGAGCACAATCCCCACCCCCTGCTTGTGATTGGAGAAATCATAAATCCTGCCTCTTGTGTCCAATCACTGTGCTGTGATTCGTTGCAGCATAGCTGATTTTTGGGAAAGGGGGGGGGGGGGTTGTCCCTGAATGGTAGTTTGGAAATGGGGTCACCCTAGTGAAGCCTGATGGGCCCCTCCAATGGCTCTGCTTTTCTCCTTGTGCAGGGTGACTGGTCTTGTCTCCGTCCCCTCCTGTAGTTTTCTCTAGTGGGTGGTACCTGGTGAGCCCCTCCCATAGCTATGTTCCTTCTCCTTGTACAGGGTGACTGGTCTCCGCTACCTCCTGTAGTGGGTGGAGCCTGATGGGCCCCACCCACAGCTCTGTTCTCTGCACAGGCTATGTACAGCACATTGATGATGTCACTGCTATTTTTGCAAGGTCTTTAATTAGAAGGTCGCCTAAGGCCTCGTGCTCACAGGGGCCTCGCGGTCGCCTAACTTGCCTGACAGAGGAAGGGGAGAGACCAGCATTGAGAAGACTGATGGCACTGCCTGCGGATGTGCGGGACCAATCTCCTTATGCAAGGACTGCACTAAAATTGGGCCTCATGTCTAAGCTTTGCCTAAGGCCTCACAAAGCCTAGAGCTGCCTCTGCAAGGTAGTATCTGGGTTTGCAAAGAAATTGAATGCAAACAAAGTGGATTTATGTCCTTTATGGGAGTGAAAATGCTGTACCTGGAGTCCCAATGAATGTCAACCTTACAAATGTATACTTTGAAGCACACCAGTACACAGTGGCAATTAATAAACTAAGATTTTATAACTGAGGCAAGTCATCCTATAGGTGGGATGAATCCCCTGAAATCGCCATTTAAACAATCGGGTCTCATTCGCCTGCAATATTTGCAAAGCTCCGGACAAGGCCCTGCAGTACTCAGCTTGCCGCCTCTGGGCCGGCGTGGATCTGATGGAATATTCATATGAGCTGGACTCAGATCTATCGCACCTCTCCCTCGTTCTGATTACCGCCAGGAAACCGGGCCCGGTATAAAAGGCTTCTTTGATAGCGCTCCGAGACGGGATGATCCGTGCGGACTTCACAACGATCTGTGATGTGTTCAAAGATCCGCAGTCAGCCTTCCCCCGGCGGCGCGCTTAATAATTCATGCCGAGCGTTCCTCTGAAAGGTGGTTTCCTTCAAAGGAGGGCAGGAAAAACACAAAGACAAGCGAGAAAGAATAATGTATACAGACAGCGAGGATGCTGATCAATCTACATGTGTGAAGGGAGGGAGGAAACATAAAAAGGGGAAACTCCAACCTAACTGGAAAAGCAGCAGAAATGTGCATTTTTTCCACGCGTTTCAGAAACGCCCTGCAAACGTGGGTCAGGTTGAGGTGCCATTGTTAACGGCACCCCAAGCGCAGGTAGCAGACGCACATTTGGCAACGCGTTTGTCACACTACAAACACGCCAAAACGTGCGATTAAAGTGGTTGTAAACCCTTAGATTAAGACTTACCCGTAGGTACAAGTGATGTCATCGCGGCTCCGGCCAATCACAGCGCCGAGCCGCGATACCTTGAAGTCACTCGGGTATATCATGGCGGCGGCGGAGAGTAATTCATAATGAGCTAGATGTCCTAAATGGCCTAGACGCCTGATGGCTCTTGCGGCAAGAGTCCCTCTTACATTGACGTCGGATCACGTGGTGGAATTGGATCACTATCGTTTCATTGACCGAACTATTGTCATGATTGCACAAAACTTATTTGGACTGTTTTGAATTAAACACACATTCTCGGCACTAACGTACAAATATTACTATTGAGGCAGACAGCACTGTTGTCTGTCTGAGAGTCTGGTAGTAGTGTTTAAGACCCCTTTCACACTGAGGAGTTTTTTTAGGCGGTACAGCGCTAAAAATAGCGCTGCTATACCGCCTGAAAAACTGTCACTGTCTAATCAATGTGAAAGCCCGAGAGCGCTCACACTGAGGAGATGCGCTGGCGGGAGAGAAAAAAAATATATCTCCTGTCAGCAGCATCTTTGGAGCGGTGAGAGGAGCATTGTGTATACCGCTTCTTCCCATTTAAAATAATGGGAAACCGCGGCACTATTGCCCGCAATGCGCCTCTGCAGAGGCGTCAGTACCAGATCCTTGAAGTCCTGTAAGTTGTGAGGTGGGGCCTCCATGGATCGAACTTATTTTTCCAGCTAATGCTCGATTAGATTGAGATCTGGAGACTTTGGAGGCCAAGTCAATAACTCAAACCATTTTTGCAGTGTGGCAGGGTACATTATCCTGCTGAAAGAGGCCACTGCCATTAGGGAATACCGTTTCCAGGAAGGGGAAAATGTTATCACCATGCAAGGTTCAGGTAGGTAGTCGGTGTCGGCAACATCCACATGAGTGGCAGGAGCCAAGGTTTCCCAGCAGAACATTGCACAAAGCATCACATATCCTCCGCTGCTCGTCTTCCTCCCATACTGCATCCTGATACAACCGATTAGCCATACCATAAGCACCCACCTAATTTTGAGGAAGTCCCTCTTTGTCATCAAACAGCCCTGACCTTTTGAGGCATGGACTCTACTAGGCCAGTGGTCTCCAAACTGTGGCCTCAGGGCCAGATGTGGCCTTTTGCTTGCTTTTATCCAGCCTTTGGGGATCCCAACAGCGGGGCACAGGTCCTGCCAGGGAACCCCAACAGCGGGGCACAGGTCCTGCCAGGGAACCCCAACAGCGGGGCACAGGTCCTGCCAGGGAACCCCAACAGCGGGGCACAGGTCCTGCCAGGGAACCCCAACAGCGGGGCACAGGTCCTGCCAGGGAACCCCAACAGCGGGGCATTATAACAATTTTCTCATTAGCAGATCCTTTAGTCCTTCTTCCCATACTGCAACCTGGTGCCATCTCTTCCCTGGGTAAGTGATGCCACCCACCCAGCCATCCACATTATGTAAAAGATAATGTGATCCATCAGACCAGGTCACCTTCTTCCATTTCTCCGTGGTCCAGTTTTGATGCTCACCTGCCCATTGTAGATGCGTTTGGCGGTGGACACAGGTCAACATTGGCACCCTGACTGGTCTGCAGCTACACCCCCCCCCCCCCATACACAGCAAACTGTGATGAACATTTTTTTTTTCTGCTTTCCACACAACTTCAGTGACAACATGTTTACTTGCTGCTTAATATATCCCACCCACTTTCAGATGCCATTGTAACAAGATAATCAATGTTAATGTTATGGCTGATCGGTGAATATTTTTCATTTTTTGTTCATAGGCGATTTAGGAGATGAAGGGGAAGCGACCCATGGCCCCCGGGCCGGCTGGTAGAAGGAAGAGGAGCGACTGGATTAAACTGAGCAGCAGGTGTTAGCGCAATAGGCAAATGCTTGGAAGGAAGAGATGCAGAAAATCGGGAAGCAGGATACAGAAGCTGCCAGAGATGGAGAGGAGATGTGCCCACACACACAATGTCCCCGGCTGTGTCTCCATCCTCCCCCCCCCCCCCCCCCCACACACACAGGAATGTTATTTTATCCCAGCACTGCACTCTATGGCGAGGATAGAGGAACACGCCAATAGAAGGATGCGATCCTCCGCCACGGAGCGCCTATTCACACCCGTCCCCTCTGTAGTGTAGCCTTACCTCAGGTTCCCACCTATGTCTTTTATTGTGCGTTTTGCAGAAAACGTCACAACTGTGCGTTTTTGGAAAAGATCAGGGACTCCCCCCTTCTCCACAGCAGATTGCATTTTGCACGTAATAGACTTCAATGGACCCACACCAAAAATGCAAGTGCTGCGTTTTTAATACATTTTTTTTTTCCTAGGGTGGCGGCAGGCTTTGTGTTAGACGATAAGTTCTAGATCTGGGGACGTTTTTTCTTTATCTTTTAATAAAGGAATGGTCAAAAACTTGTGTTGGGTCTTTACTTTTACACTTTTTTGGTGAATGTGTAGGGATACTAATGTACCCCATACTCATTCACATGGGTGGGGGCAGTATCCAAGGGTCCCCTTTGTTGAAGGGGCTTCCAGATTCAGATAAGCCCCCTGTGCGCAGACTAGGATGACCACATGTCCCGGATTGCCCGGGACAGTCTCACATTTTGCAGATCTGTCCTGGGCACATGTATTCCAGGACAATACAGTGTCCCGGAATGAAACTGACACAGCGCCCCCCCCAGGCCAATCTGAGGCCCCCAAAAAAGCTGTCACATTACCACTTTACTCACCGACAGTACTTGTCCTGGCCTGGAGGAGCTCAATCCCCGCCCCCTGCTTGTAATTGGAGAAATCATAAATCCCACCTTTTGTGTCCAATCACTGTGCTGTGATTCGTTGCAGCACAAGCTGATGTTTGGGAAGGGAGGGTGTCCCTGAATGGTAGTTTGGAAATGTGGTCACCCTACCGCAGACCCTTACAACCACAGGCCAGGGTTGTGGGGAAAGAGGCTCTTGATCCCTCCCTGGTATGGTTTAGGAGGGGGCACTCGCTCTTACTTTCTCCTTTTAATGACCTGCAGGCTTGGATAAGGGTCTGGTACGAATGGGGACCCCACACCATTTTTTTTTACATTCTCTTCTTTACATTCAGTTGTCAGTGAGGAACCCTGCTGACAGCTGAAGACTCATCGGTTGTTAAGGACGAGGCGGCCAGCTTCCGGGCCCACTCCTTAACAACCAGCTATTTACATTTTGTTAAAAAATAAATAAAAAATAAAATAATAAACTGCAAAAAAACGCATGAAAATTGCATGCAAATACACATGTAAAAAAAACAAAAAAAAAAACACAACACTGCAAAACCCGTCAACCTCAGCCGCATAGATGTTCCCCTAGGGATAATGGACATTAAGTCATGCATTTGGTTAAAGCTGTACAAACATGTCATACTTACCTCCACTGTGCAGCTTGTTTTGCACAGAGCGGCCCCGATCCTGGTCTTCTGGGGTCCCTCGGAGGCTCTCACGGCTTCTCCCTACATCAGATAACCCCCTTGGAGAAGCTCTCTCCCATGGGGGGGGGGGGGGGGGTTACCTTGTGGACACACTCCCGAGTCAGGGAGGATGCATTAAGGTGAAAAAACACGAACCTTTACAACCCCTTTAACCACTTCCCAGCCAGGCCAAAATTCTGGCATTTCGCTCATACATGTAAAAATCATAATTTTTGTGCTAGAAAATTACATAGAACCCCAAACATTATGTATGTTTTTTAAGCAGAGACCATAGAAAATACAATGGTGGTCGTTGCAACTTTTTTTCTTTTTTTTTTTATAATATATATATATATATATATAAAAACACCACACGCCACAGTAAAGTTAGCCCAATTTTTTTGCATAATGTGAAAGATAAATGTTACATCAAGTAAATAGATACCCAACATGTCACCCTTCAAAATTTCACACACTCATGGAATGGCGCCAAACTTTGGTACCTTTTTTACAGGTTGCATGTTTTGAGTTACAGAGGAGGTCTAGGGCTAGAATAATTGCTCTTGCTCCAACGTTCGCGTTGATACCTCACATGTGTGGTCTGAACGCCGTTTTCATATGTGGGCGGGACTTACAAATGTGTTCGCTTCTTTGTACGAGCACATGGGGTCAGAGGCACTATTATTTTAATTTTCCTTTATAGTTACCGTATTTATTAGCGTATACCGTGCACTTTTTTGCCCTTAAAATAAGGGGAAAATCGTGGGTGCGCGATATACGCCGATACCCGCTTCCTGCGCTCAGTTTGAACTGAGCCGCCGACATATACCGAGTGCATTACACTCGGGTACATTCGGCCAGGCTCGGCTTCGCTCGTGCTCACGCATAAACGTCACAGAGCGTGAGCACGAGCGAAGCCGAGCCGAGAGGACACCGAAGACGGACGCCGGACCGGGCAAGGCCGCTGATGGACCGCCGCGCAAGACACCAAAACTGTAAGTACTAAAAAAAAAAATTACAGGTCCACATTAGGGGTGCGTGCTATACGCCGGAGTGCGAAATACCCCGATAAATACGGTAATTTTTTTTTGGTTTACAAACTTTTATTGTGAAAGGTAAGTGGCGGTACAAATCCAAGAAATTAAAGCATATATATAGAGGAATGTAAGACATATACAAAGTCAGTCTGTGTACAAGGCCTACGACAACTCGTGAAGACCATAGATAGTTATAAATGATAGGAGAAAACTTAGGGCGAGGGGTAACAAAAACATCATGGAGGAATAAAACAGTGACAACTGGGATATGAGACGCTTAAAGAGATTAGATAGGGTTAAAGAACTGTGAAGAATGTTCGAACCAGGGAGACCATTTATTGACATATATGTGGCTGGTGTTTTGTAGGATATGAAATATTTTTTCCATTAGGCAAATGTTATTAATTCTCGATTTGAGTGGATCTATAGGAATCGTAGGTGATTTCCAATGGAAAGCTATCAACCAATGTATGGCTACGCATATTGTGTGTATCAGTCTCATATAACAGGTGGGGAGACCTGTGATTGGGGAAAAAAGAAGGCAGTTATGCAATGTTAGGGTAATGTTTTTGTCGGAGATTGTGGATGCAAATTTCTCTAGCTGTAGCCATATGCTTTTAATTTTGTCACAATACCAAAATGTATGGGAAAATTAGCCCAAGGAATCAGTTTCTGAAGCAAGATGGGGAGGATGAGGGGAATATTGAGTGAAGTTTGGGTGTATAGTACCATCTTGTAAATAGTTTCAAGGCCGTTTCTTTGATAGAAATGGATTTAGTGCACATATGTAGATTATTTATACAATTGTTCCAATTAACAGTGGAGTATGTAAAATTCTCTTCATGTTCCCATTTGATCATGTATGGAAGTTTGTTGACGTCTGGGTTGTTAATTAAGAAAGAGTAAAGTTCGGAGATGAAACCTCTTTTTCTGGGTGAGTTTAGACATAGATTTTCGAAAAGGGTTGGGGGTTGGGTGTTCAGGGTCTGGAAGTGTGTATCGAAGAACTGCCTAATAAGAAGGAAATTGCAGTATTCTGAATCTGGGGCATGATATTTTGATTTCAAGGCGGGAAGGAGATAAAATTGGTGCCAATTATGAGCTTGGAGAGTGAGGGTCAGGTTGTTGTTTATCCACCAAGTAAGATCTATAGGCTCACGAGCGTTAGGGGTGAATTTAGGGTCGCCCAGGAATGAGGCATGTGGGGGGGATTTGGAGGTAAGGTTAAACTTATGGTTGTGTAGCTTCCATAGTTGGTATGAGTGTGCAACTAATTGATTACGAGCGGCCAAAGAGGGAATCGGGATTTTGTTGACGATATGTTATTATTCCTATCCCAACCTGAAACCACTTTACCCAGCCTCCTACAGACCCTCAACAGCTTTGCATTCATTTCGGGCCTCACAGTCAATGTCACTAAATCGATAGGCATGCCGATAAACATGGAATCCTTGAGTTCCTCCTTCCACTTCTCCTATTCGTTAGAATCCCTCCCATACCTAGGTATACATCTAACCCCTAATCTTAATGACTTAGAAGCCAAAAACGACATCCCAATTATACAAAAATTAAGAGCTACTCTTAAAATGTGGAAATCCTTTAAGATCATGTTTTCGGGCAGAATCACTGTAATTAAGATGACACTGCTACCCAAAATATTGTACCTTTTCAGAACACTCCCCATTAGAATCAATAAAACCCTTATCACCAGATTCCAATCGGACATTAACAAATTTGTATGGGCAGACTCCCACCCACGCTTATCAAGACCAATTTTATACAAATCCCACAAATGTGGAGGCTTCGGCCTCCCAGACTTCTGGCTATATTATTTATCTGCCAGGTGGACCCAAATAGCACAATGGCATATTCCGAATTCTAAAATCCCATGGGTGGAATTTGAGATAGCTTTGATTTTACCATATTCTATCTCAGGTTTACTATGGGGGAACAAAATCCCGGTAATTTTATTTTTAAACTTTTTACTTCAAACAGTTTAAAAAAAAAAAAATGTGATCATTTTTATTCCTATTACAAGGAATGTAAGCATCCTTTGTAATAGGAATAAGCAGGACAGGTCCTCTTTACAGTGAGATATGGGGTCAATAAGACTAGAAACCCCCCCCCCGCCCCACACGCAAATCTGTCCACCCTCTACAGCCGATCGTTTTCTACCATTCCATCCTCACTGATATGAGTTTATACTCCAGACTGCTGCAGGGCCTCTGTCTCTGATCCATTTACTGGTTGGCTCCCCTGTGACCCGACCATCTGGACGCACAGCCCGTTCAGCTACTGAGTGCACTTCTAATATATTCCGGATTATCTTCCTCTGCCCTTTCCCAATGAAGGATCTTTTAGCCTTTTATATCATTCTCCCAATCCCTATTACACTGAGAGCAGCAGCAAGCAGAGCCCTGCAATGAGCAGGACCCTCATATCTCCTGTTCTCCATCAGAAAATATATACCATACTATATTACCAAAAGTATTGGGACGCCTGCCTTTACACGCACATGAAATTTAATTGCATTCCCAGTCTTAGTCTGTAGGGTTCAATATTGAGTTGCCCCCCCTTTGCAGCTATAACAGCTTCAACTCTTCTGGGAAGGCCGTCCACAACGTTTAGGAGTGTGTCTATGGTAATGTTTGACCATTCTTCCAGAAGAGCATTTGTGAGGTCAGGCACTGATGTTGGACAAGAAGGCCTGGCTCGCCGCAGTCTCCGCTCTAATTCATCCCAAAGGTGTTCTATCGGGTTGAGGTCAGGGCTCTGTGTAGGCCAGTCAAATTCTTCCACCCCAAACTCCCTCATCCATGTCTTTAAGGACCTTGCTTTGTACAATGGTGAGCAGTCATGTTGGAACAGGAAGGGGCCGTCCCCAAACTGTTCCCACAAAGTTGGGAGCATGAAATGTGTTGGTATGCTGACACCTTAAGAGTTCCCTTCACTGGAACTAAGGGGTCAAGCCCAACCCCTGAAAAACAACCCCACTCCATAATCCCCTCAAACCCCCCCCAAGACACACACACACACACACACACCGAAATTCCCCAAATGGTTTGGACCAGTGCACAAAGTAAAGTCTATAAAAGACATGTACGAGTGAGTTTGGGGGGGATTTGACTGGCCTTCACAGAGACCTCAACCCGATAGAACACCTTTGGGATAAAATTAGAGCAGAGACTGTGAGCAGAGCTTCTCGTCCAGATCCTGATAGGATGACATTGTTAGGGCGGAGAGACTGGAAAGAAGACACAGGCGAGACAGGAGGTGAGTGACGACCGCACTCTTCGTTAGTCCAATTCGGACCATGGTCGCCACTTACCTCCCACTGTGCGGGCCGCTATTTAACAGGCTGCTCTTGTTAGGACATGCAGCCTACCGGGAAAATACCCAGTGTGCCATAAAACCAGTCCGGACCTGAGCAGGAACCTTATGCCTCCCATTCTCGATTAGACTGCAAAAAATAATGAGCAGGACCCTCATACCTCCTTGTTAGATGTAATCTGCCTTAGAAATATCTTGGTGTATACATTGTACAGCGACCCGTCTTGTCAGTCCAGGGTTTGTGATGGCGTTCCTTGGCCTGCGGTGATGGGTAAAGGAGACTCTCTACAGTTCTTTATGCTCACATCCAGATCGGTGTTCCGAATATGTGAAGGAGCCAGCTGTGGTTTATAGATGTACTCTGTGGTTTTATCACATTGGAGAGCGGAGTTTTATCACCAGAACCCAACACGCTCAGTTTTTTTTACATATTGAATTTATTTTGATGAAATGTGAAATTTACAGGCTGGGAGTGTGTCAGAGCAAAGTCAGACATTGTGCAGCGTTCTTATGCAACTTCTCAAGCAGTCACAAGCAGGACCCTCATAACATTTCCTATTAGATGTAAACGGGGCCATCTTTAAGGCAGGGCAAAAGGGGAAGTTGCCCTGTCATTGTTGTGGGGCCCAAAGCAGCTGCCTCATACTTGCCAACTATCCCAGTTTAAATTGCCCTGTCCCTTAAAGTTTTAGTCCTTTGTGTCCTGATATCTCAGTGTGAAGTGCTGCTACTAATGCTGCCCAGCTCTGCCCTATCGTTGCGTACAGATGACATCTGCAGACCCTGTGTTTACATGTAAATAACTGACTCATCTGCAGACCCTGTGTTTACATGTAAATAACTGCCATTCATATGTAAATAACGGGAGCATTCATATGTAAATAGCTGAGGCCGGTGGCATTCATCTGTAAATAAAAGGTGACGTTCATATGTATATCATGCCCCTCTGCAATGAAGAGATGATATGCTGTAACCTCAAGCAACCAATCAGTAAACAGTATTACTGTACAGTAATCTCTGGCAACCAAACAAGAAGTAGTCATGTGCTGTAACCTCTAGCAACCAGTCAGTAAGTGGTAATGATATGCTGTAACCTCTGGCAACCAAATTGCAACCACTGCCTGATCTGATACAGTAAACTGATTTTAAGTATCGCTGATATTTATTATTGATTGTGTCTCGGAGCAGATAGAACAATATTGCATGCCCCCCCCCCCCCTCCAATATTTTTTTTGCCCAGGGTCCAAGCAACATTAAAGACAGCCCTGGGTGTAATCTATAATGCTCAGGACCCCCATACCTCCTCCTGTTCCCCATTAGATGTAAGCTGCAACATTTATGACCCTCATACCTTCTGTTGCCTATTAGATGGCATCTTTAATGCTCAGGGCCAGTCGCGGCTGCTCCATTAGGGGCGCCACCCCCCCCCCCAAATCCTTGCACCCAGCCCCTAATCTACATGCAGGGCACCGGATGCATGGGAGTTAAAAAAAAAAAAAAATTTTAAGCACATGATTAGAGACGGAGACTCCGATTGGCTTCGAAAAATGTTGGGCTCGGGGCGCAAAGCTGTGTGCCCTGAGCCCACCCAGTTGTGTGCCATTAGCAAATATTCACTATTGTCTTCCTACTTCTGACTAATCATGAAGAGGAGGAGCACTAGCTGCCATTGCTCATACCTCCTCCTGTTCCCTATTGGATGTAAGTGGTAATGCTCAGGACCCCTATACCTCCCGTTCTCTGTACAATGTGTATACCAATTCATTATGAAGGCTGCGTACATCCAATAGAGGCCCGTCTTGCTGGGCCATGGTTTATGATGGCGTTTCTTGGCCTGTGGTGGTGGACACCCAACACAGGGGACTCGCTATGGTTATTTATTTTAAGG
This sequence comes from Rana kukunoris, assembly GCA_029574335.1. Taxonomy (NCBI): domain Eukaryota; kingdom Metazoa; phylum Chordata; class Amphibia; order Anura; family Ranidae; genus Rana; species Rana kukunoris. The sequence goes on along the minus strand of CM056059.1, from coordinate 157,500,468 downwards.
CATGGTTAAAAAAAAAAAAAAGCAATCACTTCCATATTGGTGTTGTGAATATCTGAACGGACCAGCTGTGGTTTATAAACGCCTCGCGCAGTTTTAGCTCACCGGGGAGCCGCGTTTTATCACCGGAGTTCAGTTTTATGGCAAGTTTAATGAAATGTGTAATTTACAGGCTGGGATTGTCTGAGAACAAAGCAAGTCAGGCGTTGTGCAGCGCTCAGATCTTATGTAACTTCTTATGTAACCGACTTGTTATCTGCCGTGTCCCTGGAAGCCCTGCAAAGGCAGGACAGCTTCTCTCCGACCCATTTCTGGAGACTGGAGAGGACCCGTCACCAGAGATACATTGTATTCATCAACCAGATACAGAGGCCCATCGCCAGAGATACATTGTATTCATCAACCGGATACAGAGGCCCATCGCCAGAGATACATTGTATTCATCAACCAGATACAGAGGCCCATCGCCAGAGATACATTGTATTCATCAACCAGATACAGAGGCCCATCGCCAGAGATACATTGTATTCATCAACCAGATACAGAGGCCCATCGCCAGAGATACATTGTATTCATCAACCAGATACAGAGGCCCATCGCCAGAGATACATTGTATTCATCAACCGGATACAGAGGCCCATCGCCAGAGATACATTGTATTCATCAACCAGATACAGAGGCCCATCGCCAGAGATACATTGTATTCATCAACCAGATACAGAGGCCCATCGCCAGAGATACATTGTATTCATCAACCAGATACAGAGGCCCATCGCCAGAGATACATTGTATTCATCAACCAGATACAGAGGCCCATCGCCAGAGATACATTGTATTCATCAACCAGATACAGAGGCCCATCGCCAGAGATACATTGTATTCATCAACCAGATACAGAGGCCCATCGCCAGAGATACATTGTATTCATCAACCAGATACAGAGGCCCATCGCCAGAGATACATTGTATTCATCAACCAGATACAGAGGCCCATCGCCAGAGATACATTGTATTCATCAACCAGATACAGAGGCCCATCGCCAGAGATACATTGTATTCATCAACCAGATACAGAGGCCCATCGCCAGAGATACATTGTATTCATCAACCAGATACAGAGGCCCATCGCCAGAGATACATTGTATTCATCAACCAGATACAGAGGCCCATCGCCAGAGATACATTGTATTCATCAACCAGATACAGAGGCCCATCGCCAGAGATACATTGTATTCATCAACCAGATACAGAGGCCCATCGCCAGAGATACATTGTATTCATCAACCAGATACAGAGGCCCATCGCCAGAGATACATTGTATTCATCAACCAGATACAGAGGCCCATCGCCAGAGATACATTGTATTCATCAACCAGATACAGAGGCCCATCGCCAGAGATACATTGTATTCATCAACCAGATACAGAGGCCCATCATCAGAGATACATTGTATTCATCAACCAGATACAGAGGCCCATCATCAGAGATACATTGTATTCATCAACCAGATACAGAGGCCCATCACCAATAATACATTGTATTCATCAACCGGATACAGAGACCCATCACCAGAGATACATTGGATGTCTCTATAGGGTTGATGGATACATCACCAGCGATACATTGTATCCATCAACCTGATAGAGGGATCCATCACCAGAGATACAAGAGGTGGTAAAACATTGTATATTTTAATAGGAAATACAAAGGCATATTATAGTCACAGGGCTAACCATTTTCCCATTTATAGGATATGCCGATACAGCACTGCGTTACTTTAACCGACAATAGTGCAGGCGTGTGATGCTATATATGGGATGAAATCCCCTAGTCCTGGGTCCGGGTTTTGAGACTCACTGGCCCACTGATTACTTTCAGGCCCACACACACCTGAACAGAGTCAGGACCAGGGATCTGGGCTCCACCCTCCCGAGGAGTCCAGAGAGCAGTGGTGGTGCGTCCAAAGTGGGCGCAGGAGCGTCGCCCCCTCACCGTCACTCAATAGACAATCATGCATTGCATTAATCTATGTATTGTCACCGCTGCCGCTCCCACTATTAAGGTGTCCAACATGATAATGACCCCAAACACACCTCCAAGCAGTGTTGCCAACGTACCAGATTTACTGGTACGACACCCGAAATTTACTGGCGCAGCCACGCTTTTACTGGCATTTCACAAAAGTTACTAAATTACATTTTTAGGTGCAAATTTCAGTATTTAGGCTACAAACAAGTACGCTAGGTAGATATTAAGGTAACAAAATATATATATATTTTTGATATAATAAGGGCAAATTATTTAGTCACATCGCCCCCTGCCTTCATCCCCCTCTGCCACCAACACCCCCTGCCTTCATCCCCCTCTGCGGTGCCACAATCTCCACCTTCCTCCAATCTCCCCCTGCCTCCATCGTCCCCTGTCTCCAGCCCATGGGTGTCCGCTCCATAGGGCAATTGACCCCCCCTGGAAAATCAAGAAGGTGTTGAAGAGTCTAGCAGCAGCGGGCTGTCTGATCGGTCTCAGCCCGGATGTCACACAGGCACAGCGAACAGAGTGAAGCCACCTCCCCCTCTGGTGTTTTTGTGCACACAGGGGGAGGGAACCTGCTGTGCCTGTGCCGCGCTGATGGCTGATCTGAGGTACTGAATGGGATGGGGGAGGGGGGTCATCTGTGCTGAAGGGGGGGGTTTGTGCTGACTGTGGGGTCCATCTGTGCTGAGGAGGGGTTTGTGCTGAATGGAGGGGTCTGTGCTGAAGGGGGGTCCATCTGTGCTGAATGGAGGGGTCTGTGCTGAAGGGGTGTTTACCATTGCTTTAGCTGCGCTATTCAGTCGCTAGCAGGGCGCTTTTAACCCCCGTTAGCATTTTATAAAAGGGTTAAATGTGACTGTATCTCTGCTGCCGAAGTGCCCCCCTCTGAAAAAATTTCAGTGGACACCCATGCTCCAGCCCCCTCTGCGGTGCCACCAACAACCATGGTCTCTATCCCCCACCCTCTGCGGTGCCACCAACAACCTTGGTCTCTATCCCCCACCCTCTGCGGTGCCACCAACAACCTTGGTCTCTATCCCCCACCCTCTGCGGTGCCACCAACAACCTCGGTCTCTATCCCCCACCCTCTGCGGTGCCACCAACGAGGGTCCACCTGCCTCCAATCACCTCCATTGCCCCCTGCCTCCATCCCCCTCTGTAGTGCCACCGCAGCCATCTTCACCCTCTGCCTCCAATCTCCATGCGCAGTTCCAGGCCGAACCGATCTCGGCTATTTTTACTGGCACAATCCAGCAACCACGGACATTTACGAACGGGTTGAAAAAAGTGCTAGTTTTTACGAACTGTCTGTAAAAATACGGACGGTTGGCAACACTGCCTCCAAGATAACCACTGCTAAAGAAGCCGACTGTAAAGGTGATGAACTGGCCAAGCATGTCTCCAGACCTAAACCCTATTGGTCATATGTGGCCCACATAATGTGGGGCATCCTCAAATGAAAGGCGGAGGAGCGCAAGGTCTCCAATATCCACCAGCTCCGTGATGTCGTCATGGAGGAGGGGAAGAGGACTTCAGTGGTAACCTGTGAAGCGCTGGTGACCAAATAATGGTGGCAACACAAAATATTAACACTTTGGGGCCCAATTTGGACATTTTCACTGTACTCACTTTTGTTGCCAGCGGTTTAGACATTAATGGCTGTGTGTTGAGTTATTTTGAGGGGACAGCAAATGTACACTGTTATACAAGCTGTACACTGACTACACAACATTGTAGCAAAGTGTCATTTCTTCAGTGTTGTCACATGAAAAAAAATGAATAAAATATTTACAAAAATGTGAGAGGTGTACTTACTTTTGTGAGACACTGGGTGTAAAACATTGTATAATGTATGGCCAGCCTTGCATTCATGACTTTTCTGTCTAGTGGAGCTCAAACTGGCTTCTCGTTTTATTTATTACTATTTGGAATACGGTGAATTATCCTAGGGGGCGGTATAATGTGCTGAGCACAAACAATGAGACAACAGCTTTTGTTGGCCCCTCATGGAGAAATAAAAGGCCGCAGGGTTCGAATACAATGAGATCCGACTGAGTGATCCATGTTCTCTCATATTCCACAGAAAGGCAGCGAATTGACTGAGAACGCCGAGGGCTGAGGATGCTCCCCGCTCGTGGCTCAGAAGCGCCCTCCAGGCAGCTCTCAGCAGGAGGTTGCTAGGATACAGACTACGGCAACTGCCACAAATGACAGCGCAGGTCATCAGCCTGGATAATAAGACTCACTTCTGTCCTTATAGCCGGGGAACTGGGGCATAACTGCAGAGGGTACAGCTGTCCCTCAATGCCAGAGGCCTAAATAACCACCCCTCCTCCATAATTCCCAGGTCATGTCCCCCAATAACCCAGAGGCCTAAATAACCACCCCTCCTCCATAATTCCCAGGTCATGTCCCCCAATAACCCAGAGGTCTAAATAACTACCCCTCCTCCATAATTCCCAGGTCATGTCCCTCAATAACCCAGAGGCCTAAATAACTACCCCTCCTCCATAATTCCCAGGTCATGTCCCCCAATAACCCAGAGGCCTAAATAACCACCCCTCCGCTATAGATCCCAGGTCATGCCCCCCAATAACCCCCTCAATTCCCAGGTCATGTCCCCCAATAACCCCCTCAATTCCCCAGGCCATGTCCCCCAATAACCCCCTCAATTCCCCAGGTCATGTCCCCCCAATAACCCCCTCAATTCCCAGGTCATGTCCTCAAAAACCATCCCACTTCCATCATTTCCAGGTCATGTACCAAAATAAGCCCCTCAATTCCCAGGTCATGTCCCCCAATAACCCCTTCAATTCCCAGGTCATGTCCCCCAATAACCATAATACTTCCACGTCATGTACCCAAATAACTCAACATTACCAGGTAATGTCCCCCCAAAAAAATACCACCTTCATAATTCCCAGGTCATGTCCCACAATAACCATCCCACTTCCATGTCATGTACCCAAATAACCCAACATTCCCAGGTAATGTCCCCCCCAAACCAGCCCACCGTCATAATTCCCAGGTCATGAACCCCAATAACCCAACATTCCCAGGTAATGTCCCCCCCAAAAAAAACATTCCACCATCAGAATTCCTAGGTCATGTCCCCCAATAACCATCCCACTTCTATCATTTCCAGGTCATGTACCCAAATAACCCACAATTCCCAGATAATGTCCCCCCAAACCATCCCACCTTCATAAATCTCAGGCCATGTCCCCCAATAACCCAACATTCCCAAGTAATGGCCCCCCCAAAAAAAACATTCCACCTCCATAATCCCTAGGTCATGTCCCCCCCAATAACCCCCTTAATTCCTAGGTCATGCCCCCAAAAACCATCCCACTTCCATCATTCTCAGGTCATGTCCCCCGATAACCCAACATTCCCAGGTAATGTCCCCAAAAAAAACATTGTACCTTCATAATTCCTAGGTCATGTCCCCCAATAATTACCTTTTCCCCATACATGCCAGGTCATGTTCCTAATAACCCTGCCACCTCCAAAAATACCAGGCCATGTACATTAATACCTAACCTCCTCATAATTCCCAGGCCATGTCCCCACCTCCATAATTCCCAGGTCTTGTCCCCCAAACAACCCAAAATTCCAAGGCTATGTCCCCAAAAACCATCCCACCTCCATAATTCAGAGGTCATGTCCCTCCATAATTCCCAGGTAATGTCCCCCCAAACCATCCCACCTCCATATAGAACCCAGGTCATGTCCCCCAATAACCCCAAATCCCCATGTCCTCATAAAACATCCCACCTTTATAATTCCAAGATGATGTCCCCCAATAATTGCCCCTGCCACCTCCAATAATAACCAACCTCCCCATAACCCCCAAAAACTGCCCCACCTCCATAATTCTCACATCATGTCCCCAAAGACCATCTCACCTCCTTAATTCCCAGGTCATGTCCTCAACCACCCAACCATCATAATTCCCAGGTCATGTCCCCCCAACCCCCCTCCAGGTCATTTTCAATTCTGGAGAGAAGCAGCATTTCCCTGAAGGTTGGATGTAGCCAAGGCATCATGCTGACATGATCTGAGCGCCCTTTGATTATTTTGTTTTGTCCTTGACATGAACACGCAAGCTTGCTTTGCTTGAATGCGCCCAAGTGTGCGCGTTAACTACATGGAGGAGGGAGATGTTGGCAGACAGCCCCAGTGCCAGCTTAGTGGGTGGTGGTGGGAGATCGGGAACGCTTTCCTGGTTCTCAATGACAGCCACACATCGCAACCCCGTACACACGATCGGAAATTCTACCAGCAAAAGTCTAATGCAGCCTTTCTCAACCTTTTTACTGCTAAGGAACCCTAAAAATAATTTCCAGGTCTCGGGGAACCCCTGATAAAACCCATTCATTGGGGGTCAGTGGGAACAATGCCCCTTACTTTGGTGGTCAGTGAGAAATATGCCCTTTTTTACAGTAGTGGTAAGAATGCCCCCCTTACAGAGAACTATGAAGATCATTGGTGTCATACCACTGGCTCCTCCAAGTGGAATTGGCTCAGAACTATGTAGGCACCATCAAACATGAGGTAAATCAGCCACAGCTCAAGGAACCCCTATCCACCTCTGGAGGAACCCTAGGATTCCACGGAACCCTGGTTGAGAATGGCTGGTCTAATGTGAGCTTTTGAATGGAAATTCTCACCGTGTGTAGGCTCCATCTGACTTTTTTTGTTGGAATCTCCACCAGCAGAAGATTGAGAGCCGGTTCTCAAATTTTCAGATGGGAAAATCTGGTCGGCTGTAGCAATTCCAAAGCATGCTCGGAAACAATTTGACGCATACACTGAAGTATTGAACTTCATATTCTCGTCTCATCGTAGTGTTTTGTACGCCAAAGCGTTCTTGACTGACGAAAGTTCAGAGAACTTCTGTGACCGTGTGTATGCAAGCCAAGCCATCCAAGGGTTTTTCCCGACGGAAAATCTGGTCGTGTGTACGCGGCATAAGTGCTGAAACATGCTTTCGCGATACGTTGCATTGCTGTAATGTGCACATCAACATACCCATCCCTTTTGTGTGCATTAAAACGTGTTGGCGTGTTGTGGCGCCATTCTTTTTTAATGGTGGACCAAGACATCACAGTTTCAATGCAGGAGGGTTGCACACCACATGTGCATATTCAAAATGAAGGGACTGCCTTAACACCACACACCTTAACACGCACATTACCGCAATGCACAGGAATGGAGGTACAACGCCAATCTACATCAAACTCTTAACTACAACCAAAGTGTGCAAAGTCCAGGCTGAGGTTGCCACTCCATTCATCGCAACAGGACTTCATACATGTGTGACTTCCAGGGATCACCCTTTCTTCCTTGAGCACTGGGCTGTGGAGGGGGGGGGGGGTGGTAGCAGTCACTATGGGGGATGCGGCCCGCACCCCGGGGTGACACCATCCAGAGGGCAGCCTCTAGGCAAGGGTCCTTGGGTCACATTTTCAGCCGGTGTTCTGCCGGAAAAAAGGTCCCCCGGCCGATAATGCCCATCCTGCTCCTGCGCAGTACGGAGTACAATGGAGTTGCCGAAGATGAACAGCTGTACACAGCGCCTGCGCAATGAGCACAACATTGTGCTGCACACTCCCGATGCTCGTGCAACTCTGTAAGGGGCGGGTGTATTACTGTTATATCGTGTAAGGGGCGGGTGGCTACAGAAAAAGCCACATTTGAAATTGATGGACATCCGCCCCTTACACGATATAACAGTAATACACCTGCCCCTTGCAGAGTTGCACGAGCATCGGAAGCGTGTGGCACAATGTTGTGCTCATTGTCCAGGCACCTTGTACAGCTGTTCTCTTCTGCGATTTTCGGTTGTGCTCCGTACTGCGCATGCGCTGCGCCTACACAATACAATGCGGGTATTATCCGCCAGGGGACCTTTCTCGACAGGACACCGGAACAAATCAGAGCTGCTCTAGCCCTAAGTGAGATCCCCCAGTCCAATGCGGACAGTCTGAGCATGCAACTCTTCAGGTGGCATCTGCACACTGAATCCTCCGCCGCCCAGGTGCATAAGAAGGGAGGGGGGTGTTGGCTGATCGATCATTGAAGGGGGGGGAGGGATCTGTACTGAGAGGGGGACTATAGTTCGTGCAGTTGGCGGCTCGCCGAGAGGCTGACCTAGGTCTTTCCTAAGCATGGACCGGCTCTGTGACGTCAGCGGGCTTCAGCCCGCTGGCTGCTGAAATAAGGGTCACAGTGATCCATGGGAGAATTGCAGCCAAAACAAGCTTTCCCCGTAGGGAATGGATCCTTAAGCTTCCTTTAAAAAGCAGAATGCTGGTTGAACAGGATCTTTGAAGGTTCTCGTTTTTGTGTTCCGGGGGAAGGGCCGCGTATTCGTTATTCCTCATCCAGAGACGCTCGCAGTCCTTACCAACAACACAGATCAGGTAATATGCAAATATTTCCCTAGGTGTGGCCGACTGCAGGGAGCTCCCGGACTTCCAGCACAAACATCTCCTGTATCAAACACTACAATCTCTCTGTATTGCTCAGTGCTGGGGCGTCTCCAGGATGATGCGCTCTACACTCAATTTAAAAGAAAGGAATCTTCAAGGAGATCGTCTGCAGAGGGAGGCTGATGGCGCCCTCGGATGTCACACTGATTGACTACTTTAGATTCATCAAGCTTCACAGGAAGTGCACTTCATGTGACTGTAAACCCTTCCGTATACCCAGTGACGTGCAAACAAATCCACCTACATACGTTGTACCCGTTTACCTGCAGTCCCATCTTCTCTACAGCAATTCAAAGTGCAGGGATGAGAAACACGATCGATCCCTCTACAGATCTCTGTGTTAATTGTCAACACAGAGCTCTGATCTGCAGCGCCAGGATATCTAGAGTCCAGGGCGAACTGAACCCCCTCCCCCAAGATATATGTGCATTATGTGTCAGCAAAGTCGTCGTCGTACACCCCTGCCCCCCCCAAATAAAAAAAAAATTAATTGACCACTATTCTGCATGCTTAGCTCAAATCCTCTCATTCTACATATGCTCCCAGCATAATCCCCCCCCCCCCCCCCAAAAAAAGCGCCACTTTACAGACGATGACGCCCCAGTGTGAAAGTAGCTTTAGGCTCAATTCACAACTATGCGAATTGAAGTTTGTAAAATTCACCTTCATAACATCAGTAAAATTCGCCCCTTTTTAACAAATGAAACCACCAAATTCCTCATTTACGCCCTTGTTATCTCTCGCCTTTTCATTGGCCTGCCTCTCCATAGGCTCCTCCCCTCTTCAGCCTATCATGAATGCTGCTGCCAGACTTATCCACCTTACCAACCGCTCAGTGTCTGCCAACCCTCTCCTTCAATCCCTACACTGGCTCCCGTTCACTCAGCAAATTCAATTCAAAATACTAACCACAACCTACAAAGCCATCCACAACTCTGCCCCGAGCTACATCACCAATCTCGTCTCCAAACATATCCCAAACCATCCTCTCCGCTCTTCTCAAGACCTCCTACTGTCACGCTCTTGTCTCCTCCTCCTATGTTCGTCTCCAGGATTTCTCCAGAGCCTCTCTCATCCTCTGGAACTCACTACCTCAACCTGTCTGGCTATCCCCTGCTCTTACTACCTTCAGGCAATCCCTGAAACTCATCTCTTCAGGGAAGCCTATCACGTCTCTGACTAATCTTTTACCACTTTCATCATCTCATTCGCTACAGTTCCACCTGCCCCACCCTGTTAGATTGTAAGCTCTTCTGAGCAGGGCCCTCTTAATCTTCTTGTATTTTATTGTATTGTAACTGTATTGTCTCCCTTTTATATCGTAGAGCGCTGCGTAAACTGTTGATGCTATATAAGTCCAGTATAATAATAATAAGGCGTGTTTTCTCCGCATCCAATTCGCATAGCAGGAGAATGCGATTGGCTCTCTATGGAGCTGGTTCACATATCTCTGCAGCGGGTTCGGTGTGGTCTGCCGGAAAAAACATGTGCCTTTTTTGGTGAGTTTCAGGTTCAATTTCAGCCCAAAATTTGGGCTAAAAATCGGACCTGAACCGGTGAACCAGCACGCACCGGACCCCTGCTGTGAGCCGCATGCGGCGGCGGTGTGAACCGAGCCTTCAGGTTTGACCTAATATTATATGGTTTTGGTTAGGGTTGTCCCAATACTGATACCAGTATCGGTATCAGGACCGATACCGAGTATTTGCGGGAGTACTTGTACTTCCGCAAATACCCCCGATACCTAAATATAATACTTCCCCCCCCCGCCGCTGCCGCATCGCGCCGCCGCATCGAAAGCCGCCGCATCGGTTAAACGGCGTGCGGGAACATCACAGCTTTCATTTGAATAGCTGTAGTGTTCCTGCTGCGTATAGACACTCCCCCTTGCTCGGGATTGGATGGGTGATCGTGATCTGTCCAATCCCGAGCAAGGGGGAGTGTCTATACGCGCGGGCAAAACAGCTATTCAAATGAGTGCTGTGATGTTCTCCGTGCGGCGGCTTTCGGCGGCTTGGTATGTGGGGACATGGCTAGAGGGACATGGCTACATATGTGGGGGACATGGCTGCATATGTGGGGGACATTTAAAAAAAAAAGTATCGGTATTCTGTATCGGCGACTACTTGAAAAAAAGTATTGGTACTGGTATCGGAACAGCCCTAGTTTTGGTAAATCTGAAAAAAAAAAAATCTACAGAATATCCAATAGTGTGTACGGGGGCCTAAAACGTGGCCACACACACACACACATAATCAGATCAGACCAAAGGAAATTACCAGCAGCGATGGATTTAGTGGAGTGGATTTAAACCCAAAAATGTTTATTTTTTTGATGTCACAATGTAGAGCATAAGATTTCCTATCATCTGTGCCCAGTCTTGTCCCAAAGAGTTAATCCAGCTCTGAGCAATCCTCTTTTATTGTTCAGTGAAATAAAAAGGACTTGCAGAGAAAAACCTTCGTCCGTTCCGCCCCCTTGCTGTGAGTGACGGGTTATTTACATATCTCATGCACTAGCCTGGAGACAGGCATTTTTTAATTCCCACCCCGACTCCTTTTCTGAAGTCATGTGGTTACTTTTCTGGATTTTGACTGGATGTTAGTGATCATAGCAGAATTTAGTGTAAGGAACACACAGGAAAAAATGCATGCTGACAAGGGGAGTGTAGAGGAGGGTGGGGAGTCTACTGACATCACGACTCCACCCACAGAGCTCCAGACAACAGACCCACCCACAGAATCTGCAGTTTTTCAGTTCTTATAACAGACAGAGGGGAGACATGTGACAGGTAAGGATACATGCAGGAGGCATCTATATCCTTATAGATCAGCACTATGGCAGGAGTTTAGAAAGGGTGAGAGTGGCTTTTCATCCACTTTAATGCGATCGCCGGCCTCATTCAAATTCTATCCCTCCCTCCAAGCAGCTGCTGGTTAAAGTTAGTTGCTCTTGGCAGAATAAAAATTGTCCGTCGTGTGCCCAGTGCTAAGCGCCAGTCCAACGTTCATAAAACGTAATTGTTAGAAGTGGAAGGCGAGACTGTTGCATTGCTTGCAGAAAAAAAAGGGAAGAAGAAGAAAGAAGGCGAGGTCGGCATTAAAAAAAAACAAAAAAAACAAACATAAGCCGCAACTTGCAAAAATTCAAATGATGTAAAAAAAAAAAAAAAAGAAAGTGAAGAAGTGGTTCTCCCCCATCCCTCCGCCCCCCTCCTGAGGCTTTTAATCCGACCCATTTATGAGAAACCATTCACGGTGTGTTTAACAATCCCAGAAGCGCAGCGGATTAACGAGCCGCCCGTTAACCCTCGCATCACCGGCAGCTGCCTCCTCCGCCGCAGTCCAATCTCTGGCTTCATAAAAAAAAGGGGGGGGGGGCTGGGGGAGAATTACGGCTCCCTCCCAGAGGATTACACTAATGTTATCATTGGATTGGTTTTTTTCCTCTTCTGAAGCAGATGACCCCCCTGCGATCACCTGCGCCCAGCCTGCAATCTCCGTCTGCCGCCCCTGCGAGTTCTGCAATGCAGAGGGGATGCAGTGCTTTGGCAGAAGCCGTCAATCAGCGAAGCAATTGCAGGAAACATATTTTTTTCCCCCCTCTTTCTGCAGCAAGCTGCAACTGGGGGCTGCGATTCCCGAGCAGCTCAGCCGCCGCCACCTCTTCTTCCCGTAAATGACAGTCTGAGGGCTCATTTACTAAAACTGGGGAGTGCAAAAATCTGGTGCAACTCTGATTAGAAACCAATCAGCTTCCCGGTTTTACTTTAGGTTCACACCTATGCGTTTTTTGCAGGCCGCTTTTCTGCGGGCACGATCAATTCAAATGAATGGGTTGCTGTGCCTGCGCTTCCGCGAAACAAAATGAAATAAAAAAATAAGGGCATGCACCTTTTTAAAAAATGCAGTCGCAAAGAAATCACATGGTCTTTTTGACCATGCGATTCCCCTGCAGTTCCTGCACTGTGATTTTACGCATTGTAGTGCCATTCAGTCCGGCGCCTTTCCACAGAGCAGCGAGTTTTCACTCATACAACAGAAATAAACAGCGCTGAAATGCGGCTTTAAAACAGTGCGATTTCATAAACTGAGATTTTTCATAAACCGCATTCAATGCGAATGAGGGCTGAGCCTCCATGCGCACTAGTGCGGCTTTGAAATCACACTACTGTAGCGCGATTTTAAAGCCGCACAGTTCGATTTTTGCATTGCCAATTTCGCTGCAGCTTGCAACTTCATACAACAGAAGTTTATGCAAGTCGCAATGAAAAAACGGTAAAAAGAAGTGCAGAAACCTTTGGGTCACAGCTATTTTAGCGGTTCCGTTGCCAACAATGGGGTGCGACGTTTCACTGCGGGTGGGTTTGCGGGTATCGCTGCGATTCGGTGTGAATCAAGCCTTAGCCCTCGTTCACAGCGGTGCGATTTGTCATGTAATTTGACCGTTCCAAATCGCATGACAAATCGCACTGGTGTGAATTGGGGGGCTAAGGCTTGACACCGAATCGCAGTAATACCCGCAAACCCACCCGCAGTGAAAAAAAAATAAAAAATAAAATTGAGTTTTGGCGGGTATATGCAAAAATGTAGTGGATTTGTGCTGGGAGGGTTATTTTTTTTGGGGGGGGGGGGGGGGGGATGTGGGGGTCAAGCATGCCCAATTTATTTATTTTAAATATATACCATATTTATCGGGGTATTGCGCACACCCGCGTATAGCGTGCACCCCCAACCTAGAAGAAAAATTTCAGAAAAAAATGAATACGTAGCATGAATCTGTAGCGTGACCAAGCTCCTCTTCCTTCCTCCTGTCAGTCTGGGTACAATGCGGTACAGGAGATTCAGTTTCCTGTTCCCGGCCGGACTGACAGGAAGTGCACACTGAGTGCTCACCTCCTTTCAGTCCGCCAGGAACAGGAAACTGCCGTGCACTATGAACCCGGTAGGTAGGGGGACGGGGGGAGTAAAAAGAACATAGGGAGGGGAGGGGGGAGTAAAAAAAACATTGAGAGGGGGGCTTTGCGTGTGTGCGGGGGCCTCCATGTCCATTTTGCTTGGGGCCCCCAAATACCTTCAAACGGCCTTGACTATACCACCCCAGCCCATCACTATACCACACAAGCCCGCCCCATACACTGCACCAGCCCGCCCCTTGAACTTGAACACAATGGTGTGTCATCATTTTACATATAGACAAGGTGCCGTTGCCTGTAAATCTGACTTCCTGATAAATGTAAAAATTTAGTTTTAAACTATCATGATATAAAATAGTGGGGGGGGTCCTTTTGGTGTCGTGGGCCAACCCTGCTCCTATTTTAGTAAAATCTCCCCCAATCTCTGAATGCAAAAACAGAATAAATACAAAGGGCCAGATTCAGGTACACGTAAATTTGCACAGCGTATTCGAAATACTCTACGCTGCCGTATTTTACCAGGCTCTACATCGAATTTTGGTAGATTTTTGCCAGTACGATACGGCGGCGTAGTACGATACGGCGGCGTAGTACATTTCTCGCCGCGTAATCTAAATACGCGATTAGGGGGCGTGAAGCATTTAAGTTAGGCGCGTCCCCGCGGCGATCGAACTGCGCATGCTCCGTTCAGAAATTTCCCGCCGTGCATTGCGCGAAATCACGTCGTTACGTCATTCGTTGTTTGAGTAGAGTCGTTTACGAACATTCCTATTCCCGGACGACTTACGTAAAAAATAAAAACAAACGTTGAAATTCGACGCGGGAACGACGGCCATACTTAACATGGGCTGTCTAATATTAGAGCAGCAAAAAGCTGGTATAGTGTTACGCAAAAAAAAGATGACTAAAGATGCCGTAAGAGATTGCGATTGAAGATCGTAATTTTGGGGATCGCTGGCAAAAGCTCATTAGCATACCCCGACGCGGAAAACGACGGGAAGTCCACCCAGTGGCCGCAATTTTATTGCAGCGTAGATCCGAAGGCGTACAAACACGTAATCCAGTCGGATTGAAGCCCGCAGCCGTTTTTTTATGGTTTGAGGTTTCAGACTAGCTAAAAAACGTGCGTAATTTGAAAGTACTCCAGTCTAACACCAGTTAGACAGGAGTTACGGCTCTCTGAATCTGGCCCAAAGTATCCATGTGGGTGAATTTGTAAAAAAAAGAAAAAAAAAAAATTGCAAAAAGATGGATTATCCCTTTAATAATAACAATGTTCTCCATAATTAAAATAGAAGAAGTTCTCTCTGGAATAGAATCATTCCTGGGTGATCATCCTGTGGATTGGGGGGGGGGGGGGGTTCTTTCCCCCCCCTAATTCTGTCCGGGCACAGAGGTATGACACGAGCCTGCGCACACACACAGGGCAGCAGCCTCCCATCACTGACAGCACACAGGCATTTGTAGCGAGCCAATCATACCATATATGGAATTATTGTCTGATCTATGCAAATAGAGGGAGAAGCAAGTCCATTTCCTGCGCTAATCCACTGCCAGCCAACCGCAAGAGCAGCGAGCCAACCAGGAGACGGCTCAGGATTGTGCTCAGAGATTCACAACAATATATAACCAAAAGGTCATTCTCCCAGAGGGGGGCGCAATCAGAAGATCTGTGTCTGTTCTCATAGAGAGAGATCCCCTCCATAGTGCTTTTATCCCATGTAAAGAGGACCTGTCATCTGATTTTATATACACAGTAGAAGTTTTTGTTAAGTGCAGCATGGTCAGTGCGGATAATTGTGTCATCTCCGAGTCCTGCCGAAAAATCAGCTCTACATGCCGGACGCTCCCGATTATTTTTTTTATTATTTAATTCACCGACACCAACAATGGGGTCACAATTTCTCCCAAAGACACCAACAATGGGGGCACAATTCCTCCCAATGACACCAACAATGGGGGCACAATTCCTCCCAATGACACCAACAATGGGGGCACAATTCCTCCCAATGACACCAACAATGGGGGCACAATTCTTCCCAAAGACACCAACAATGGGGTCACAATTCCTCCCAAAGACACCAACAATGGGGTCACAATTCCTCCCAAAGACACCAACAATGAGGGCACAATTCCTCCCAATGACACCAACAATGAGGGCACAATTCCTCCCAATGACACCAACAATGGGGGCACGATTCCTCCCAATGACACCAACAATGGGGGCACGATTCCTCCCATTGACACCAACAATGGGGCACAATTCCTCCCAATGACACCAACAATGGAATGGGGGCACACCCCCTCCCAATGACACCAACAACAGGGCACACCCCCTCCCAATGACACCAACAACAGGGCACACCCCCTGCCAATGACACCAACAATGTGGCACTATTCCTCTAACCAGCAGCAGCCAGCCCATAAGAGGCAGCGCCCCCCTAATTTCCACACAGGGCACCAGAGTTTTTTTTCGTGAAGCACAGAATCAGAGCCTGGAGGCTCAAATTGGTTTAAAAAAGGTTGGGTTTAGGGTGCAGTGTGATATTGTCTTCCTGCTTTCCCCTCCCGGCCAACAGGACAGAAAACGGGTCCTAAGGCTCCATTCACACTAATGCTTTTTTTTTTTATGCGTTTTGCAGAATTGCAGGGAAATTTTTCTGTACAGTTCTGGTTCACAAAATGTCTGACACAGATGAGCCCCTGCTGCAGCCTCTCACTTGGGAATTACTACAAATCTACAAATGTTGCCGTCTGGTCACTGGGAGAGGAAAGAAGAAATGCTTCCTCCTGCCTGCAGCAGATGGATGACATCATGGGAAAGAGAGAGATATATAAAAGTTTAATGATAAAAAGGTTAAGCTATAAAAAATAAATAAATAAACCCTGTTGCTGAATATTGTGAATTTATTCAAACAGATTTGGAAACTTACTGACAGGTCCACTTTAAATTCTATCTACACGCACACACACAATAATATATATATATATATATATATATATATATATATATATATATATATATATATATATATATATATATATATATATATATATATAACACACAACAGGAATAAGTATTAAAAATGTAATAAAATAAGTTGACACTTATTTACTAAAGCTGGCGGTTCACACTGATGCCTTACAAAAAGCCTAGATTCGCATTTCGTCCAAAAAACACATTAAGGGCCAGTTCACAACACATATAGTTCAGTGCGTTTTTTTTCTGCATCAAGAACGCATGGAAAGTAGGTTATATGGTTTTCAAAAGCACCAGTGCTTGCAGTTCCAGTGCGTTCCAGAAAAATAAATAAATAATAATAAAAAAAAAGTAGAACATGCTGCATTTTACCTGCACTGGACTGTACTGGAACACTGTAAAATGCATCAAAAATGCACCGAAACACACATATCCTTATCCAAGGCTAAAAAAGATAAAAAAAAAAAAAAAAGCACTGACAGCATTTAAAATGTACAAAAAAAAAAAAAAAAGCACTAAAACGCATCAAAAACATGCATTAAAAAAAAGGCACCAGGAAAACATCTGGATTGCGTTTCTATGGTGTGAACTGGCCCTATGTGCTGAAATCGCGATGCGGCAACAAAAAGGGTCCTGTGCGAGTTTACTGCATTGCGATTTTCCTCTCCATAGACAATCACTAATGAAAACCGACATGAAATCACATCTTGTGTTCAGATGTGTGCAAATACTGCTTTTTCTGTGCACATTTTTACATATCTCCACCCCTGCAGAAAATTGCATTGAAAAAACATTAAATTCACACAAAAAAATAAAAAATCAAAAAAAAAAAATCACACAACTCCAGCAATAAGGCCGCATGAGAATCGCACCTATTCACATGGGTTAAAAAAAAAAAAATCAGTCTCACTATTGCAGAGAAATCCACTGAAAAGCACTGAAAATAAATGGCGCACGTAATGTGCTGCGACTTGCGTTACCGCACAAGGGGATCCAAACGACTTCTTGAGGCATTTGGGGCGTCATACAGAATCAGCGGGTTTCCCTAACTCCGCATGCTATTCATTTCAGTGGCCTTCAACTACTTCAGCTCTGGAAGATTTACCCCCCCCCCCCCTTCACGACCAGGCCATTTTTTTTTTTTTTTGCAATACCGCACTGCGCCACTTTAACTGACAAATACGCCATCAATTCACAATCAGCTCATCAACTAAAAACGTTCTTATTTAATATATACACACGACATCACAAACATCTTATTTTTCCCACTTCAGTACAGGTGAATGGAAACCTCCTCCAGGTGACATTTCCAGAATATTCTAATATACAGGAAATAGAAATCATCTCACATTGTACATTCCACTTATTACATTGAGAGTTTTACTTACAGTACAGCGGGGGAGGGGGGATGATGAGCCGTGTTCTCCCCAGGTGAAGCCCAATTCATGCACACCTGCAAAGCTTCACCAAACCAAATATTTGATGCAATGGACCACACCCATATACGACCACACCCCTTACCTTTTGGCCATCATGATTCAGCTTCAGGCTCCATTCTCACTAATGCGTTTTTTTTATGCATTTTGCAGAAATGCAGGGAATTTTTTTAACATGGTTTCCTATGGAACATGTTCACATTAATGCTTTTTTGTGCCTCTCCAAAATCGCGGTACTTGCATTTTGGATGCGTGTCCATTGAATTCTATTACATGCAAAACACTGCTTTTTTTTTCTCGCAAAAAGCAGCGTTTTGCATGTAATAGAATTTAATGGACCCGCATCCAAAACGCAAGTACAGCGATTTTGACGCGGTTTGTGTTTTTTTTTTTTAACCTGTTTATAGCTGGTTGTTAAAGGAAATGTAAAAAAATAAAAATCGCCGGCTAAAAAAATAAAAATATAAAAAAATAAAAAAACGGTCAAAATGCGCGTCGAAAACCGCAGCAAGCACTGCAAAAACACTCAAAAGCAACATGCATAGGTGTGAATCAATGCTTAGGCAACATCGCGGCAAAAACTCAGTTCTTGCGTTTTGGAATGCGGGTCCATTGAATTCTTGTACGCTGCTTTTTGCAGGGAAAAGACGCAGAGGCACTAAAAAGCATTAATGTGAACGTGTTCCATAGGAAACCATGTTAAAAACAATCCCTGCATTTCTGCAAAAATGCTTTAAAAAACTCATTAGTGTGAATTTAACACTAGTGCAGGCTGCTGTTCCCCGCATTTCCTGCAGCAAAAAAAGGCGCATACACCCTTTAAAAAAAAAAACACTGTATTTTTTGACCACGCGATTTCCCTGCGATTCCCGCACCCCTGCAAACATGCTGTGGGCTAAAATGCGTGGATGTGCCATTCGGAATGAATGGCAGCCCCGTGCATTTGGCAAGAGCAGTGCGATTTGGCTGCGGGTGCGATTCCTACACCAGCAACCAGCTCCGCAGACTGCGGGCAAATGTTCACATTGGAGTGACTTTCCATGCGATTTGACCAGTCAAATCCCATGACATGGGGATATGACTTCTAAATAACTGGAGGAAAGTACAACATTATCTTTTTTACTGAAGGAGTAGTTGATGATTAGAATAAACTACCAGCGGAGGTAGTGAGACAGTCAACAGTAAGACCCCTTTCACACTGAAGAGTTTTTACAGCGTTTTAGCGGTAAAAATAGCGATATTAAAACGCTAAAAAAAAAACGCTCTCCATGCATCTCAATGGACCCTTTCACACTGAGTCCTGCAAGCAGCATCTTTTGAGCAGCTTTTGGGTGCTAAAAAAAGGCTCCAAAAACGCCCCTCTCCATTGAAATGAATTGAAAGCGCTGTAAAAACGCCTTACCCTTTCACACTGAGGCACTGCAAAAACGCCCTAAAACGTTAGGGTCTTAGCAGTGCTTTACCAGCACATTGGGATTGCAGACGCTCGAAAAACGCATGAATAACGCTCAAAAAACGTCCCAGTGTGAAAGGGGTCTAAATGGCTTCATACATTCTTGGTTTAAACATAGATCTATAGTCGGACAATAAAGTTAATGAAAAAAAAAATGGGCGGACTCGATGGACTACTCGTCCTTTTTCTGCCATCACTTTTATATGTTCTGTGACAAGTTGCACTGTATTGTCAGCAATGACACTGTTCAAACCGGTGCGACTCTGACTTTGCGGAGCCGCATCCATTTTAAAAATAATAATTTTATATATATATATATATATATATATATATATATATATATATATATATATATATATTATTTCATTTTTTTTAATTAAATGTTCCTGTTTAACCCCTTATTAACCCTTAATTATCAGCCTTAATTAACTCCTTATTCTCCGTTTCATTATTATTTTCCTGCTGATTTTTTTATGGTCATGGCCACACTGTGTGGCTAGGATGCAGTGCGCCCCTGAACTCTGTAAAGGGCCGTGGCCATGGCTCTTTAACCATGTGATCGGCTGTGTCCAATCACAGCCGGTCACATGTAAATACGGAAGTGCTGTGAATCGGCTCTCCGCGCCTCACACTGACAGAGTGCATGGCGAGGAGACGCCGCTGATCGGTAGGGGACACCTGGACAGGTAATCAGGGCACTGATCATCAGTGATGCCAGTCAGTGCCTCCCACCAGTGCCACCTATCAGTGCCCACAAGGGCTGCATCTCAGTGCCACCTGTCAAAGTGCTGCATATTGATGCAGAGGTGTATCTAGGGTATGGCAGCCATGGAAAGTGCCATGGGCGCCATGGGGAGGGGGGGCCGCAAAAAGCCACCCCCCCTGCACTAATGTAGCTCCTGGCGCCGTGCCCGCCCTGCTGAAGTGAGGCGCCGGCACAGCAATTGCTAATATTTCTCCTTCTGCCTGGGTGGGGAGTGACAGGTGCACCCAAGACGGCCGATGACTGGCCAGACCAGATCCACATAGGGTAGTGGCTGGGTAAGAGTGCCCGGTATTGAAGTGGTTAACAATGAAAAAAAGCGCTTTTTTTTTATAATTTTTAAATAACTTTTCAATGCTTTGTACCATTGCAGACAGCTAAAGTGTAAACAAAACACGGTAGGTATGGGATTGGTATTGGTGAGTACTAAAAAAAAGAAGTATCGGTACTCGTAATAAAAAAAAAAAATCCCAAAATATAATAAATGTTTACTTTTGGATTTAATACCTCTTTAAACTGCGCCTTTTATATGTGTCTGGAGTTCAGCCTCCCCATAAATAGTTTATAATAGAAGTAAACATGTCTCCTGGTTTGTGCCATGCCGCTCCCTTCCCACCCTCCTCTGCTGGATTCCTCTCCGGTGCCGATGACGTCTAAACATACGAGGAATCTCCGGCCTTCGCTGAGCGGTATGGGAACCAAGGGCTTAAAAGGCAAGCAAGAGCCGGTATTGGACAAGGGCAGGTGCCATCCCCGGGGGCGGTCGTGCCGGATTTCTGCCTCCCCGGGACACATAGGCTGGTAAAAAGGTAGATGAGATGGGATCTTACCATACAATGTCACCAGTGCCAGGTTTCAGTTCGCATTTGTTGCGCTATATATGTTTCTCACTCACTCACTCATCAGTGGCAGCCTGTCCATAAGGGGCACCGCTAGGGTTGCCACCTGTCCAGGATTCACCTGATCAGTTTAGGTGGACGGCCATGTCTTGGTAGGTTTGCAGTTGTGCCATACTCTTTCCATTTTCAGATGATGGATTGAACCGAAGCTCTGTGAGATGTTCAAAGCTTGGGAGATTTTTTTATAACCTAACCCTGCTTTATACTTCTCCACAACTTTATCCCTGACCTGTCTGGTGTGTTCCTTGGCCTTCATGATGCTGTTTGTTCATTAAGGTTCAATAACAAACCTCTGAGGGCTTCACAGAACAGCCGTATTTATACTGAGATTACATTACACACAGGTGGACTCTATTTACTAATTAGGTGACTTATGAAGACAATCGGTTCCATAAGATTTTAGTTGGGGGTATCAGAGTAAAGGGGGCTGAATACAAATGTCCCCCCCCCCCCCCACACTTTTCACACATTTATTTGTAAAAAATAAAATAAAAATGTAAATTAAAAAAATTGAAAACCATTTATCGTTTTCCTTTCACTTCACAATTATGTGCCACTTTGTGTTGGTCTATCACATAAATTCCTAATAAAATAAGTTTTTGGTTGTAATACAACAAAATGGAAAATTTCAAGGGGTATGAATACTTTTTTAAGGCATTATAAAGGGCTAGGTTTATTTCACACTCTGTGATGTGCTGTCCATTTCCTTTTTTTATTTGAATGTTTCTTGTTGAGGTGTCATAGCAGTGATCTGATGCAGTCTCAGGTAATGTGTCTTTAGTCTATATCAGTCTCCTAGACTAGAGAATAGTGCCCCATCCTTGGTATCATTGGGAGGAATAATGCCCCATTAATGGTATCATTGGGAGGAATTGTGCCCCATTGTTGGTATCATTGGGAAGAATAGTGCCCCATCGTTGGTATCATTGGGAGAAATAGTGCCTCATCTTTGGTATCCTTGGGAGGAATTGTGCCCCATCGTTGGTATCATTGGGAGGAAATGTGCCCCACCGTTGGTATCAGTGGGAGGAATAGTGCCCCATTAATGGTATCAGTGGGAGGAATAGTGCCCCATCGTTGGTATCATTGGGAGGAATAGTGCCCCATCGTTGGTATCATTGGGAGGAATAGTGCCCCATTAATGGTATCATTGGGAGGAATTGTGCCCTATTAATGGCATCATTGGGAGGAATACGTTTTTTGGTTGTAATATAACAAAATGCAGACAGTTCAAGGGGTATGAATACTTTTTTTAAGGCACTCTAAAGGGGCTAGGTTTATTTTACACTCTTCAATGTGCTGTCCATTCCTTTTTTTTTTTTTTTCTATGTTTCTTGTTGAGGTGTCATAGCAGTGATCTCTAGCAGTCTCAGGTAATGTGTCTTTAGTCTATATCAGTTGCCTAAAGGATAGTGCCCCGTCGTTGGTATCATTGGGAGGAAATGTGCCCCATTGCTAGTATTAGTGGAAGGAATAGTGCCCCGTAGCTGGTATTAGTGGGAGGAGTAGTGCCCGATCGATGGTATCATTGGGAAGAATAGTTCACTATCATTGGGAGGAATGGTGCCCGATTGCTAGTATTAGAGGGAGGCCAGAATGTGGATCACGGGGAGGCAATAAAGCAACGTGTTTTCAGAGCATGCACGCTAGTCCAGCGAAACCGCAACGCTCCTTTTCCAAGCTCTCCGAACCCTGTACCTGTGTACCAACCTCTGTACCCAACACCACTGAAGCACCTACTGTATGTTGTGCCTGTATACTTCCCCCCTCATGTGAGTTGAGTCTTTAAATAAATGTTGCGAGATACTACCACACAGTCTTAGACTAATGCCTCGTACACACGGTTTGATGTGAGCTTTTGGTTGGAAATTCCGACCGTGTGTAGGATATAATCTGACTTTTCCTGTCGGAATTTCTACCAACAAAAATTTGAGAGCTGGTTCTCAAATTTTCAGACAAAAAAAAACACGAAAATTCTGATCGTCTGTAGCAATTCCGACGTGCAAAATTCCAATGCATGCTCAGAAACATTGAACTTCATTTTCTCAGCTCGTCGTCGTGTTCTTGGCGGCCGAAAGATCAGAGAACTTTTGTGTGACCGTGTGTATGCAAGCCAAGCTTGAGCCGAAGGAAAATCCGATCGTGTACGCGGCATTAGAGGCACCCGCCCCCTTTTCTCTTTGGTCTACATTGTTATTCTTCAAAAGTTCTTCACCACAAAACTTGGTAAATCTGTTCAGGTGGGCCGGGAAAAAGTTTTAGATCTTTTTGGTGCACCACAAGACAAAAAAAAAACAAGTTTGTGAAACACTGGGCTAGATAATGATTATAGGCGTAGACTTGTGTTGCAGGAAAGCTTCATTCCTAAAGCAGGCCAAAATATTTCCAACAGGTCGGATTCCTCAAATTTGATCGCTGCACGAAAATCGGCTGTTGCTGCAGCCCACCAACGGTGCGAAATTCGTAGGAAAATTCTTTGATACGATTTTCGAAAGGAAATTCTTTCAAAATTCAAACCGCGTGTGGCCGCCTTTACTGGAGGTCTAGAATTTGACAGGGCGTTACTCTTTCTACTAAACATTGCTGAAGGCAGATGGTTCTCGAGTTATATTCATCACAATTGATTGATTGTTCTTAACCACTTAACACCCGCCCACCGTCATGACGTCCAAAACGGGAACCTGTTATCCGGGGTGGACGTCATATGACGGCCTCGATTTTGCGGGGGGATATCTCAATGATGCCTGCACCCAGAGGCATCATTGAGATATCATTTTTTTAGCGGCAGCGATCGTGCGCACCATAAGAAAGATCATGGCGGCGGTTCTGCCGATAGATCGTTCTTACAGGCGGCGGGAGGGGACATACCCCCCCTCCCGCCACCATCCGGTGCTTCTCCGGGCTCTCCCGTCCCATCAGGAGCCCGGAGAGATGATCGCCGTCCGCCAGATGTTTGCCATAGAGATGACTGGTGACCAGATGGTCACCAGTCATCTCTACGACCGTCGGAGGCGCCCGTAAGTAAACAAACCACAATTGCGGCTAGTTTGAATGAGATCTGTGATTTTTTTTTTCATTCTTTCCAGCCTGGAGGAAAGATGCAAGGTCTTATTGACCCCGCCTCTCTCCATAAAGAGGACCTGTCACACACATTTCCTATTTCAAGGGATGTTTACATTCCTTGTAATAGGAATAAAAGCGATAATTTTTTTTTTTAAAGTGTAAAAAAAAAAAAAAAAAATGTAAATGCCCCTGTCCCCGGTAGCTCGCGCTCAGAAGCATACGCACACGCAAGTCCCGCCCACGTATGTAAACGATTCAAACCACACATGTCTCCGCGTGCGTTAGAGCATGTGCAACAATTAATTCTAGCACTAGACCTCTAACTCTAAACTGGTAACCTGTAAAAATGTTTAAGTGTCGCCTATGGAGATTTTTAAGTAACAAAGTTTGAGGCCATCCCATAAGTGTGCGCAATTTTAAAGCATGACATGTTAGGTATCTATTTACTCGGCGTAACTTTATCTTTCATATTTTACCAAAAATTGGGCTACCGTTACGGTTTTGTTCTTTAATTTATGAAACCTTTTTACAAAAAAAAAAGCCGTTTGAAAAATGATTGCACAAATACGGTGCAATGACCGCCATTATATTCCCTAGGGTGTCGGCTAAAAAAACATATAATGTTTGGGGGTTCTGAGTAATTTTCTAGCAAAAGAATGATGATTTGTACATATAGGAGAGGTGGGTTTTAAAGCCAGGTATTGAAGTGGTTAAGGACCCCTTCATGCGGATATACATGGGCAGAATGGCACGGCTGGGCACAATCAAGTACCTGTACGTGTCTCTTTAAGCCCAGCCGTGGGGTCGCGAGTGCAGTCCTAAGCTCCGTGACCGCGGGACACGATCGTCACCGGTGTCCCGCGATCGGTCAGAGCTCAAGAACGGGGAGAGGCGAGTGTACAGTGTCATTGATCGTCTGTTCCCTGATATAGGGAAAGACGATCAATGACGTCACATCCAGCCCCCCCCCCTCTACAGTTAGAAACACACATGAGGTCACACGTAAGCCCTACAGCGCCCCCTAGTGGTTAACTCCTTAACAGCAATTGTCATTTTCACAGAAAACAATGCATTTTTATAGCACTTTTTGCTGGGAAAATGACAATGGCCCCAAAAATGTGTCAAAATTGTCCGATGTGTCCGCCGTAATGTCGCAGTCATGAAAAATAAAAATGGCATAAAACTATCTTTTTGCACAAACCAATCGATAAACGATTTTTTTTTTTTTTACCAGAAATAGGTATCGGCCAAATGTTTTAATTTTTTCTTCAAAATTGTTGCACTATTTTTGTTTATAGCACAAAAAATTAAAACCGCAGAGTTGATCAAATACCACCAAAAAAGCTGTATATGTGTGGAAAAAAAAGACCGCGATTTTGTTTGGGAGCCACTTCGCACGACCGCGCAATTGTCAGTTAAAGCGACGCAGTGCCAAATCGCAAAAAGGGCAAGGTCCTTAACCTGCATAATGGTCCAGGTTTGTAAAGGAATTTTTTTTTATCTTAATAGCTTCCTTTACCTTAATGCAGTGCCGTTTTCATGTCCTCATTGTTTGTTTTTGCTCTCAAGTTGCTGAAATTCTTCTCTGATCTCCACACTTCCTGGCTGTCTGTTTCCTGATAACCACAGTCCTGGGAGCTTTCTCTGTGGTCACTAATCGAGGTGCGATTACTGTGTCTAAAACCTCTCAGCACCAATCACTTTCGTTTTCCAAACCATCACTGCCCTGTATTGGCTCTGTACATCACAGAAGCAGGAATCAGCATGCAAAAATGAAACTAAAACTGTAGGTACATTATCCACTTGCCCACGGTGTCATAGTAAAAAGACGTCATGACTTTAAAGATGGATATCTCGGTAACGGCAGCAGCTGCTGCCACAACCGAGATATCCATCTTTTCCGTGGGCAGTGCTGTACACGATAATGGCGGTCCCAGCGGCGGATTCGCCGCAAGATCGCCGTTATCGGTGGCGGGAGAGGGGCCCCCCCCCTCCCGCCGCTTACCGGAGCCGTCGGTAACGGCGGAGGCGATCGGGTCCTCTTGCTGGCTGTGTTGGGATACGAGTGAGGGAAAAAATCGCCCCCACCCGTCCCCCACAGCTCTGCTGGGCGGAAGTGACGTCAAAACGTCAGTCCCGCCCAGCGTCTTAAAGAAACATTTTTTTTTCTGAAATTTGAAAAATTACATTTTTTTTTTTTCTTTTTTTGCATTTAAGCCTAAATATGAGATCTGAGGTCTTTTTGACCCCAGATCTCATATTTAAGAGGACCTGTCATGCTTTTTTCTATTACAAGGGATGTTTACATTCCTTGTAATAGGAATAAAAGTGATAATTTTTTTTTTTTATTTATTTCGATGTATAAAATTATAAACTAATTAAAAATAAATAAGAAAACAAAAAAAAAAAATGTAAAACGCCCCATCCCGACGAGCTCGCTCACAGAAGCGAACGCATACGCAAGTAGCGCCCGCATATGAAAACGGTGTTCAAACCACACAAGTGAGGTATCGCCGCGATCGTTAGAGCGAGAGCAATAGTTCTAGCCCTAGACCTCCTCTGTATCTCAAAAAATGCAACCTGTAGAATTTTTTAAACGTTGCCTATCGAGATTTTTAAGGATAAAAGTTTGACGCCATGCCACGAGCGGGCGCAATTTTCAAGTGTGACATGTTGGGTATCATTTTACTCGGTGTAACATTATCTATCACAATATATAAAAAAAATTGGGCCAAATTTATTGTTGTCTTATTTTTTTATTCAAAAAAGTTTTTTTTTTTTCAAAAAAGTGCGCTTGTAAGACCGCTGCGCAAATACGGTGTGACAAAAAGTATTGCAATGACTGCCATTTTATTCTCT
This sequence comes from Rana kukunoris, assembly GCA_029574335.1. Classification (NCBI taxonomy): domain Eukaryota; kingdom Metazoa; phylum Chordata; class Amphibia; order Anura; family Ranidae; genus Rana; species Rana kukunoris. The sequence continues at coordinate 157,473,573 of CM056059.1, read as the reverse complement.
AGGGTGTTAGAAAAAATATATATATAATGTTTGGGGGGTTTAAGTAATTTTCTAGCAAAAAAAACTGTTTTAGTCTCGTAAACACCGAATCTGAAAAACAAGCCCGGTGGGCAAGTGGTTAAATGATTGATTTTAATCTATTTTTAAAAGGAATCAGTTAACTATTATGGGCCAGATTCAGGTAGATGGGAGCATCTTTGCTCTGGAGTAACGTTTCTCATTTACGTTACGCTGTAGAAATTTTAGGAGCAAGTGCTGTCATTCATGAAGCACTTGCTCCTAAAGTTGCAGCAGCGCATCGCAAATGAGCCGGCGGAATTCAAATTGGGCGGGTACGGGGCGTGTAGTATTCAAACTAAGCGCGATCCCGCGGTGAACGTACTGCGCATGCATCGAGTGTCAATGCATCCCAGTGCGCATGCTTCAAATTCAGTCAGTGAACGTCAATGACGTCACATTCCCATTCATGAATGTTTTACGCAAGCGACGCGATTTGTTTTTTTTCCGACGCGATGACAACGCCTATACTTAACATAGGATACTCCACCAGGGGGCTGCTTTATCTATACGCCGCGTATCGCTTCCGGAAACGTCGTAAAGTCACTGCATCGCGCCCGAAAAAGATTGTGAATTGCCGATTCCCGCTCATTAACATATTTGAGCGTAAATCGGCGGGAACGCCCCCGGCGCCATTTTTAAGTTGAAGTAACGATGCGATGGCGAAATTCATTTACGCCAATCGCATCGAACTCCAACCCGGCGTTTGTTTTCTGGTTACAGAAAACAAAAACGCCGGCTTAAAGTGACAGTTAGGCTGGCGGATCCATTGATCCGCCAGCCTAACTCTAACCTGAATCTGGCCCTATGTCTCTATATACCCTGTAAACAGTCATTTCAGCAACAAATTTTTTTTTTTTTTTACAACTCCTTTAAGCTTTAAATGGTTAAAGCGGAATCAGTAAGTTTAGCGAGACCACACCAGGTTATAATGGCCTCAGGTCATTTAAAAAAAAAAAAAACGACGATGAACATTGCAAACAAATCGGTTTCCTAGCAAAGAGGTGTGAACATTGTGTGCAGCCGACAGGATACATGGGCAGCCATGCAGAAAATCAAAGCCTCCCCTGTAATCTGAAACTTTTTTTTTTTTGCACAGAGACTGAGGCTTGAGCTGACACAGCAAAGAGCGATCCCCAGACTGCTCAGAGCAGCCTTCAGATGCATTTTCCTGCATGCAAAGCAGCTCAAGCAAATACAAGCAAGGGAAGTACTGTAAAGGGCTTGCAGCTTCAATAGACAGTCGGGGCAATCCAAGTGCTGCTGGAAGCCATGTGACAAATTCAAATATTTCATAGTAATGACAATTTTATCATCCATTAGTATTGCTGCAACAGATTCCAAAAGGTATTTGCCAGATCTGATCCAAGAAAACACTATAGGGACCTCTTCTACACAGATCAACCATGACTTGATCACCCACTTAACCACTTGCTTATCGAGCACTAAACCCCCCCCCCCCCCTTCTTGCCCAGACCAATTTTCAGCGCTGGTGCACTTGAATGACTATTGCATGGTCATACAACACTGTACCCACATGCGACCCGGAGGCCTTTTACCCGGCCCACCCGACCGACAGGCAACGCCGGTTACACGGCAGGTTGCAACAGTGATCACGCTGTGTCACAGATCAGTGGTAACAGTTTGGGCGCACTGTGATGAATGTCCCACCCTCCTCCTAGACTAGCTTGTGTGATAGAGCCAGTGTTCTATCACACGAGCTGGTCTAGGAGGGCAGGACATTTATCACAGCGCACCCAAACTGTTACCAACACAGTGAGCTTCGTGACAGCAGTTTAACCTGAAATATTGATCTATCCATATCACAATAGGTCAAAATTTCCTTCTCAGTACTTGGTTCCAGAAACTTCTCATTGACCACCAATAAGTGGAAGGTGGAGTGTTCATGAGAATCTGGATCCAACTTTTAGGCAGAAGCTCTGGTGAGCTAGGGTGCCCCCCCAGAAGGTGGGGGAAGGTCAAGACCACAAAATTAGACGACATTATAGGACAATGGTAAAAAGCCAAAACTAAGGCCATTCATGGGTCAAAATTCAAATGAATTATTTTGAAAGTCAAAAACGTTGTGCATTGCGATCCAATGATGTCACCACTGATTGACATATGACCAAGCCTTCAATTTCAATGTTGCTACAAAGAAAAAGCCAGGAATCTTTTCTGGGAATCCTTTATATTTCTTGCACAATTCTTCCATTTAGAAATAGATTAAGATTTCCAACATTCCCAATCACTCAAATTACATGGCTGCACAAAAAGCATACATTGCTGTGGCTAACTGATGATGTGAAATTCAAACAAAATTCGACTTTTTCAAAAATTTTAGTCTAGTTTTTTTATGACGGGGTCATAAAGCCAAAAAAAAAAAAAAAAAAAAAAAAAAAATCCCTGCCAGCTTATAAGCACTGATGAAGGGGGAGTTTAGACCTCTGAAACATGTTGGTCTGAGCTTGTGGAAAATATACAGTATATACTTAGTATAAGCAGTTTTTCAGCACTTTGCGCTGAAAAAGCTCCCCTTGGCTTATATGAGTGAGGGTCCCACTTACTGCTCTCCGATCTCTGGGGTCACTTTGAGCAGTTTCTGGCAACGTCTATAGAGGTCTGGATAGTGCTGGCAAACTGCCTCTAGAGGTCCCTCAACAGCCTGCAGTGTTTGAGTCGTTACCTATTTTGTTGTAGCTCAAACCCAAACAGTACAGTGGACAGCAGGAGCCCGAAAAACAAGGCGAGGCTGCAGATGGGCACAGCAAGCCAATAGCTTGTACTCGCGTCAATACGTTTTTCCAGTTTGTGGTAGAATCAAGTGCCTTGGCCTATAGTTGGGTTGGTTATATATTCTAGTATATAAAAAAGCCTCTAGACCAGTGGTTCTTAACCTTTCTAGTGTCGGGACCCCTTGATAAATTTCTTAAGTTGTGGGGACCCCCAACCGTAAAATTATTTTCGTAGCGTGGGTTGTCAGTATCCAAGGCAAGACAACCCATGGACACTTAGTGCTCCTTGAGTCCCTTCCACTCACAGTATTAAAACCCCTTATGGTACATTTTAGGATGTACCACTCTTTTTTCTATCCCTCCAATTCTTTGTTCCTCCCACTCTTTTCCTCTCCCTTCCATGTATTCTATTTTTATTCCTTCTCTTACTCTTTGGTGGGGGGGGGGGGGGGGTGAATGGTATTAATGGTGGGGGGGTGAATGGTATTAATGGCAGTGCTGGGGGGAGATCTGATCAGCCAACTTGAGTGCTCTTGAATGTCATCTGCTGATCTGAGAACTGTAGCGGGGACTTTTAATGGCAACTATAATCACAGGTAGTGTTACTCACTGTGTCTCTGGGTTCACTATGTCTCCTACTTTGGGGTGTCTTGCAGTGACACCTATGCCTAAATCAGGAGATTGGGTCTCCAACCCCTCCCACCAGTCAGCTGACCTCTAGTCTCTGCGCCCCCCAGCCATGCTGTGAACTTAATGGGCGGTTGCGAAGAGGCTTAGTGGTCGGCCACAGGCTCCAGGAACAGTTCAGCTGGGCGGCCACAGAAAGGCTGGGTGAGTGGTGTGGGCTTCAGGAACAGCCCAGGATTTGGTGACCCCTGGCAAACATTCAACCCTTAAGGGGGTCCCGACCCCCAGGTTGAGAACCACTGCTCTAGATTAGCGTTTTTAACTCCAGTCCTCAAGGCACACCAACAGGTCATGTTTTCAGGCTTTATTATTTTGCACAGGTGATTTGATCAGTTTCACTGCCTTAGCAATCACCACAGCCATTTCAACTGAGGGAAATCTGGAAAACTTGACCTGTTGGTGTGCCTTGAGGACTGGAGTTGAAAAACATTGCTCTAGATGTACAGCTTTGTGTCATGTCTCTTGACCTTACCAGAAGCAGGACTGACATCTTAACATCAAGGTGAGGGATTATGCCAACAATGTATTGGACATTCACATAGAAGGCCTTATACACCTGTCCCAGCCCCCTGCAATAACAAAGTCAGACATACTAGTTTTTTTATTTGGCTTTATTAATTAGTTTCAATTGCAATACATGACAGCCATTTACTCTATCCCAGGTCTTTGTTTCAAGGCTTATTATTTCCCTAAAGTGCAAGCATGGATTCAGAATTAGCACAAGCTTCCAGTCATGGCATGGGTAGAATGAGTGCAGTAGTCCACAATATCCCTCCCAAAAATTACCACTCGCGGCAGCCAGGGCAAAAACAGATAACCACCAAAATGATACCACCTGCAACCATCGCCGCAACACATTTACTGCAAAATTTTATGTCTTTGGCATTCTGTGTAGATTGAGTTACCATTTAGGCGGTGGAGATTTTAACATTTTAAAAACAAAACGTTAGTTCCATAACCATACTACCCCATCCGTTGTCATGAAATGAAGACCTGACTGCAACATAAGTAGGATGTTTTAAAGCCATGTTGGTTCTAAAGTGGGTATGCTTCTAGAAATGGGTTCATCAACCCCCACAGGTTAAACCATCCTTAGTTTGCAGCAAGATCTAGGCAGCTTTTAACCCTTACAAATCTCCTTGGATGGTCTACAGGGAAGTGGGTAAGGGACAGAAGTCCCGGTGTTTGTCCATAGAAAAGCCACCAAGCTTTTACCCCCAACCAATTTAGCCACCTCTTGACCAGCCATTGTCAGACTGCTAGTCAGGGCACCAGTCCATCTCAAGGGTGGGTTTGTAGAGCGCATGCTTGAAGTCAGGTACGTCGAAACCCCCAAAAGTCACACTAAAAATGGTAAAAACTCATCCCCACGAGCCTTCAATCTCTCCCAACTGCTGTACACAGCCTGAAACACGGGATATAAAGCATACACATTAGATCCATATAAAAATATCTGCGAAACCAGTAGTCACGCATTCCAACAGTTTCATGAGTATATATTTCACCTAGTCTAGTGGGTTCAATCAGAATTACAACCTCGAACACAACAACAGGTACCAACCAGCTGCAGACTTCAACAGCTACAAGCTGTGGCTTCCAAAATCTGCAATATTCCAAAATGGGCTTCGTGTTAGAGAGCCAACAAAGCAAAAATCCCTGAACCCTCCAAAACCAGCCAAAAAGGAATTGCAGCCCACCAATTAAGCAACTGGAGCACCAACAAAACCCTCCAAAAAAAAAGCAACCGGAGCGACAAACCCTCCAAAAAGCAACCGGATCGCCAAACAAACCCTCCAAAAAACTAGCCAATAAAGGAATCCGCCCGCCCTTTAAGCTCTTCACAGAACCAGATCGCAAAAAGTCGATAAGGTCGCCCTCTGCCCTGCCACAAAAGCATGAGCTGAAGAGCAAGACCCAACTGTCAGTCAATCTTCAAGAAGCTATACAGCTTTTTGCATGTGAAATGTGAGGAAAAAAAAAAAACACCGACTAGGTGTCAACAGCTGTTAATACCTAGGATACATCTCAAAAGTCTTCAATTTATCAAAAAAATTCAGATTACAGCTAAAATGTGCCTTTATTAGGTCTGTACACTTTGTGCATGCAAAAGAAAAAAATCGCTGCTCTCCATGGGGGGGGGGGGGGCACACATTAAGACTTTAGCAAAACGCCGAGTTGATGCAGACGTTAAGTGAAAAAAAACAAAATGAAACTCATGGGTGGTGAAACCTAACCGCAGAACGGCAATCTGTGCATGGAAAGACCACTCACCCAACAGCAAGGAAAACAAATTGCAACAGCCTGTGCAAAGCTGAAACCAAAAATGGGATCACTACCAAGATAACATGGGTAGGAATCTCCAAAAAGGGAAAGACGTTTAAGGTTGCATCTAGGAGGATTTAAAAAAAAAAAAAAAACCTAGCTAAACAATGAAAAACAGTCTGTACATAGATGGATGAATAAATTAAAGTGTCAACAAAAAAAAAAAAATTATGTTAATGGTCTTTTATTGGAAAAACAAAAATAAAACTAGCATTTACAACTTGGAATGGACATATTGAAGAAGTTTTTTCCCCATTTCTTGAACAGCCTTTTTGTTGATCTTTTTTGTGCTGTAGTCCTATATTGACATAGGAATCTTGTCGGCTCCAAGTCTGGTACAGACGTCTTAAGTTAGAGAGTCCAAAGATGCTCCCCGGCGGTGAATTCTTTTAAAAAACAAAAAACCACGAATGGTACAACAGCCCCAACTCCCGTCTCAACTCTAGCGTAGCACAAACAGTTTTAAAACCCGGAAAACAGACATATCTTCCAATAGGGTTGGATCTTGAAGCACACTAGGTACAAAAGAACATTTCAACCAGAAAGGGGGAGGGGAAAGGAGGGGGGGGGGGGGTGTAGATTCCTTAACACTTGCACCCTTCAACCATTTTGCTGCATACCATCCTGAGGTATAAACCAATTTTAAAGTAAGCCAGCTATGACAATTTTTTTTTTAATATATTGTACAAATTTTATTACCACGATCTGCCAAAGATGGCAGATTCGCCATTTTGTTTTTTGATTTTTTTTTTGTTTTTAATACAAATCTGTGCTCAATTGTCAAGCTGCATGCATGTTAAAACTGGCCAGCCCAAACAGTGTAGTAATCATTTAGCAAATGGAACTTAAGGAGTCCTTTTAAGTGCTTCCTTTGTTGTTATAAGGTAGTACAAGTATTTATATACTGTGAAACTTTGATGTTTAAACTCATCTTTTTTTTGGGGACAGGACCACCAACCATTACATGCAGAATTTTTTTTTTCGTGGACAGAAGGTAATTTCTTGACATTCAGTTTTGCTATACAGAAACAGAATGAGTAAATGAACATTTTTGCAAGAGGTAAGTAAAGGATTCAGTTTGATTCTAGAAGGGAGATGGGGGGCAAGTCTTCATTTTGCAGTCATCATCTGTACGAATTCTGCAAAGAAAAACAAAAAGGTCATGCGAGATCATGGGTTAGTGATCATGTGAGATGACAGCCACCTAACCTACTACATACCCCCGATACACCACCCAAAGGCGTGTAATGTCAGGCTCCTGCAGACAGTCAGGCGTCTGCCTGTACTTCCAATACAGGCAGCTCATGAACTGTAGGAAGATCAATGAACGCTCGCTCACCAGGATCCTCATAGCTCATTAAGAACCAAGCCATCAGCTGTAATGGCTGACCATAGCTATAGTTCATTCACAGAACTCTGACCCCATGTGGGTGAAGCCCTGCACAGCCAGGCCATTTTTTGAACTTTGTGTGTGCAGGGGAAAAAAAAAAAATCCCTCAACTGTCACAATATGAGGGGGTGGAAGAATCTGGTCTGGGTGGTGGCAGGTGATTTAGCAACAGGTTACACCCTAAATATGGGTGTAACAGGTTACTAAAGAGTAACCTATCCTTTAACAGCCCATGATGCATTGCCATCCCTCAGCACATTTCTTTTGTAGTGCATTGCAAAAAAAAAAAAAAAAGCCATCCGATTGTCAGCACATTCCAATTTGCTACCTTTCCCAATGCAGGTTTATGTTGGACATAACATGCAAAAATGCACTGCAAAGTAAATAAGTAAAAAAACAAAAACTGCAAGCACTTTGCAATTACACATTGTCTGCCATCATTATGTCTGCACATTTCACTAAAGAGGTTGTAACGGAATGACCCGCGACACCCAAAGACTTTGGAAGGATGGGGGGGGGGGGGGTACACACCTGTGCCAGAGTCACTGATGACTCTTGGGTCTAGGACAGTGATGGTGAACCTTGGCACCCCAGATGTATTGGAACTACATTTCCCATGATGCTCAACTACACTATAGAGTGCATGAGCATCATGGGAAATGTAGTTCCAAAACATCTGGGGTGCCAAGGTTCGCCATCACTGGTCTAGGGTCACCCCATGTCCGGGTGACTGAGAAATTATATCAAGTTACATGAGACGGGACATTACTGAAATCATGTATTCCAGGATATCTTGAGATATTACAAGTTGTTGGCTTATTCTGACCCTACCGGTCAATAGGGACTCATTCCTCTGTGTAACATAGGCTGTTGAGGTGTTAATTGAGGCTGGCTCCTGAAAGACATTCCATTGTGTGATACTAATGACACCGTTTAAAGCCCATTGATGATCAGGTGTGAATCTTATTGTCTGAGACAGAACGTCTGACATTGGCATGTGTATTATGCAGGTAAATCACTTATTGGCAGAGTCAGAACGTCTGGGGGATAATTACCTCAACTGAATGTCATTATCTAAGAGAATGTGATTGAAGTTCATTGTGTGATGTAGGGGGGGTGGAGACTCATTGTCCCTGTGATTAACTGTGACATGTTTGTAACTATATAAGAACCAGCTGAGTTTACCATTAAAACATTCATACATTTGACTCAGAACACAGAGCGTATGTCTCGTCTGAGGGAATTCTTATGGATCGGGTCTGCTGGCTTGTCGGATAAGCGGTCGTGGCGATGGAATGGATATCATAAACGGTGGTGACCATTACAGAGGTCAACAGTAAACTTTCCCAATCTGTACTGGGGAGAGCAATTAACTGCAGACTCAGGCTGGGTTCACACTATAGTACAACTTTCATCCTACTTTGCTCTGCAACATCCATCCGACTTTCATGAACAGGATACTACTTTAATCCGACTTTGTGATAGTCAGACTTGCCATTTGACCAATGAACCAATCAAAACAACCACAGTGCGAGATAAATTCCCTTTATTGCTGCTGTAATCACATGTCAGATGTCAAAAGTCAGATGGTTAGAACAAGGATCCTACTGTAATGATATTGATTGGGCTGAAGTAGGATCAAAGTCGAACCAAAGTAGTGCAGGAACTTTTTTCAAAGTCAAACCAGTTAAGATGGCTCCCATAGGAAACATTGATCTTCACACGTAATGCAACATGAGCCCCTAATGTCGGAGTGTTTATCAGACAAGTGTGAACCCAGCCTAAGTGAGTATAGTTTTCAGGCTGAAAGTTGCGCGATTTTACACAGGTCAAAAGTTTAATGTTAAAAAATATAAAAAAATATTCTGCCTATAAGGCTCATGCACTTCTGAGTTTCAGGAGACAGAACACTCAGATGTGAACAGGGGCCATTTAAATAAATGGGATTTTGCTTGTTGGGCGTTATAAAACTTGAGATGAGCGTTTCATGAGCTGAACACTCAAGTGTGAATGGGCTCTTATGGTGCTGGTTACCTACCAAAAAAATTTTTTTTATTGATCTGAAAGATGCTGGGCACTTGTAGCTTACACAATGCTGACAGCTGGGGGGGCTAACTGGAAGAAAGGAAAGTATAAAAAGGGATCAACTCCAGAAAAAAACAAATTCTCCCGTTCTACAAGACTCTGGTCTGGCCACACCTGGAGCATGTGGTTCAGTTCTGGGCACCAGTCCTCAGGAAGGATGTACTGGAACGACTACAAAGCAGGCCAATAAAGGGTCTGGAGGAAAGTTTGCAAGCACTGAACTTATTCTCTCTGAAGAAGAAGACTCTTGAGAGGGGATATGATTTTAATGTACAAATACCATACTGGTGACCCCACAATAGGGATAACAAAAATTACTTTTGCAGAAGGGAGCAACGAGATACGTGGCCACTCATTACATAGTTTAAGGTTAAACCTTTTCTAATTTTAGAGGGTTCTTTACTGTAAGAGCAGCAAGGGTGTGGAATTTCCTTCGACAGCCGGTGACATTAGCGGGGACATTAATTGTTTTTTTAACTATTAGATAAGCTCCTGAATGACTGCAACATATAGGGATATACAATACTGACATAATTACATAGGTTGGACTTGTCTTTTTCAACCTCACCAACTATGTAACCATGTATGCAATATGCTGCTGGGGAGGGGATTAAAGAAATGTACTTATATCACCAAGGTTTTACCTTAAATGCGATGATATGCTTTTGCAATTCTGAAGATTTAATGTATATTTTAGAGCCAATTATCCCCTGAAGACTGCATAAGGTTGAAACGTGTCAGGTTTGCACACCATATAGCATTATGTAATGCAACAGTGTATAATTGTATTTGCATGCTATATTGAGGAATATGCATTTCATCTGGCCAGAATTTATATTGCATTTTAATTACATCGGACATTCTCTAAAGAATTTTAAAGTATCATTAATCCTACTTCCTTGACACACTGCTGTTAAAAAGTCCCCATTGTCAGTTTCGGGGTGTGCAGCTCATACATCTCCCTTATGTGTCTTTTCCCATATTGTATTAAAGAAATTTACTTCCCCCCCCAGCAAAGTGAGAAAGGGGCTAACAAAAACCTCAAACCCGTGTATAGGATCTGCACAGATCAAGGTATTGGTGCAATGCAAAGGGGATCTTGAGGATAAAATGGTTCACCCCATGTGGGCCAGAGGGCAGGCCAAGATATTCAGGATTTCAACTGTAGCACACCTGCTGCACTCCACAGCCTGGCGTGAGGTAGGTGTGAAGAACTCAGCTGCAGCCCAGAGAGCTGATTCTCAACAAGCAAGACTAATCCACGTTAGGAAGGCGTGCACCCCCCAGATATGTCCTTGTCCTTCCCTCCTTGTATCAGCACAACCAGTTTCCCAAATCAAAGCCATGTTAGGTGCGTACCTTCCCCATCATGGATACTAGTTACTTGTGTCTTCCCTGAATGCCTATTCCAACACCCCAGAGACAATGGAAACACTGACACATATCCTTACCTTCATAATTGACCTGTCCATCCCCATCTATGTCTGCTTCTCTGATCATTTCATCTACCTCTTCGTCTGTTAGTTTTTCTCCTAGATTAGTCATTACATGGCGGAGCTCAGCAGCACTGATGTAGCCGTTACCGTCCTGAAAGCAAAAACAGAAAAACATGTGTCAGCATTGTGCATCATTAGCCCTCCAATCAGGTGTGACAATACCCGAGACCGCACTGTTACCTTGTCAAAGACTCTGAAGGCTTCGCGGATTTCCTCCTCGCTGTCTGTGTCCTTCATTTTTCTTGCCATCATGGTCAGGAATTCAGGGAAATCGATTGTGCCATTGCCTGCAGAAACAAAAGATTCCCATTATAGAAGGTCTTCACCACAAATGCCCATTTCTCCATTGTGAACAGACAGGTCTACTGAAGGAGTTTAGACACAAACTCCTTCAGGTAGGTGAATTCATGGCCTGTACCTAAAATTAAATCTGGATGCCGGTCTTGGGTAGAGCCATTGCATACAAGATAAAGGTCTGATTAAAGCACACGCCACAAGCATGTTACCATCTGAATCCAACAAAAAAAAACTAAAGGCAAAACCATTTTTTGGTCAAAGGATTGGTTATAACAGATTTTTGCCAGCTGTGTCCCGTTTCAGAGATTTTTCTTCACTTCCTGTCCCATAGCCAAAACATGAACCCCCCCTCCCCGGGCGCAACAGATAGCAATCAAAACCTGGCAGATGTTTTTATCTGGGTGTATTTGATTTAAAAAGGCTTGATTAAAATAAACTTGATTTAAATTTTTAAAGAGCAACCATCAAAAATAAATAAAGCAAACAAGGGAAACCCCACAAACACAAAATTACAGAATTACAAAGTATATAGAGAAAAAAAAAAAAAAAAAAAACACCATGCTCTTAAAACATGGAGTTCCACCCTGTCTTTTTAATAAAGTCAGCAGCTACAGCTTTGTAGCTGCCGACTAAAATCACTTACATGTCCAGGGAGTCCATTGGATCAGGTGCAGACACCATTATTGCAACTAAGGGAAACCAGCAGTGGAGCTTTCTGAACATATTTACACACACACACAGTGGTCTTTACTTTAAGACCAAGTTGCAAAGTGAGCAGAACTCTGCTTTAAGGTTCCCTTTCACACTTGTGAATGAAGCAATGCCTGTATAAGAAGTTGCAAAGGCAGACCAAAGTCAGTACAGGGATTACGTTAAAAATCACAGATATGAACGTTACTCATTGGAAATTATGGGGTACAACTTTTCATGCGACTTTGCAGTCACATGTTCCTGCAGAAATGGCTACATCTTAGATTGGGTGCTGAAGAGACCAATGGCTGGAACTGACCAACCATGCAAAGGAAGCGTCAGTTAACCAGGATCTCCAAAATTGGGTTTTAATCATGTAGAAAAAAAAAAATTTGAGCCACTGCGCTTTTATTTTTTGATGTGATTAAAGATTGACGCAGGAGAGTCAGGACACCCACTTACACACAGCTCCTTTATCTGCAATGTAAAGAGCATCGCGACTCTCCTACTCACCTCCTTGAGAGGGGGCGAGCACGACACACCAGGGAGAAAGCCTTGCATTACTGTGTGGAGTTACAGACAGAAGAACAGGAAGTGAGGATTTCTCAGAAGAAATAAGGACATTTAAAAGCAAAAATGGAAGGATGAGGTAAGTGAAGGAGGAGGACTGCATCAAGGTAATGGAAGATATTTAGGTGAATTTTTTACCTTTACAACCCCTTTAAGGCCTGGTTTACACTGTTGCAAATTCTATTGCGAATTTGAGCCGTAACTATCTCTTAAATTCGCAAATCATTAAAACATTGTTTTACATTAGTACCATGGGGGGGGGGGGGGGGGGATCTTGTGATTCATCTGCTGTAGCCCTGCTATACAAGTCGCCCATCGCACCATTAGTAAAGTAAATGTAATTCCATAAAAACATCCCATAGTTTGTATAACATTTGCACAAACCAATCCGCTTATTGCGATTGTTTTTACATTTAACCAAAAAGATGCAATATAGGCCTAAATTGATGAAGAAATGCAATTTTATTTATTGGAAATGTTTAATACGGTCTCAAAATTGTTTGCTTTTTGTTTATAGTCATTTGGTCAAAAACCAAATGAAAGCTCTAGGATATCCACCCATCTACCACTTAAGCCCCAGACCATTTTGTTGCTTTTTGCGATTCGGCAATGCGTCACCTTAACTGACAATTGCGCGGTCGTGCCTCCCAAACAAAAAAAGGTACGTCTTTCCCCCACAAAGAGCTTTTTGTTAGTATTTCATCACCTCTGCGGTTTTTATTTTTTGCGCTACAAACAAAACTAGAGCGACAATTTTGAAACATTTTTGATTTTTATTTTGCTATAATGTCCCCCACAAATTTATAAAAAACATTTCTCAGTTTAGGCTGATAAGTATTCTACATTTTTTTTTACCAAAAACACACAAGCATTTGATTGGTTTGCACAAAAGTTATAGCATTTAGAAAATAGGGGATAGTTTTATGGCATTCTTTTTTTTACTAGTAATGGTGGCAAGCTGCGATTTTTATCATAACTGCGACATTATGGTGGACACTATTTTGGGACCATTGTCATTTTTACAGCGATCAGTGCTATAAAAATTAACAGATTACTGTGAAAATGACACTGGCAGTGAAGGGGTTAACCTGTAGGGAGCACTGAAGGGGTTAAGTGTGACCTAATCAGTGATTCTTACTGTTGGGGGCGTGGCTTGGCATGTCAATGATCATCATTCCCTATGACAGGGAACAGACGATCAGTGACAGTCTGACTAGGAAGCACAGGGAGATAAGTTTACACTTACCTCTCCCCATTCTTCAGCTCTGAGATATGATCGCGGGACACCGGCGGCAATAGAGTCGTGCAGGCACGGTCACAGAGTACCCGACAGCGCCTTGGGCACGCCGCGCAACCCATGGCTGTGCACATTAAAGGGGACTTACCTGTACGCCAATATGTGCAGGCGTGCCATTCTGCCGACATACAGCGGCGTGAGGCAGTCGACAAGTGGTTAAAGTAACGCTGTGCTGCAAAAAAGTGGCCTAGTGTAGACAACTGTAGCATTCTCTACTGCCAATCTGACCATTTAGCTCCCTTAAAAGCAGCAGGGGGGCACATAGACGAAGCAGGTAGTGAACAAGATCCACAGGGCTGAAACGCGTTAACATCTGCGCTCGTATGGAGAATACATTTTGAAGATTTTAAAGAGCAAAGAAGTTGGACCATCTTTTCTAAGCAGGTCTAATTTTATACAGGCAACAATCAGTTTATCCCAGGTTCCTGGAGCAGTCTCATAGGAACCACCACAAAGATTAACTCCAATAAGAATTTGGATCCAAAGTCAGCGCATTTCATTGAAAGGCAAGTTTGAGCTCTAAAACAGGTTGGCTTTTCAGTGGTGTTCAATTCCTATTGGACGTGCAAAAGTAGTGACACATTCTAAGGGCTCTTTCACACGGAGCGGACCCGTATTGATCCGCCCCATGTGTGTCCAGCAGGGATCATCCGTAAATCCCGGCTGAGCTGTCGGCAGTCCCCGCACACTGTGCAGGGACCGCCCTGTCTTTCCTCCGCTCTGCCCTATGGGGAATCTGATGAATACAGACCTTGTGTCCGTATTTATCCGATCCGCCAGACGGAAGAAAAATGTCTGAAAAAGCGGATCTTTACTGACGTTAGCTGGAAGTGCAATCTGCCAAGTGTTGCAACAAACCAAAGTTCACCTGCTTAGTCTGAGCTTGAATTGCCCAACCAGATAATCGCAGATCAGTAACTATCTAAAGTGTTTTCTATTAGATAGAGTCATTTAGTTTATTCAGCATGAAATGGAGCTTAGTTATGTAGCATGAGGCTGTATATTCTGCAATATTTACATTTTTGGTAAACTCAACGAATCCAAGCTGAGATAACATACTCTGCATCGATTCATTCACATACATTACAGTGTTGAAATGTTATAAAGATGCATTTAATATGTATAGTCGTAGTGTCACCCAGTGTTAGTTCTCCCGCAACACTCTAAAGAGCTGACTGGGGCAGACTGACGCTGGTTGAGATAACCTTCCCGATTCGGAGAGGATGTCTGCTGGCGAAAAGGGCCCCTGTGTGATTGATGCAGACGTTTGTCCGGTGGAGATGTTACCTCTCTGCAAACTCAGCATCAGTTTAGCGGATGTGTGCTCTTGTCATCTCTGTATGCCTGAACATTGATGCGATGACATGGGCATACACCTGCAGATAAGCTCCCCTTGTCAGGAACTGTTCATTGGTTATTGTATGTATGCATGTAAAAATATCCCTTCCAACAGGGTTATTTTTATATGGTCATCTGCTGGGTGGAGCCCACTTCCTATGGAAGAGGTCACATGCTGTGACATCACTTCCTGGGGGGATTTCCAATAAAAGGATCCTGTGAGGGCTCGGCAGGCAGTGTTTGTTGGTATGCCGAAATAGTCTGGTGATATTTCTTGATTTGAATGAATGGGAATCAAATGGAAGGAGAGTTGGGGTTGTGTAAAAGGAAATTCTCCCCTAAATGGCTTTTTTTCCCTTAGTGCAGTCCTCCCGTCACTTACCTCATCCTTCCATTTTGCTTTTAAATGTTTTTATTTCTTCTGAGAAATCCTCACTTCCTGTTCGGTCTGTAACTCCACACAGTAATGTGAGGCTTTCTCCCTGTTGTGGGGAAAGCCTCTTGAGGGGGCGAGCAGGAGGGTCAGGACACTACTTTGCAGATAAAGGAGCCGTGTGTTAGTGGGTGTCCTGACACCAGCTCACCCCCTCCAGAGGTTTTCTCCACACCAGGGAGAAAGCTTTGCATTACTGTGTGGAGTTACAGACGGAAGAAAAGTTAGGATTTCTCAGAAGAAATAAGGACATTTAAAAGCAAAAATGAAGGATGAGGTAAGTGAAGGAGGACTGCACTGTAAAGGAAGCTATTTAGGGGAAAAATAAAAATTCTTTACAACCCCTTAAAACCCTTCCATACCAGGCATTTTCACCCCCTTCCTGCCCAGACCAATTTTTAGTTTTCAGCGCTGTTGCACTTTGAATGACAATTGCGCGGTCATGCAACACTGTACCCAAATGTATCTTTATGTTTTTTCCCCACAAATGCAGCTTTCGTTTGGTGGTATTTGATCATCTCTGCGGTTTTTATTTTTTGCGCTATAAACAAAAGAGCGACAATTTAAAGAAAAAAAAAACACAATATTTTTTACTTTATTATCAATTTTTTTTAAACATTTTTTTTTCTTTTCAGTTTAGACCGATACGTATTCTACATATTTTTGGTATAAAAAAAAAAAAAATACAATAATCGCATATTGATTGGTTTGCACAAAAGTTATAGCGTCTACAAAATAGGTGATAAGATTTATGGCATTTTTATTTTATATTTTTTTTACTAGTAATGGTGGCGATCTGCGATTTTTTGTGACTGACATTGTACATATTGGACACTTTTGATATGTTTTTGGGACCATTCACATAGCGATTAGTGCTATAAATATGCATCGATTACTGTGTAAATGTGGCTGGCGGGAAGGGGTTAACACTAGGGGGAGATCAAGGGGTTAAAATGTTAGTTGAAGTGTGTTTTAACTGTAAGGGGGGGGAGGGGGACTCACAAGGGAAGGAGACAGCGTGTCCCTCTGTACTTGGAACACACATCGGTCTCCTCACCTCTGTTTACACACACCGATCCACACACCTGCCGTGATCACCAGTAATCGCGGCTGCTGGGCACAGGGTCGCGAGCACACGCACCCTAGATCGCCGGGAACGAAGGACGTCCACCCGGATCGAGGGAGGGTTCCAGCTGGCGTCATTTTACAATGACCCGGTAAGGAAAGGGTTAAGAAGCATTACTACATTAAGATGAAGTATGTGCTTTATTAGCACAGGCAAAATGGCTGTGTGCTCTGCATACAATTTTGCCACGTCAACAGTAACCATGAGATAAAACAAAGTTCAGGAATATTTTTGTATCCCTTTTTTTGAAAGTCTATGTACACTACAAACTGTATGATTGTTTGAACAGAAATACATCTGCAACCAGGCTCTAAGTGTGAGGAGGAAGGGCAAGCAGTAAAAATGAAAGTGAAACCCAAGCAAAAAAAAAATTAAATTAAATGTCAGCATGCTGTAAAAAAATCCCGGTTTAGGAATACTTACTAACTTAACAGCTTATTCTAAATAAGTCCTTACATTTAAAAAGCACCTGTCATTTCAGATACATAATGCCAGTGCCTTCAATAAATCACAGGGTTTCAACCCTTCAGAGCAAACAGCCGATTGAGTGAAAAAGGAGTGAGCAGCTGGGGGAGCACAGCAGTCAACCTGCACACTGCCACTTAATGCTGATCCAGGATAAGATACATAAACCCCAGCAGGACGCAAGTCTTGCCTTCTTTCAAGCTAAAAACTCACCATCAGCATCCACCTCATTGATCATGTCTTGCAGCTCCGCTTCAGTAGGGTTCTGTCCCAGGGATCGCATGACTGTTCCAAGTTCTTTAGTGGTGATGGTGCCATCTCCATCTTTGTCAAATAAGGAGAATGCCTCCTTAAATTCTGCAAGAGAAGATACAGAAATTTAACAGGTACTCCAAATTTAAACCAATTCATACCAAGCTGTAATCAAGATTTCTTCTCGTGTTAAACAGGCACACTTAACTGCTCTGTGTATTGGTTTTGCACAGAGCAACCCTGATCCTCCTAGGAACTTGTCAGTGCTCCTGGCTTCTATGGCCCCCTCCACAGCAAGCTACTTGCTATGGGAACACAAGTGTGCTTGCTCCCATCCCTGCAACCTTACCACTGGCCGATTGACAGGAGCCAATGGCTGCCATGTCTGCACCAATGAGGAGCAGAGAGCCACGGCTCTTCTGCACAGCAGCAGGCTCAGGTGCTTTATTTGGAGGGGTTGCATGCAGAACGTTCAACTGTTAAATGTTTATGAATGCAGTGGTTCCCACTGCAGGGACTGGTTTCATTGCAGCCAATTTCCACAGGGGGAGGGGGATGAGTCCCTCTTCACATCCCCCCTTTTTATATCAGTGTCCTCAGTTCCCCATTACAGTACTAATGTAAAGAACTGCACTGTAATGATTACAGTGCCCCTTCACAGAGGCATCCCCATTACAGATTGGACACACACCAACTGCAGTTTGTGACCGCCTTGTGCAGCCCGGACAACAGGCTGTGGCCCAGGGGACCCTTGTAGTAAGGTATAAAACCTTCTGCCTTTACCACTTGAAGCTTCAGTCTTCTAATACATGTCAAAAAGGGACACAAGTTGGGGAACTTTCATTTCTCAGGCACCTACATACACCTTTCAGGGAACACATGTACACCGATTATTGTGTTTTACAGGCCTCTGTCATGTTTGTTTGGCAGACTTTGTAAAACAGATGGAGACCTGCAGGACTTCAAAAACGCACTGAAGTGAAGACAGACTGCCATTCAATGCAACTTCCCCAAATCAGCCGATACCTCAGCTGGCCTTTTAAGTGGCAGTACACTCGGCTTTCGCTTAAAGCTATAAGTACACCCTATAGGCCTACCTGTAAATATCTCCTAAGCATGCACTGTTAGATCCACATTTGTGGTGGCCAGTGACATCACCGCTCATGCACCATCAATGGAGTGCACACTTGTGTGCCGTCCAATCAGAGCAATGAGAGGATCATGCCGTCATCACGGCCCAGCCATTCAAGCAACTGGAGTGCAAACCCAGAAGATGGTAAAGGTGGAAGCCACCAGTGGCGACAGCCTGCTTGTGTACCAAAAGGTGAACATGGGGGTCGATTTACTAAAAGGCAAATAGACTGTGCACTTTGAAGTGCAGTTGCTCCAGAGCTTTTTAAATGAGCAGAAGCTCTGCTGAATTCCATCATCCAATCATGTACAAGCAAAAATGCTTTCATCTTCCTTGCGCGTGATTGGGTATTCTTTGCAAGGTGAAGCTTTGCCTCCTCCACCAAGCTCTGAAGCAACTGCTCTTGCCAACATGCAGTCTATTTGCCTTTAGTAAAGCCAACCCTGGGCCTTTAAAAAGGGGTTGTAAACCCTCATGTTTCTCATGTCATTGCCCTGCAGGACTTCACCCCACACAGTTGCATTATTTTATTTATAGTTTACTGAAATGCATAGACTACAACAGCCCTCAAAAATTCCACTTGCCTGCTCACATTTTGCAAGTGGATTTTGAGGGCTGGAGAGAGTGTGCTGCCTGGGGGCAAGCACCGCTGGCAGACATTCTCCCAGGGGTTGTGGGGGGGAGCCACCACCTGGGGAACATAACAGCTTTTATTTCAATAGCCGTGTTGCCTGCCACCATATACAGCCCCTCAGACAGAGCACCCATCCCAGGATTGGGCAGGTGATCTGTAAATCAAAGTGCCTGGACAAGGGGGGAGAGGCTGTATAGGACATGGCACAGCAGGAACACAGCCATTGAAATAAAAGCCATTATGTTCCCCAGCCCTCTAATCAACCAGGTGGCAGCTCTCCTCTCCTGCACAGGGGACACAGATATTGTTATTTTTAATAACTTTATTCTGCATAAAACATTCAAGTGTAGTTTCATAATTTATGAGGGCATGTTTAGGGGGTGGAATTAGGGTCGGGGCAACTGGTGGCAAGCAACCTTTGAAGCCTGGCTAGTAGCTTAGGACTTGAAATTTTAAGCCCTGGACTGCAACTACCATCATCCACAGCGGCAGACTGCTGGTAGTCCTGAATGGACTGCAAGGGCGCTGGCGAGTGCTCTGTTCATTCACAAGCCCTGCAGCTTGTATACAGTCCACCCTCGTATCAGAGGTACGACTGAAAGCTGCAGGGCTTGGCTGCAGAAGACCGACACGGCACCCCTAATACACGGATCAAAAGGTGCAATGCTCCTGCAGCAAAATAAAAAGCACATTTTCCTGCAAATATAATGTGCATTTGTTCTTTTCTATCCTTGAGCCTAGGTTCACATTGGAGCGATTTTTCATGCGATTTGAGAAATCAAATTGCATGACAAGTCGCAGCCTATTGGCGGCAATGGCACGGTTCCAATCGGTGCGACAGATTTTGTGGCACCGCACCGATTTGCAAAAGTAGTTCCGGCACTACTTTTGCCAATTTCAGGTGCGATTTCTATAGACGTCTATGTATGAAGCCACACAAATGTCTATCAAGTAGCACCTGAAATCGCGCTGACCTTGCTACTTTGAAATCGCGCTACTTCAAGTAAAGTAGCACGATTTCAAAGTAGCATCAGTGTGAACCAGGGCTTAACCTGAGAATTTTAGGCTTTTCCACTTCATGCCGACACAACAGACTTCCTACGACAAGTCACGAGAAGAGCTGAATTTCCTCAGGAGACAGAAAAACACAACAGGGGTTCCAAATCTTCCCTAATCTGTCCACAACAAGAGGGCTTAAAGTATTACTAAACACTGGAGCATTCCCTATATCTCCCACAGAACATGGAAAAAAAATTTTGGACACACACACACACAAATAGCAGTCTTGTGACTATCAGTGTCTGGTTAAAGCTTGTAGGAGTTTTCCTTAAAGCGGAGCTTCACTCTTTAAGTGGAACTCACACTGATTGGAACCCTCCCCTTTGGTGTCACATTTAACACCTTTCAGGGGGAGGGGGGTGCAGATACCTGTCTAAAGACAGGTATTTGCACCCACTTCTGGTCCAGCATTCTGGTGCAGAATGCGGGCATGTCGTCACCTCCTGTCACGTGCTGGGAACACTCAGCTCCCAGCACATAGCAGGAGCCAATCGGCGGGCACAGCGTGACTCGCGCATGCACCGTAGGGAACCAGGCAGTGAAGCCGGAGTGCTTCACTGCCTGGCTCCCTCACCATGGATGGCGGGGGGGGGGGGAGCAGCAGAGTGACGAGCAATCGCTCGTGCTGTGGACGGCGCTGAAATCCAGGACAGGCAAATGTCCTAATATTTAAAGTCAGCTGCTGCAGTATTTGTAGCCGCTGGCTTTTTTTATTTTTATTTTGAGCGGACATCTGCTTTAACCTGTTCTATGAGGCTACAGGACCCCTGACACCCTGTCTTGACAGTGCCGATTGGACTTATGCTGATCACATGCACCTTCCAAAGAAATAACCTCTATCAATACACAAACTGATGTGGCAAGAGCCTTGCCTGTCTGGCACAACCTCTTGTTTGGCCAAGACACACCAAAGTCAGTGAGCCAATGAGGGGGGGTGGGGCCACTCAGGAGCCATGAGAGCTGGCGAGGGACATGAAAGCCAACGACCAGGTGTTTTCAGACGACGCAACAGCCAATTACAGTGGTTGTGTGATCTTAAGCCAAGCTTCCAAAAACGTATAGGGCCAGGGACAAGTTAAGACGGTCAATGTCCCCTTTGGCTTGGGATTTCTTTAGAACACCACTTGAAATCAGATTGCCCTTATACAGGGAAGATCTGTCTTGATCTCCTATAAAACAAAGCTGGTTCAACTTGCACTGGCGTGCTTATAATGGCGCGTACACATTGTCAGAATTTCCGAAGGAAAAAAGTCAGATGGAATTTTCTCATCGGATATAAGTGTGTATGCCCCATCAGACTTCTGTCAGAAATTGACAGACTTAGAAAGCGAACATGTTTTCTTTCCAAAATTTGGTTAGTCTGTATGAAATTGACTGAGAAAGGGAAACAAAAAACCACGCATGCTCTGAAGCATTGAACTTAAGGGGTTGTAAAGCTTAGTTTTTTTTATTTTCTAAATGGGTTCCTTTAAGCTAGTGCATTGTTGGGTTTATTTACCCTTTCCTTCAAATTATTTTTAAAAATCTTTGTCTGAATTTCTCACTTTTTGTTCCTCACTAAGCTTGCCCCCATCATCTGAGCCGTTCTGACTGGGGGTTAGTCAGCGTGCTCGCCCCCTCCCTTGGGACTACATCCCTGTGGGGAGACGCTTTAGACCAGGGGTCTCAAAGTACCGGCACGGTAATAAATGGCCCGCAGGCCCCGCGATCACGGCAAAAGTCACGCAAATCTGGCCCCCCCGCGATTCATACTAAATGCCCGCTCAACAACTCTGAGCTGTGGAACCCCCCCCCCCCGCTCAACAACTTTGATCTGCGGACCCCCCGCTCAAAAACTCCAATCCACGGAACCTCCCCCGCTCAACAACTCAGATCAGGAACCCCCCCCCCCCCCCCCCATCAACTTCGTTGGGAGGTATGCTCATTTGTCCCTCATTCTGAAGTTGAAAAGTTAGGAGGTATGCATGATGTGCTCTGATTGTGCCCGGATGTGCATGCTCATGTACACTGATTTGCTGGGCTTTGTGCCCTGATGTGCAGTGTGCTGTGGTCCGTGTTAATGAGTTTGCTGACACCAATACTAGGGTTTAATAATGTGTCCGCTGCCACCAGTGCGGTTTTTGAAGTTTGAAAGTTTGCATGCGGCCCCCCATGGGATATGAAAACTTGTCTTGCGGACCTCAGGTAATTTGAGTTCGAGACCCCTGCTGTAGACGCATCGTCTCCCTGCAGGGATGTAGTGCCAAAGGGAGGGGGCGAGCGTGCCGACTAACCCACAGCCAGAAGGCTCGGATGATGGGGGCAAGCTTACTGAGGAGGAACAGGAAGTGAGAAATTCAGACAACATTTAGAAGTGAAATCTAAGGAAAAAAGTGAAATGCACTAGCTTAAAGGAACACATTTAGACGATAAACCTTTACAACCCCTTTAATTTTTCTAGGCTAGTTGTAGTGTTTCAAGTCAGTGCTTTTGATGGTCGGAATTCGGTGCGTCTGTATGCTAGACAGCGTGAGCAGAATCCGGTCAAAAAAACCAGTGGAGTCGATTCCGACGGAAAATTGGTCGTGTGTAAACAGCATAAAGGAACACTTAAAGACAACAGTAAACTTCCTCTGCAGACCTTTACCTATAGGTAACCCTTATTGCACCCTTTAGGAGATATACATTACATTCAGCCAGTGACATCACTGGCGCCCTGAAGGAATAGCCATGGGTGCCATTCCTTCCAAGCCCTGTTAAGTGGGAGTGATGTCATCATGGATCCAGCCAATCACAGCACTGTAGCCCACAAACATGTAAAACTGCAGGGGAAAAAAAATGTCAGCCTTCTCAGCAGTGTGATGGAAAGCTTTGTTTTAAGGCATGGGTCTTCAAAACTACAGCCCTTTAGTTGTTCAGGAACTACAATTCCCATCATGCCTAGTCATGCCTGTGAATGTCAGTTTTACAATGCCTCATGGGATGTGTAGTCCAGCAACAGCTGGAGGGCTGTAGTTTGAGGATTACTGTTCTAAAGCAAGCATTTCATAATGAGTTAGTATGCAACAGCTCATTGTGCCTTTGACACACTTTTCTCCCCCCTCCAAGAAAATCTTTTGTGAAACCAACATGGGGGATCTTGCAGGAACTGTAGAAACTTTCCTAGAAACTTGCAGGTTCAACTTTAAGGGGAAGTTTTTTGTTCTGCAGCAAAAAAAAAAAAAAAAAAAAAAAAAAAAATATAAAAAAAAAACTTTCCCACGATAAGGAAAGACTCGCTGCTACCCAGTATTGTGAAATAGGACATTACCCACAAGGCTTTATCTGATGAGTCAGAATGCTGCAGTGCATTGGAATGCTCAACAAAAATTGCTATGGGCTGGGGCCGTATTGGTGCTTTGTTTGTGAAACATTGGCAAAATACACTCACAATCAGGGGTGCAATAAAAAAAACTTGCGGTTCGGATCGATTCCCAGATCAGAGTCACGAATCGGATAATTTTTCGGATCGGCAAAAAAATTTTTTCGAGCACTTTCAGCATGTTTAAGGCCCTTGTTTTGCACAACCAAATTTGTTTTCGCTCTCGTTGTCACTCCCGTCAGTAAAACACCAAGGTGATGTCGCTTCAAATGCGTGGCCATGCTTGATGCGTTTTTATGGTCATATGGCTTTCTTGTGCCACAGTGCCTACACACCCGTCACGGTTTTATCCACTAACCTTTCCATCATTCTATTTGACAGGGAAGCCTTATACAGCCAATCATTCGACAGTCCTTGGCTACATTTGTGAGCCATTGAGAACTAGTGTGATAGTCATTGGCAACGGCCATCACATGGTACAGGAAGGTGGTGCTCGGCCGTCCCATTTCCTGCTTCCGCCGAGGGGCTGGTAAGGCGATTAGGCTTAATCGCCTTACTGCAGCCCCTCCCTTTGGCGATCGTCTAGGACACTGACAGGTCCTAGACGATCGCCTGTCCAATCAGCGGCGCGCCATGCGGCTCGCACAGTGGGTGCTCGGCCGTGAAGCCGAAGGCTGTCACTGCTGGGTGCCCACAATCGCAAGGAGGATGCCGGCCGGGGAGGGGGGGGGGGGGTTAGGAGCGGAGCCCCGCTCTGTGCATCGCTGGAACGTGGAGAAGGTAAGTGTCTGTTTATTAAAAGCCAGCAGCTTCAAAACTTGGCCTGTTGGGGGGTACTTGAGGACAGGGTTGAGAAGCACTGGTCTATTTTACAAAAAAATAAAATACAACACAACTTGGGTAACATGTTTGTGCCCCCTTAGGCTACATTTACGTTTGAGCATAGCATTTTGTTGCGTTTTCTACTGCGATTTTGGACAGGTCTAGGGGTCAATGTTAACAGGAAAAACGCCCAAATCTGCCTAAAAAAAAAAAAGTCCCAGAACGTGTTTGAGCTTCAGGCGTTCTTGAACTTCTGCCGTTTTGTAGTGGAGATTCTCCATAGAGAATAATTGATTTTTTCCCCTCCAGCGTTTTGTAGCTTCAGGCTTCAAGCTACAAAATGCTCAGGTGTGAATGGGGTTTAAAATTAACCCTTTTATAAGGAACTTGTTCAATAAACCCTTGAGGTCATTGCAAACCAACCATAAAAAAAAAAAAAAAATTATAGTCTAGAAGAGCAGTGGTCCCAAATCATCGCTGTAGCCCTATGACTCCCTAGATCGGGAGTCCAAACTTTCTAAATAAATGGCCAGTTTATGGCCCTTCAGACTTTGGGGGGGGGGGGGGGGGGTAGACCTTGTTCTGGCCCTTGGGGCACTTCCCCCCCCCCCATTGCCAGAGCAAGGTCTACCCCCCAATGGCCAGTCCCCCCCTAAAGTCTGAAGGGCCATAAGTGTTCCAATAATCTGCTGAAAAAAGGGGGGGTTTGGGGGAGGCACTTCTGGGTGTAGAATCAACAATTTAAATCACAGTATATATCTGTACAGGCAACTCACATTTTGCAAGTCATCAGTAAGCCTTGGTTTGAAAAGCGGTCCCAAATGTGGGCATGGTCATCAGATCCACCAAAACCGATCCCGCTTGCTGGGGCGCTGCTCGATCCAGGAGACTGACTTTCTCCATCTTTAAAGCAAACTGGAAGCAGAGCAGGGCCTGGAGCACAGAGGTCGTGCAGGCGAGGGTGGATGACGTCACTGTAAGCGACACGTTTCACGAGTGTGAAGACCGAGATGACGTGACAGCCATGCTCCATCAAGCTCGACTGGCTTTCTCCATCTTGAAAGATGCCTCCTGGATCAAGCAGCACCAGCGCCTCAGCGGGATCGGTTTTGGTGGATCCGATGTCCACTCCCACGTTTGGGACCACCTTTTAAACCAAGGCTTACCGATTACTTACAAAGTGAGTTGCCTGTACACAGATATCTTTTGATTAAATTGTTTTACTTCTACACCCAGAGGCGCCTCTTCCCTTGTTTTTTTGCATGCGTTGTGAACTGACCCTCAAAGCAAATTTATCATCAAGCCCCATCTTATCAGATCTGTTTGTGAGGTCAGTAGAACTCTATGCACGGAGTAGCCAAATGCAATGCAGGCCAACACCTCCAGCCAGCAAACGCCTTGTCCAGGGAGAGAATTTGCTTAGTAAACAGGCTTAGTCACTTGCATGCTACAAATAGCCTGAAACCACACCAAGTACCCAGCAATCACAGGGAAGGAGAATTACTCACCAGCAATCTGCTCCTCAGTAAGTTGGTCTGCCTAAAAAGGGACAAAAAATAAATAAAAATTAATCAAAACCACATTGGATGAACAAGAATGTTAAAGTTGAACAATATTTGGCACTAGGAAGACAATGCAGACATTTTAGGCAATTAGTGGGCTGGCTTTCATAGAAGTACGAGGCAGTGTTCACACCCAGCCTTTCCTCGAGTACAGGGCAGCGACACCCAATTCACAATCCTGACACATTTATGAACAAGGTGCACCGGTCAGGATCTGGACTTTGCCTCTGGCAGGCATTGTTCATTATCCTATATACTGTTCTCATTCGCCTAAACCTCCAGCCCCAATCAGGAACTCTGATCAATAGTTGGGACATGCCAAATCATCATTACTGCCATAAAAGCTCTTCAAAGCACAAGAGGAATTAGCGTGGTTACAAAAAGCCAAAGAACTAAAACAAACGCATGGCAGCAAACACGCCCTTCCCCCCCCCCCCCCCCCCCCACCAACCTTTCAGGTTTGACTATAAATCTTACAGGAGAGGCACTCGCACCCCGTCCACACTGAATGTGGCTTCAAAATATTTCTACTTTAGTGTGAAATCAAAGCCACTGGTCAATGCAAATGTATGTGCAGCTTGCAGACATCTGTGTGACTTCATGCTCAGATGGCTACACAAGTCACACATGAAACCACCAAAATAGTGCAAGTCGCCCCATAGGCACAAATATGGTGCGACTTGTGAATTTAAAAAGACTGATCTGCTAACAGTTAGGCCTCTTACACACACATCACATCAGTTTTTCTTCAGGTTTTTCTTTTCAGTTTACCAAAACTATGTAGTACAAGGGCCTGCCTGATTGCATACAAATTGAGACTCTTGAGGTTTGACCTCAGATGGATTTGGTAAACTGAAAAGAAAAACCTGAAGAAAAACTGATGTGTGTGTGTGTAAGAGGCCTTAGTGTTGAACAGCAACCTCTTAGATTTAATATATAGCACTTTATATTAGTAGCCCAGAAGTAAAAAAAAGTGTATGTCAAATCGGATGGGTGTAAAAGAGGGATTCAGACCCCTTTCACACTGGGGCGGTTTTCAGGCGCTTTAGCGCTGGAAATGGCCTTTGCACCTGAAAACCTCCTCACATACATTCCATTGCGACTTCATACCGGGGCAGTTGCGTGCGGGACAGTTAAGAAAAGTTCTTGCAAGCAGCATCTTTGGGGTGGGTTGGGAATGCTGCATTTAGTGCTCCTAAAGCGCCCTGCTCATTGGAATCAATGGGCAGTGCATGCAAAGTGCCTGAAAGGCCCGCAAAACTGGAGTTTAACCTTTTTGGGGTTAAAAGTGCCCTGCTAGCAGCCCAACAGTGCTAAAGCTCTGCTAAAACAGTCACTTTAGCGCTAACAGCCAGCGCTTTCAATGTGAAAGGAGACTAAAGCAAATACCAAGAGATCAGATCTAAAAAAGGAGAATAGACTGCATTAAAGTGATATTAAGACACCTTTCA
Source organism: Rana kukunoris (assembly GCA_029574335.1). Classification (NCBI taxonomy): domain Eukaryota; kingdom Metazoa; phylum Chordata; class Amphibia; order Anura; family Ranidae; genus Rana; species Rana kukunoris. Next base: position 157,446,333 of record CM056059.1, on the reverse strand, counting down.
CACCGCAGCACCACCGGTTGTTTTTGCCGTGCTTTAGCAGCACTTTTTGGATGCTAGTGGGGCCGACTTTAAGGTCATGTGACCTTAAAGTGATATTAAAGGCTCCTTAAAACATGTCATACATGATGCAGTTAAGAGATCGTCTTCTGGGGTGTCCTTTTGTGGCTTTAGATAAAACACATGTACACTCAGCATCCATAGCCCAAGTGCAGTTAGTTTTGCAGAGTGGCCCGATCGTCTTCTGGGGTGTCACGGCAACTTTTGTGGCTCCACCCCGCATTAGATAACCCCCTCTGGGAAGCTCTTGAGGGGTTACCTTGTGGGGGCACTCCCGTGTCATACACTCAGCATCCATAGACACCAAGTTTATGACTCGGCCCTGCATCATTTGATTTGATCGACAGCAGCGGGAGCCAATAGATGCGCTGCCATCAATCCATCCAATGAAGAGCCAAGAAGAACCCATAGAGATGTGGAATTGCGCCCACAGAAATTTTGGGGCACAAGTAAAATGGTGGGCCCAGACGCAGGGTTTTCGCCTTAATGCATAGGACGCATAAAGGTGACAAACATAGGTTTACAACCCCTTAAAATCCCGTTTTGCGGCACTTTGGAATCGCTAGCCATTCATTTCAATGGGTTATGGGCGTGCTGTATACAATCACTCCCAAGCCGCCCCAAAGATGCCACTTGCAAGACTTGCGAACATCCTGCAAGCGCAGTGCCCCAGTGTGAAAGCACGCATTACACAAAATAGGAGGCAGTTCTCAGGTGTTTAGAGGCCATTTCTAGCACTAAAACCCTTGAGAACTGCCTCAGTGTGAAAGTGGCCTTAAGGCAATTTCTTATGGTTTTGGACCAAGCAGCCCCGATCCTTCTCTTCTTGGGTCTCCCACTTGCCCTCATGGACCACCCAAATGCCACTGCTCTGTGCCCATTAACACATGGCAGTAGCTTGGCCCCACCCTCTTTGCTTGCTGCAACTGACAGCAGGTGCCAATAGCCATCTCAGCCAATGAGGAGGCAGAGACCCAGGAAAGCCACTGCTCATCACTCAATGGAGATGGGGCTCAAGTATTGGGGAGACAGCTGCTGCACACAGGTTAACCTTTATGCATGGCATGCCTGAAGGTAAAAGGCTTGAGCCTTCACAACCATTTAAATCCACTGTATTTTCAAGTGTACAAGACAACATTTTCTACTTAAAAAAATCCCCAAAAATCAGGGGTAGTCTTATGCCGGTATACCTGCTGGATGTGCATCAATACTTCATGTAGCTTCAGTTACATACAGTATACCACACTGAGCCAATCACAGCGAGCAAAGCATTCCATTATTGAATACAAAGCCTGCACAGATTCGTAGGTTGCAATATCAGCCCACGCCCCTGCATCTCAAAGCTAATCCTTATATGAATACATTGCTCGCCGACATTGGTTCAGCGTGGTACACTGCATACAGCATGTTACTAGATGCAGCTACTCCTCTTCCTTCCACGGCCATCTCACCATCCACCACCGGAGCTTTGGTTTGAAGTGCCTGACCCTCCATCTGGCTCTGCACACATTGGTTCTCCCCTACAGTGGATTTTATCAAAAACATGAGGTATTTACCACCGTAGCATTGCTTCACAAAGCTGGTGATTAAGTTAGACTTATTGCCGTTTCAGTAGGTTACCCAACCAAGCTACTAGGCAGAAGGGCGGGGGTTATAGTCACCTTATACGGCCAGTCTTAGATGCCGGCAAATACAGTAATTGTGTCACATCAATATGACTAAAACTGATCAAAAAAATTAGCTGCCATTAAGTCCGATCTGGAATCCATGGTGGGATTTTGTCAACTACTATGCAAGAATATACCGCAACTGCCAGAGAACACAAAGATAAATCGGAAACAAAAATTTACAAGACTAATAGCAAAGATAAAGTTTTAAGTGATGCATGCATGTTCAATATTTTAATAACTTGATCCTTGACCTCGGCTAACCCAAGAACCTTTGTTAATGGCCATCATAAGGAAGAACGATCCATATCAGCTCATGAAGGATTAGCTACACCAGAAACTGCAGATTATGCCACCAGAACAATGCAATACAGCACTGTGTACAGTCATTAGGTTACTGGCTGGACTGAAACTACAACCACTCAAAGCATGATGAGCCTGAAGTCAGCTGGACCACCATTCATCCTATATGTATGAGCCAAGTCAGTGGACCATTGTCCATTCCATGTATGATCCCGACATCCATCCCATATGCATGACGCTAAATACACCACACTGCAGTGTGTTCCACAAGTCCAAAGTCAGCTGGACCACCATTTATCCCTTATGAGCCCAAAGTCTACATGACCACTGTACAACACCTATGAACCTATACACTGGTATGGTCTACCACATATAATCCCAAAGATGGTAGGACACAGACCCTCCCATATCTTTGAGCCCAAAGTTAGTGGGACCACAATTCATCCCATATGTAGGAGTCGGTGGGACCACTGTCCATTCCATGTATGATCCCGACAGTCAAGACCATCATCCATCTGATATGCATGACCCTAAAAAACACCACACTACAGCGCGTTCGATGAGCTCAAAGTCCGCAGGACCACCAATCATTCCTCATCAGTAAGCCCAAAGTTGGCAGGACCAATCTATGCCGAAAATCTGGACCACCAATCATCCCTTATCTGTGACCCCAAAGTCTACAGGACCACTATCCATGGGATATTTATGAACCTAGTCACTGGAACCATTGTCCACCCTATATAAGCCCAAAGTCCATGGAACACCAATCATTCCATTTTGTTGAGCCCAAAGTCAGTGGAAACCACCATGCATCCCATATGATTGACTCAAGTCAGTAGGACCACCGCCCATCCCATGTGACCCCAAAAACACCACACTGCAGTACAGTGTTCTATGAGCCCATCAGAGGGACCACTAAATAATCCTGTATCTAGGTGTTGCACCATAGTTTTAATCTTTGATTAATATCTCATTTGATTGCATGTACTTTGAGCGATCTTAGATTTCTACAGTAGCACATAGTCCATTCTTCCCTATGATGGCTTGAACCTAGATTAATCATTAAAGAATGAGATGACTACCCAACATGCCACCAGAACAGGATAATATGACAAGGCATCAAGTTTGGTGGTCCACCAGAGCTCTTCCGTTGACATAAGGCAGCACGGGCCACAGAGGTGTCTGGAGGACGTTTCAGACAGAACAAGCAGGCGCTCAGTATCTGGGATTCCCGTCCACCTGTAGCCATGTCACATTAAGCCTCTCTAGCACAAGCTTAAAATAACCCGGTTGGGTCACAGCTGGGAACACTGGAGCCGGAAACGTTCCAGCTAAAGGAGATTAACATTTGATTCCTGCTAGAGGTGATTTAAGACCTCTGCACATTAGAGCCAGCCAGAGCCAGTTCACCTGCTGCGGCAGGGATTGAAATAAAGATTGTCAACAACCGGCAACCACAGAGGGGACTGAAAGGAAAGTCACCAAGGTGGCATCAGATGTACCAAAACTCAGCAATCTGGTCAGAGAGCAGCTGAAATAAAAGCCGACTGCAATCTTTAGCCACACAAATCACAGCAGACTATGGTCTGTAGCTGTCAGAGAACATCTTTATACCTTTCGGCACAGACACCAATTCACCTGCCTGCAGCTATACAGCGGCCATGTATGGTAACTGTTCCTGACAAAATCTTTTTACAATGCGATCCAGAAAACACAGCCATATATGTGCAGCTAGAAAGCAAAGCCAGATTACCAACGGCTTTCACAATCCCATCAGGCAATCATGCTTTTCTAGCAAAGATCAAAGCTTTAAGTTTAGATACTTTAAAGGATGAGCCAAGCGTCAGCAGGACCACCATACACCCCATATCTAGGTGCCCAAAGTCAGCAATACCCAAACCCCATCATCTCCTCCATATCTAGGTGCCAAGTCAGCAAGACCACAATCCCATCCATAGCTAGGTGCCAAGACAGCAGGACCATCACCACCTTCTCCATATCTAGGGGTCAACAGAACCACCATTGACCTCATAGCTAGGTGTCCAAAGTCAGCAGGATCATTCCCCCCCCCCGCCCCACCGTTTATAGGTGCCCAAAGTCAGCAAGACCCCAAGCCCCCCCCCCCCCCCATAGCTAGGTACACAGTCAGCAGGACCATCTTCTCCATATCTAGGGGTCCAAAGTCAACAGGACTATCAGTTCCCCCACCACCTGTTTCTAGGTGCCCAAAGTCAAGACCACCATTCCCACAGCTAGGTGCCAAGTCGTGACCACCATTCCCCCCCTCATATGTAGGTACCCAAGCCCAGCCAGTCCATTCAGCACGTATCTAGATTCCAGAGTGCAGCGGGACCCACTGTTAACTGCACATTTATAGAAACCAAAGCTAGTAAAATCATTGTGCATCTCATATTCAATCCCAAAGTCTATAGTACACCAGTCGTTCCATACCCGATTCCAAAGTCTGCTGACAACCATGCATCCCATATGTCCAAGTCTGTGGGACCACTATCCACCTCCTATGAATGACCCCAAGAGTCAGTCATCAGGATCACCATTCATCCCATATGTACGACCACAGCGACCATTGTCGGTCACATTTATAAACCCTGTTAGTGGAATGGTTGTCCATACCAAGCCCAGAGTCTTTAGGACACCAACCATCCCATATCTACAAGCCCAAAGTCAGCAGACCACAAATCCATCCCATCCGTATTGATGCCAATTCCCATATCGGAAATTAACTTTGGCACTTCAGTGTGGGATTGGTTTGGCATTGCCATGCTATCTGTATGATTTAAGTGGGGACTGTGCATCCCTATGTAGTACCCAACAGTCATCAGGACCAGCACCCATCCTAAAATGTCTCCAAAGCCAGCAGGATCACTGTATCCCATACCCTAGCAACACCATTCTGCAACTCAGGGCAACCTCAGGACTAAATGCTAGCGACGCACACCAAGACTCATACGCCTTCTATCCCAGATTTTGAAGATCTGTATGAGCACAGGGTACATACGGGAACAATTGTATATTCCACTCCCAACTACAGCTGTCCAATGCATACAATTATACAACTGTCTGCAAACACAAGACCTGTGAAACTGAGCAATCAGGCCAGTCTTTATTAAAAGCATTTTAGCTCAACAACCACAAGGCACGCCTTTGACCATGGAAAGTTTAAGGTGTGGAGCAAAAACATAGGCAACCCCACTCAGCCTGCTGCTGTGTACTGGTCTTCATCCAGCACAAGCCTCAGTCCTCAGGGAAAACAATGGAGGAAAGAAAAGCCTCTGGTTCCCCCATTACTAGGTATATAAAAGAAGTCTTCCGTTCTCATTTCCTTCAGCCACAGCCCAAAAATAACAACGCTTACCAGCTGCGGCATCTGCAGGAACTCCACATAGAAAATACAGAGACTAATCATTTATTAAAACGTGAATGAAAAAAGCACCATGAAGCAATTTTTATTAAAAGCTACAAAGAAAACCCCATCAGGATGAGGAACCGCGATGGTTCATACAGCAGAAGATCAGAGGACATATCAACCCATTTCTCTGTCAACTGGCAGAACATTGGGTTCAATGTGTAAGAGTTAACCAGGCCAATCAGTGATGTCAGGAAATTGGGTTCCCACCTTCTGCCCATGGCAGCAGAACTTTAGTCTAAGGACAGAAACCTTACACCACCACCACCACCATAACACACACCCTAATGCACCAATACACCCCCCCCCCCCCCCAAATCCACCAACACCGATTAATGACCTCAGATAACAGGATTTCCATCATGCTGAAAAATATCAACTGACCCCCCCCCCCCCCCCCCATTGGTTACACATATTGCATTCTGAACCGCCCTAGATTATTCAACCTGTGTCGTTGCTTTTGGATTCAAATATCTTGCAAGCCTAGAACCACAAAAACAGGGGGTCACCACAGCTGGATGGGGGACAGGGTAGAAAGGGAATGGATCCTAGATGAGACAAGGATGGGTTGGAGCTGAGAACAGAGACTCAAACCGATCTGAAAAGGAGGACTAGGTTGGATCGGAGAACAGACGCAAACTGATCTGGAATAGGACAGATCTGTGAACAGAGGACAGGAATGGGTCGGAACCAAGAACAGACTCAAAATGAATGTGGGAACAGAGGACATGAGTGGGATGGATCTGGGAATGGAGGCCAGGAACAGATCTAAAAACACGATATGAACCATCTGACACTGGAGGTTGGGAAGGGGGATGAATCCAAAGACAGACATGGGTGAGATCCCAGAACAGAGGCTCATAGTCTATCCAGGAAAAAAGAAGACAGAGCTAAGAACAGAGGATCAAATAGGGGTGGGGGGGGGGGATCTAGGAATGAAGGGCGGGAATGGAAGGAATTCCAACGATAGGAATAGGACAGATCTGGGAATAAGACGACAAGTTGGATCTCAGAACCGAGGATCCTAATTGATGTGGGAACCACCAAGCACATGAATGTGATCTAGGTAATGGAGAACAGGAATGACAGATCGGAAATGTAAAAGGGGCAAATCTGAGAATGGAGGATGTGGCAAGTCCAGGAACTCAGGGTCATAATTAAACAGAATGGAGGATTAGGATAGATCTGAGCACAAGAGGGCAGGGATGGGTCAGATGCAGGAATGGATGAGAGTTGAATCTGGAAACCCAAGGGGGCAAATCTGAGAATGGAGGATGTGGCAAGTCCAGGAACTCAGGGTCATAATTAAACAGAATGGAGGATTAGGATAGATCTGAGCACAAGAGGGCAGGGATGGGTCAGATGCAGGAATGGATGAGAGTTGAATCTGGAAACCCAAGGATCATAACAGATTTATACATGAAGAGGGAGAGATCCGAGAAGAGGATTGGGCAAATCCAGGGAGGACTTGGCCAAACATGGAAACTGGATCATAACTGATATAGGAATGGAGGACAGGACCAAGGCGGACCTGGGAACAAGAGGTTGGGGCAGATCTGGGATTAGAGGACAGGGCTAGATCTGAAAACAAGAGGATGAGGATCCAAGCATGGAGGACAGGAAGAGATCGGAGAACAAGAGGATGGGGCAGATCCAGGAATGAAGGTTTGGGTAGACCTGGGAATTCAGAACGGATATGGGAAGGGAGGAATGAGGTGGACCTGGGAATGGAGAACAGGGACAGCTCTGAGAAAAAGGATGGGCAGATCTGGGAATGGAGAACAGGGCTAGATCTGAAGACAAGAGGTGAGGATCCAAGCATGGAGGACTAGGATGAGATCGGAACAAGACGGATGGGTCAGATCCAGGAATGGAGGACTAGGATAGATACAACAACAAGACGGATGGGTCAGATCCAGGAATGGAGGACTAGGATAGATACAAGAACAAGACGGATGGGTCATATCCAGGAATGAAGGACTGAGTTTTATCTGGAAACCCATAATCATAACCAATTCAGGAAAGGAGGACCAGGATAGCTCCGAGAAGGGGATGGGGCAGATCAAGGAATTGGCCAGACCTGGGAACAGGATCAGAACCGATATGGGAAGGGAGGGCAGGAATGAGGTTGAACTGTGAATGGAGAACAGGGACAGCTCCGAGAAAAAGGATGGGGCAGATCTGGGAATAGAGGACAGGGCTAGATCTGAAAACAAGAGGCTGAAGATCCAAGCATGGAGGACAGGCATAGATCTGAAAAGAGGATGGAGCAGAACCAGGAATGAAGGATTTGGGTAGACCTGGGAACATTGATCTTGTGAGGAAAGGGCCATGGACCTGGGAATGATGAACAGAAATAGATCTGAGAACTAGAGGATGGAGGAGAACCAGGAACAGAAGTTAGGAGGGGGTTGGTGAATCAGATTTGGGAACAGAGACTCATAATAGATGTGGGAAATGGGGACAGGGATAGATTGGAGGAGAACAGAGGGTGGGGTTTATAAATGGAGGACCTAGTTGGATCTGAGAAGAGGGACCTCTGGGACAGGGAAGGGGGACCATGATGGGATAAAGCTGAGGACAGGGATGAAAACCCCACAGGAAGGGACTGGTTGGGTGAAGGAAGATCTTCCTTCTGTATACAGAACACCAACCGAGGACAACTACTCCCACCATCTCCTAGAAAACACACACACACACACACACACACACACACACATCTACAGAACGACCCCCCCTGTAAAACACATACTGACCAATGGAGAAGTGACCATACAGAAGCATATACAGTATACACACAGGCTGATACTGTAGTAGAAACATAATACAATAAAATATAATAAAAGCCATAACCAGAGTCCCCTCCCTAAGAGGTTCTGCAGCAGCTGCGGGGACGCGCACTGTCTTCAGCGGTAGCGCGCTCCAGGTCTTGCCCCGCCCCCCTACCCCAACCGGCCGGAGCTGCGAAGTAAAGCCGGGAAATATCCGTACAGCTCTGTCGCGGTGGGGCCGCCTCCCCCCCTATCTTGGGGCCGGGGTGAGGAGAAGTAAAGGCCCCGGGCGCTACGTACCATGCTGTCAGCCGATTAAAGATCCGAATGCCGGTAGAAGAAGGAAGCAGAAGATGAGCCGCACCGCACGCCGGGCTCCACACAGTGCTGGGGGTGTGACCGGGCGCCGCACCGCTTTATAAGAGAGTGTATCCCTCCGCCAGCGGCCACACACCGCCCCTCACTCAGGACACGCCCCCGGGCACTCCTCCGCGAGAGGCCACGCATCTTCGCTCGAACCGCCGAGCTGCTGGAGGGAGGGGGAGGAGCCTGAGCGCCGCTGATTGTAATATCCCAATCCTGCTACTGGACTAATAGTGAGATATATATATATATATATATAAACTGGACTAATAGTGATAGATATATATAAACTGGACTAATAGTGATATATATATAAACTGGACTAACAGTGATATATATATATACATATACTGGACTGATATAATCTCCTTCTACTGCACTGATATCATCTTCTTCTACTACCATCACTGATATTATCTACTTCTACTACACTGATATCACCTACTATTATCACTGATATCACCTACTACTGTCACTGATATCATCTACTATTACACTGATATCACCTACTGCTATCACTGATATCATCTCCTTCTACTGTGATCATCTACTTCTACAACAATCACTGATATCATCTCCTTCTACTACACTGTTATCATCTACTACAGTGATATAATCTACTGCACTGATATCATCTTCTTCTACTACCATCACTGATATTATCTACTTCTACTACACTGATATCATCTACTACTATCACTGATTTCATGTACTATTACAATGATATCATCTACTACACTGATATCACCTACTACTATCACTGATATCACCTACTACTATCACTGATATCATCTACTATTACACTGATATCACCTACTGCACTGATATCACCTACTACTATCACTGATATCATCTCCTTCTACTGTGATCATCTACTTCTACTACAATCACTGATATCATCTACTACACTCACTGATATCATCTCCTTCTACTACACTCATATCATCTACTACAGTGATATAATCTACTGCACTGATATCATCTACTTCTACTACCATCACTGATATTATCTTCTTCTACTACACTGATATTATCTACTGCACTGATATCATCTACTTCTACTACCATCACTGATATCATGTACTGCACTGACATCATCTACTACACTGATCTCATCTCCTTCTACTACACTACTAATAATATTCACTGCACTGATATCATCTACTGCACTGATATCATCTACTTCTACTACACTGATCTCATCTCCTTCTACTACACTACTACTAATATTCACTTCACTGATATCATCTACTTCTACTACACTGATTTCATCTCCTTATACTGCACTGATATTGTCTTCTACTACAATCACTGACATCATCTACTACACTGATATCATCTCCTTCTACTACACTACTACTAATACTCACGGCACTGATATACTGTATCTATATCTATATAAATAATAGGTACTCCTCTTTTAACAAATAAAGTGCAGCATTTATTGTAAAAGTGACAGGTTACAGGGACACCACCAAAATTCACATTCGCATTATACTAGGGGTCCTCAAATGTTTTAAAACGGGAGGCCAGTTCACAGTCCTTCAGACTGTTGGGGAGCCGGACTATCGTTTGAAAAAAATCTTATCTTATCTGTAGTGCAAAAAAACAGGAAAAAACAATATTTAAAATAAAGAACAATTTGAATCAACATAAACTTATTAGTATTTCAGAGAATTCCCTCATCACCGACCCCCCCCCCATCACTCATAACAGACCCCCTCCTCCCCATCCCAAACCCCCCCACCCCTCATCACAGGCCCCTTCCTCCCCATCCCAGACCCCAACCCAATCAATATATCCTTACCAGTGCCCATCAATGCAGCCTTACCAGTACCCATCAATGAAGCCATATCAGTGCCCATCAATGCAGCCCTACCAGCGCCCAGCAAATGCAGCCTCACCAGTGCCCAGCAATGCAGCCTGACTAGTGTATATCAATGCAGTCTTATCAGGCCCCGTACACGGCCGAGGTTCTCGCCAGAAACCAGCGAGAACCTCGCTGGGAGCTCCATTCCAGCGAGAACCTTGGCCGTGTGTACACTCTCTGCTCACCCCGCCCGTCGGGAAACCCATCGAGCAAATAGAGAACAGCTTCTCTATTTGCTCGACGGCCCGTCGGGATGAATGGCTGGTTGCCTTTCCCGACCGGCGGGTCGCAGATTCTGACGGCCGGCAGAGAACCTCGACGGGCGGAACGATGTGTTCCGCCCGTCGAGGTTCCCTGTCGTGTGTACGGGGCTTCAGTGCCCATTAATGCCGCCTTATCAGTGCCCATCAATGCCGCCTTATCAGTGCCCATCAATGCAGCCTTACCATTGCCCATCAAATGCAGCCTCCCCAGTGCCCAGCAAATGCAGCCTCGCCAGTGCCCAGCAAATGCAGCCTCGCCAGTGCCCAGCAATGCAGCTTTATCAGTGCCCATCAATGTAGCCTAATCAGTGCCCATCAATGCAGCCTTACCAGCGTCCAGCAATGCTGCCTTACCAGTGCCCTGCCCAGCAATGCAGCCTTACCAGTGCCATGCGCAGCAATGCAGCCTTGCTATTGCAGGTTTGAATATCCCAGCGCACCCATCATCCCCTCTTTTGGTCCTTCTTCAGTGGCCTCTATAACAAAGTCCCGCCTCATGGACCGGATCCATTTATAGGCGGAACACTGATTTAATTTTTCCGACATTGGATCAGTGTTCTGCCTATCACTTGATCCGGTCTAGGAGATGGAACATTGTTACAGCAGCTCGAGGATCGAGGGAGGGGAGGATGGACCCCCCCAATGTGTGGCACCCAGGGCGGACCGCCCCCCTGGCACAAATGCCCTCACCTTCCCACACACCCACAGCAGGGCCGATTCTGGGCGTCACAATATGCCATGCCCAGAGAGGCAGCGAGCAGCCAGTGCCACTTGAGATTCGCGCCCCCTCAGCTTCAAAAACCAGTCTTGCAGGACGCGGCTGCTAACGGGAAGGGCGTTCCTGCTGTGGAAAAAGTACAGGAACGCCATTCCAATGCGTTCCCGCAGGACTCGAGCCCTGACTGATATCATACAGTACTTATAATACTGCCCTGATCATCTACTGCACTGATATCATCTGCTGCACTGATAGCGATATACTGCACTGATCATATACTGCACAGATATCCTATACTACACTGATAGTGATATACTGCACTGATATCATCTACTGCACTGATATCATATACTGCACTGATCATATACTGCACTGATATCTTATACTACACTGATAGTGATATACGTCACTGATATCATCTACTGCATTGATATCATATACTGCACTGATATCATACAGTACTTATAGTACTGCACTGATATCACCTGCTGCACTGATAGTGATATACTGCACTGATCATATACTGCACTGATATCTTATACTACACTGATAGTGATATACTGCAATGATATCATCTACTGCATTGATATCATATACTGCACTGATATCATACAGTACTTATAGTACTGCACTGATATCACCTGCTGCACTGATAGTGATATACTGCACTGATCATATACTGCACTGATATCATATACTACACTGATAGTGATATACTGCACTGATATCATACAGTACTTATAATCCTGAACTGATATCATACAGTACTTATAATCCTGAACTGATATCATACATACTGCACTGATCTTATACTGCACTGATCTTATACTGCACTGATCTTATACTGCACTGATCTACTACAATACCACTGATATACTGCGCCAATCAACTACTACACTGATATGCTGTACTGCCGCTGATCTACTGCACTCTGTGCTTTTACTGATACAATGTAATACTGTCCATTCCTCTCCCCCTTTCCTTCCTTCCTTGCTTCCCTCCCCCCCCCCCCACACTCTATCTCTGCCACCCTATATCTTTCTCCCTGTGTCCTCCCACACCCTCTCTGTATCTTTCACTCCCTTCCCTTCCCCTCTTCCTCACCTTCTTTTCTGTAAGTCTCCCCCTCACTCTAAATATATTTTCTATCTCCCGCCCTGCCAAAACCCCTCTTCCCTGTGCCCTTCTCTTCCCAATCTCTCTCCCTGTCTCTTCCCACCCCCTCTATTTCTCTCCCTGTCAAACCCCTTCCACCCCCCACCATATCTATTTCCCTGTATCTTCCTCTTTTTCCTCATCTTCACCCCCCACTCCCCCTTTTTATCCTCCTTCCCTTCTTTCTTCCCTTATCCCCCTTCTATTACCCTCTCTTTCTGCCCCCCCCCCACTCTATCTTTGCCCCCTTTTGTTTCTTTCCCGGTGTTCCCCTACCCCCTTTCTCCATGTATCTTTCACCCCTCTCCCCCTCATCTTTCCTTTAAATCTCCCCCCTCATTCTAAATATATTCTCTACCTCCCTCCCTCTCTCTCCCACCACCCCTCTTCACTGTCCCCTTCTCTTCCCAATCTCTATCCCTGTCTCTGCCCCCCTCTATTTTTCTCCCCACTCTCCTTCTTTCTCCACTGCCCCCTACCAACTCCCCCCTCCCCCTCTCTCTTTCTTCCCCTCTATCTCTTGCCCCCCTTACTTTCTACTCACTTTCCAGCAGTAGCCCTCTCCATCTCACATTCTCTTCACCTCTCTCCCTCTTTCCTTCTCCCCTCTATCTCCACCCTCTCTCCCCCCTCTCTCTCTCCTTCTCTCTCTACTCTTCTCTCTCCACCCCTCAGCCCCATTACTTCCTCTGTCATCCTCCTATTTCTGTCTCTTTCCTATTTTGTTACCCCCCCCCTCTTATCTCTCTCTCTTCTATCATCCATTTTTTCTCTCCCTCTCCCCCTCCCATTTTTCTCTTTCCCATCTCTCTCCTACTCCCCCTCCCCCTTTCTCTCTCTCTCTCTCCTTCCCCCTCCTCTCTCTCTCCTCCTCTCTACCCCCTCTCTGTCACTCTCTCTCTCTCTCCTCCTCCCCCCTCTCTCCTTCCTCTCTACCCTCCTCTCTCCCCTCTTCCCTCTCTCTCTCTCCCCTCCTCTCTCCCCCCTCTCTCATCCCTCCCGCTCACTCTCTCTCTCTCTCCTCTTCTCTCCCCCCTCTCTGTCACTCTCTCTATCTCTCTCCTCCTCCCCCTCTCTACCCTCCTCTCCCTCCCCCTTTCCCCCTATCTCCTCCTTTCTCTCTTCTCTTTATCCCCTCTCTCTCTATTTCCCCTCCCCCTCTCTCTCCCCCCTCCTCTCTCTCCTCCTTTCTCTCTCTCTCTCTCTCTCTCTCCCCTCCTCTCTCCCCTCCTTTCTCTCTCTCTCTCTCTCTCTCTCCCCTCCTCTCTCCCCTCCTTTCTCTCTCTCTCTCTCTCCCCTCCTCTCTCCCCTCCTTTCTCTCTCTCTCTCTCTCTCCCCTCCTCTCTCCCCTCCTTTCTCTCTCTCTCTCTCTCTCCCCTCCTCTCTCCCCTCCTCTCTCCCCTCCTTTCTCTCTCTCTCTCCCCTCCTCTCTCTCCGCTCTATCTTTGTATATGGACTGCTGCTATCCTTAAAATACTGACAATTCCCTGCTACCTCCAGAACAGCTACTATTTGAAGATTAGAGAGAAATGTGTCCTCCAATTGTTGCTACTCATAGTTTTGGGGTGTCCTGTGACCCTAAACTCCTCTCATGTTATAGTTCTTCAGCAATAAACCTTAAAAAGACATCTCCTATGTCAGGGGTCTCCAAAATTTCCAAACAAAGGACCAGTTTACTGTCCTTCAGACTTTAGGGGGCCAGACCTTGGTGTGGGAGGAATAATGCCCAATCATGGTGTCAGAGGATGGAATAGTGCCCCATCCATATGTGTGGCAACAGGGTGTGCCAGGTGTGCACAGGCACACCCTAATCACCCTGTGCAGCACAGCTTCCCCCCAACTGCCCTGGCCTACCCCCCCTTCCCCCCACAGCGCTGCCGACTTCCCTCCTCTCCCGCCAGCTGTTGCTGAGGTGAGGTATTAGGATAAGTGGGGGAAGGGATTGGTAAATGTGTAAGTTGTAAGTGAACACCATGAGTGATCGGTAGTGAATGTTTGAGCCACAGGTGTCAAACACAAGGCCCGCGGGCCGAAACCGGCCCTCCAGGACATTTCATGTGGCCCTCGCCCCTCCTCTGGTCCTCCTCAAGACCCTTACTTTCTGCTGTAATGTAAGAGGAGGGGATGCGCTGGACATCTAATCTTACAGATACAACCGGCCCTTTTGAGGGCAATCATAATGCTCATGCGGCCCACAATGAAATTGAGTTTGACACCCCTGCACTAATGCACATCATTGGTTTCAGTGGTACCCTATTCAGAGCTGGTGCAGGGATTTTTGACACCCTAGACGAAACCTCATTTTGCCGCCCCCCTTTGGCTCCACCCCATTTGCCCTGTCAATGTATACACCACCTTTTTAATGAAGCCCCCATTAAATGCAGCCCACCAGCACCCATAAAATGCAGCCTCACCAGCGCCCATCAAATGCAGCCTCACCAGCGCCAATCAAATGCAACCTCACTAGCGCCCATCAAATGCAGCCCACCCAGCACCTATCAAATGCGCCCATCAATGCAGCCTCACCAGCGCCCATCAATGCAGTCTATCAGTGCCCATCAATGAATGTTTGCTTGCTTCCATTCATTCGGGAGTCATTCGGGAGTCTGGACACAGACACAGTCCTCCATCGCCGCTGCACCTTTGACACTATGTGCAAACAGAGAGGCAATTGCCTGCTGATGCTGAGACTTGGTTGCTTGCTGCAGAGAGAAGAGAATAGGAACCCCAGTGGCTAGGCTCCCTAGGCAGCAGTTTGCCCTAGGCAGCTGCCTAGTTTGCCTAGTGGTAGCACCAACCCTCACACTCTTGTTGGTGTCAGAAGAAAGAATAGTGCCCCATCATTGTTGTTAGTGGGAGGAATAGCGCCCCATCGTTGGTATCAGTGGGAGGAATAGTTAGCAGGATGACAGAACCATCATCCCCGCTGGTGGGCATGATGAGAGGGATAGCTTTACGGAAACAGCACTGACCAAAACAATACGTTTTATGAGACGAAAGATAATCTAGTCCTAATTCTTCTCAGTGCCTGAAGGAAAAAAAATCTTCTTGTGGAGCAGCCCCATCTTGATCCAGCAATGTGCATGAGTGCCTCAGCTCTCCGGGGACTCTGCCTCCTCATCGGCTGAGACAGCACTGTCATTCACAGCCACTGAGCCAAACAGGAGAGAGATGGGGCAGGGCCAAGTCACGCTCTGTGTGTATTTATGAACATGCAGAGCAGCGGCTCAGCAGCGAGTCTGCTTGGGTGCCCCCATTGCAAGGGGCACTCGGCAGGAGGGAGGGGCCAGGAGCACCGGCGGCGGACCCGAGAAGACGAGGATGGGGGCTGCTCTGTGCAAAACTACTGCACAGAGCAGGTATGTATAACATATTTGTTATTTTTTGTTAAAAGAGACTTTAACTGCGAGTAATTCCGCTTTATTACATACACTAAAGTCAATCGTTTTATTAGCATAATTGCACATATAGAATGTAACATCCAGGGCCGTAATGCTAAGGGCTGTATAAAAAGTTTGCATAGGCTGTAAATTCATACTGAACTATGGAGGTTAAGCATTTACATAAAGTGCCATTAAAAAGTATTCATACCCCTTGAAATATTCCACATTTTGTCATGTTACAAACAAAAACGTAAATGTATTTTATTGGGATTTTATGTGATAGACCAACACAAAGTGGCACATAATTGTGAAGTGGAAGGAAAATTATAAATGTTTTTAATTTTTTTTTTACAAATAAATATGTGAAAAGTGTGGGGGGTACATTTGTATGGCGCCCCCCAGAGTCAATACTTTGTAGAACCTCCTTTCTCTGCAATTACAGCTGCAAGTCTTTTTGGGGATTTCTCTACCAGCTTTGCACATCTAGAGAGGGACATTTCTGCCCATTCTTCTTTGTAAAATATCTTAAGTTCTGTCAGATTGGATGGAGAGCGTCTGTGATCAGCAATTTTCAAGTCTTGCCACAGATTCTTAATGTGATTTAGGTCTGGACTGTGACTGGGCCATTCTAACACATGAATATGCTTTCATGTAAACCATTCCATTGTAGCTCTGGCTGTATGTTTAGGGTTGTTGTCCTGTTGGAAGGTGAACCCCCCCCCCCCGTCTTAAGTCTTTTTCAGACTCTAAGGCCGCGTACACACGCTCAAACTTATCCGATGAAAACAGTCCGACTGGACCGTTTTCATCTAATATGTCTGCTGGGCTGTTTTGGTCTGATGGTTGTACACACCATCAAACCAAAATCCCCGGTGACGTGGCGGTGACGTTGACGCTGCCACATCACCACTCCAGGAAGTAAAATACTTCCACGCATGGTCAAATCCATTCGGCGCACGTGGGAGATTTTTGTCCGCTGGTTAGGCGTACTAACCAGCGCACATGTCGGATGGACGGGTTTCCAGCAGACAAGTTTTAAAGCATGCTTGAAAACTTGTCTGCTGGAAAAACCTGTCTGCTCGCCCGTACACATGATCGGATTTGTCTGCTGAAACGGTCCGTCGGACTGGTTTCAGCAGATAAATTTGATCGTGTGTACGTGGCCTAACAGGTTTTCTTCTAAGATTGTCCTGTATTTGGCTCCATCCATTTTCCCATCGACTCTGACCAGCTTCCCTGTCCGTGCTGAAGAAAAGCATGCCCACAACATGAGGCTGCCACCACCATGTTTCACAGTGGGGATGGTGTGTTTAGGGTGATGTGCAGTGTTAGTTTTCTGCCACACATAGCCTTTTGCTTTTAGGACAAAAAAGTTCAATTTTGGTCTCATCTGACCAGAGCACTTTCTTCCACACGTTTGCTGTGTCCCCTCCCCCACATGGCTTCTCACAAACTGCAAACAGGACTTCTTATGTCTTTCTTTCACCAATGTCTTTCTTCTTGTCACTCTTCCATAAAGGGCAGATTTGTGGAGAGCACCACTAATAGTTGTCCTGTGGACAGATTCTCCCCCCTGAGCTGTGGATCTCTGCAGCTTCTCCAGAGTTACTATGGACCTCTTGGCTGCTTCTCTGATGAATGTTCTCGTTGCCCGGCCCAGTCAGTTTAGGTGGACGGCCATGTCTTGCTAGGTTTGCAGTTGTGCCATACTCTTTCCAACTGTGGATGATGGATTGAACAGTGCTCCGTGTTAATGTTTAAAGCTTGGGAGATTTTTTTTTTATAAAACCTAACCCTGCTTCATACTTCTCCACAACTTTATCCCTGACCTGTCTGGTGTGTTCCTTGGCCTTCATCATGCTGTTTGTTCACCCAGGTTCTCTAACAAATCCCTGAGGGCTTCACAGAACAGCTGTATTTATACTGAGATTAAATTCCACAGGTGGACTATTTACTAATTAGGTGACTTCTGCAGGCAATTGGTTCCACCAGATTTTAGTTGGGTGTATCGGAGTAAAGGGGGCTGAATACTAATGCCCCCCACACACTTTTTACATATTTATTTGTAAAAAAAAAAAAAATTGAAAACTATCTATAATTTTCCTTCCACTTCACAATTATGTGCCTCTTTGTGTTGGTCTATCACATAAAATAAGTTTACATTTTTAGTTCTAACATGACAAAAGGTGGAAAATGTCAAGGGGTATGAATACTTTTTCAAGGCACTTTATGTAAATGCTTAACCTCCATAGTTCAGTATGAATTTACAGCCTATACAAACTTTTTAACCACTTCAGCCCCGGACCATTTTGCAGCTAAAGGACCAGGCCCCTTTTTGCGATTCGGCACTGCGTCGCTTTAACTTGAATACTCTTTCAAGGAGCTGTATTTCAAACGAGACCTGAACTTAAAAAGTGAAGATTTGCAATGTTTTAGGGAACACCTTTTCACCCCCCAAAAAAATGTAGGGTGTTATGCCGCGTACACACGACCGTTTTTTTCGGGGTTGTAAAAAATGATGTTTTTAAGGGTCTAAAAAAACTATTTTTTTTTCAACCCGATCATTAAACCGGCCTTGCCTACACACGATCGTGAAAAAAAAATGCTCTAGCAAAGCGCGGTGACGTACAACACGTACAACGGCACTATAAAGGGGAAGTTCCAAGCGGATGGCTCCACCCTTGGGGCTGCTTTTGCTGATTTCCTGTTAGTAAAAGACGATTCGCGCTTTTTAGTCTGTTACAGCGTGATGAATGTGCTTACTCCATTATGAACGCTAGTTTTACCAGAACGAGCGCTCCTATCTCATAACTTGCTTCTGAGCATGCGTGTTTTTTTCACGTCGTTAAAGCCCACACACGACCATTTTTTTACAACGTAAAAAAAGACAACGTTAAAAGCGATGTGAAAAATTTGAGCATTTTTGCAATTTTTAATGCCCATTTTTTACATTGTGAAAAATGCTCTGGAGCCTACACACGATCGTTTTTAATGACATAAAAAAAAAAACGTAATTTTTTAGAACCCGAAAAACGGTCGTGTGTACGCGGTTTCTCTTTCATTTTTTGTGAAAAGTGTTCTAGTAAGGAAAGTTTCAGTGTCGGCATCCCTTTAGACGTGAATAAAGCTTTTGGGCAGAATCTCCAAAGATCTAATTTGTGTTGCAGAGGATGCCTAAAATCGGACAATACAAAAAAAACGAAAATGTCAGTTTTGGGTGGGCTGATCCTTCAATAAATATCACGGATTCTACCAGGGACTGTATCCCAATCTCCCAAAACATCAAACATGCACACACACACACATTATCAGGTGTCACCTAGATTTGGAAGGGGGCAATTAGCCGAAGTCTTCTAGAATTTCCACCTCAGGGGTGCCGTGTAACACAGTATATCAAGATCATTGTTTCAACCCTATGGTAAACGCGACTTTTAGAAACTGGTGTTAGGTTATCCAGGTGTCATATATTTTATTAATAAAGAGCACAGGTGAACGTTGTATTAGCAGCTTTCATAAATAGCAAAGAGATTTTAAATAATTAACTGAAAATATATATTTTGTTAAAGTGCTGCCGAAAAATAATTTTCTTCTTTTTCTGATTAGTAATGAAAGAATTTAGCTCCTTAAAGGGTTGGTCCAACTCGGAACGCCTGGGTCGGCTTTTGTTGGTGCTGGAGACGGTAAACTCATCTTAGGCCTCGTACACACGATCGGACATATCCGATGAAAACGGTCCGCGGACCATTTCCATCGGATATGTCCGATCTGGAGTTTGATCCGATGGCGTGTACACACCATCGGATCAAATTCCCCGCCGGCGGACGGCGCGGTGACGTGGCGGTGACGTTGACGCCGCCACGTCACCGCACCAGGAAGTAAAACACTTCCGCGCATGCGCCGAATCCATTCGGCGGCGGCGCGGCGGCGGTGCGGGACGACATGTCTGCTGGTAAGTGTACTATCCAGCAGACATGTCGGGCGGACGGATTCCACCCGATAGATTTCAAAGCATGCTTTGAAATCTGTCGGGTGGACAAATCTGTCCGCTAGCCCATACACACGATCGGAGATGTCTGCTGAAACGGTCCATCGGACCGTTTTCAGCGGACATATCCCCTCGTGTGTACGAGGCCTAATGGTTTCTTGTATTTCCCGGGGACTCCAGTGACGAGACCTCAGTGTTCGGGTTTCCAAATCTGCTGGGCTTTCCATTTGCTTTATACTAGGTGGAATGTCTAATGCTGCGTACACACGACCGTTTTTTCATGACGAGAAAAATGCCATTTTTTTAAATGGTCGTGGAAAACGGTCGTGTGTAGGCTCCAGGGCATTTTTTCTCGATGAGAAAAATGGCCATTAAAAATTTAGAACTTGCGTTGCTTTAACTGACAATTGCACGGTCCTGCGACGTGGCTCCCAAACAAATTTGGCGTCCTTTTTTCCCCACAAATAGAGCTTTCTTTTGGTGGTCTTTGGTCACCTCTGCGGTTTTTATTTCTTGCACTATAAACAAAAATAGAGCGACAATTTAAAAAAAAAAAAATTGAATATTTTTTACTTTTTGCTATAATAAATATCCCCCAAAAATATATAAAAAAAAAATGTTTTCCTCAGTTTAGGCCGATACGTATTCTTCTACATAATTTTGGTTAAAAAATTGCAATAAGCGTTTATTGATTGGTTTGCGCAAAAGTTATAGCGTTTACAAAATGATGGCATTTTCATGATTTTTTTTTTTTTACTACTAATGGCGGCGATCAGTGATTTTTTTTTGTGACTGCGACATTATGGCGGACACATCAGACACTTTTGACACCATTTTGGGTCATTTTCACAGCAAAAAGTGCTATAAAAATGCACTGATTACTGTGAAACTGACACCGGCAGGGAAGGGGTTAACCACTAGGTGGCGCTGAAGGTGTTAAGTGTGTCGTAGGGAGTGATTCTAACTGTTAGGGGGAGGAGTTACCAGTGACACGTCACTGATCACTGTTCCCGATTCCGTGTCACTAGGCAGAACAGGTTTACAAAGGCATCCCCCTGTTCTGCCTTTGCCGACTGCAATCCTGGGCCGCCCGGGAACATTGAGTTCCCGTGACCCGCGAGCGCTCTCACAAGGCACGCTGGGCATCAAATTTAAAGGGACGTACAGGTAAGCCCATTTGCCTGCCCGTGCCATTGTGTCGATGTATATGTGTTTGCAAGCGTACATATTCGCCAGCACACCAGGGATCGTCAAATGACATCCAAAAACGTTTTAATGACAGAAATCACATCACAAAGGTGCAACGTTTCAGAGTCGCACAGGACCCCTTTATCATCACATGCCTGACAAAAGGGGTCCTGCGTGACTCCGAAACGTTGCACCTTTGTGATGTGATTTTTGTATTTTTTGGATGTAATTTGACGATCACTGGTGTGCTGGCGAATATGTACGCTTGTTTGATGTTTCCAGGACCCAACTGGTAATAGCTACAGCACCCACCATTTTAATGAGCCACTTCTACCAGAAACGTGTGCGATAGGAATATTGATCAGTATATGTGTGTGCGGCGGTCGACAAGTGGTTAGTGAGTGAAATAAGAATTTGACCCCTTCGCAAAACATGACTTAGTACTTGATGGGAAATCCCTTGTTGGTAATCGCCAACGTTTCTTGTAATTGGCCACCAGGTTTGCACACATCTCAGGAGGAATTTTGTCCTCTTTACAGAACCTCTCCAAGTCATTAAGGTTTTGAGGCTGATGTTTGGTAGCTCAAACCTTCAGCTCCCTCCACATATTTTCGATGGGATTAAGGTCTGGGGACTGGCTAAGCCACTCCATTATCTTAATGTGCTTCTTCTTGAGCCACTCCTTTGCTGCCTTGGCCGTGTGTTTTGGATCATTGTCATGCTGGAATACCCATTCATGACCAATTGTCAATGTTCTGGCTAAGGAAAAGAGTTTCTCACCCAAGATTTGATAGTACATGGCCCCGTCCATCGTCCCTTTAATGCGTGGAAGTTGTCATGTCCTCTTAGCAGAAAAACAACCCCAATGCATAATTTTTCCACCTCCATGTATGACTGTGGGGATGGTGTTCTTGGGGTCATAGGCAGCATTCCTCCACCTCCAAACAAGGCGAGTTGAGTTGATGCCAAAGAGCTTGATTTTGGTCTCATCTGACCACAACAGAATGGTCTGTACATTAGTGTAAACAGTAAGACAGTCTGAAATATATACAGCACAGTGTAAATGATGAGGTAGTCTATAGTACATACAGCAGAGTGTACAGGGTGAAGTCGTGTTGATTATACGCAGCACAGCATAGGGTGAGGCAGCCTGGAGTATGTACTGCACAGTTTACAGAGTGGAGCAGTGCAGAGTATGTCACGTATATTACAGTGTGTATAGTGACATAGTCAGAAGTATGTACAGCACAGTGTATAGAGCGAGGCAGTTTGGAGTATGAACAGCACTTATAGAGTAGTACACACAGCACAGTGTATAGACTGAGGCAATCTGGGGAAAGTACAGAACATTGTATAGAGTGAGGCAGTCTGGAGTATATACAGCACAGTGTATAGAGTGAGGTATTCAGGAGAATATACAGCACAGTGTATAGAGTGAGGCAATTTGGAGAAAGTACAGTACAGTGTATAGAATGAGGCAGTCTAGAGTATATACAGCACAGTGTATAGAGTTAGACACTCTGAGGTATATACCGCACAGTGTATAGAGTGAGGCAGTCTGGAGTATATACAGCACAGTGTATAGAGTGGGGCAATTTGGAGAAAGTACAGCACAGTGTATAGAGTTAGACAGTCTGAAGTATATACAGCACAGTGTATAGAGTTAGACAGTCTGAAGTATATACAGCACAGTGTATAGGGTGTAAGCACAGCACAGACAAAATGTGTCAGACCTTTAGTTCCTGGTCACACCGGTATGACTCGTTTCAAATCGCATTACAAGTCGCAACTTATTGTCGGCAATGGAAGCACTCAAATTTCTGCCACTCTGGAGTCACACCGATTTTTAAAGTAGTCCTTGCACTACCTTTTACAAGTTCAGGTGCGACTTGCATAGATTCGAACTGCCATGCGACTTTGAAATTGTGCAGCTTCAATTGAAGTTGACCAATTTAAAAATCGGATTCATTGTAACTGAAGGCTAAATATAACTGTTGGATAATGGAAAATGTAACAGGTGGAGTTTGGAACACCTCAAGGTGGTCAATGAACAGATTTAGCGCTAGAGACCCCAAGAGATATGAGATGCTAGTAAGTGATTCCTTCTACAACTGAATCATTATTTTTGGATGGAATGACCCCTTAAAGATGGACTCCAGGCACATAAAGACACAAATTAACTCAGCTCTATATTATCAATAAATAATTATATTTATTTCTTAAATGCAAACAGATTACAGTAAAGTATCTGAATTGAACCAGGTATCGGCCTCTTGTAATCCCTGTACAGCAGAGCTTAGACTGGGGAAAAATAAGCAATACAAGGAGCCAATCTGTTCTGCTGCAGTACTTATGTGCTAGCAAGGAAAGATGAAGAAAGAAGGTGAAGAAAATGAAAGAAGAAGAAAGAAGATGATGAAGAAAGATGACAAAGAAATAAGGTGAAAAAAGAAGAAGAAAGGAGATGAAAAAAAAAGAAAGAAGACGAAAAAAATAAGAGGAAAAAAGAAGGTGAAGAAAAAAAAAAGACGAGGAAAGAAGAAGAAGAAATAAGACGATGAAGAAAGAAAATGAAGAAAAAATATGAAGAAAGAGGACAAAGAAATATGGGGAGAAAAGAACAAGAAAAAAGATGCAGAAAGAAGGTGAAGAAGAAGAAAGAAGGTGAAGAGAGAAGATGAAAAAAAAAAGAAATAAGAGGAAGAAAGAAGGTGAAGAAAAAAAGACAAGGAAAGAAGAAATAAGACGATGAAGAAAGAAGATGAAGAAAGAAGAAGAGAAAGAAAGAGGGGGAAGAAAAAGAAAAAAGATGAAGAAAGAAGGAAAAAAAAGACAAGGAAAGAAGAAGAAATAGTCTGATGAAGAAGAACGATGACAAAGAAATAAGGTGAAGTAAGAACAAGAAAGAAGAGGAAGAAATAAGGTGAAGAAAGAAGACGAAGAAAAAGAAAGACGAAGAAAGAAGAGAAAGAAAGAAGGTGAAGAAAAAAAATGAAAGATGACAAAGAAATAAGGTGAAGAAAGAACAAGAAAAAAGATAAAGAAAGGTTAAAAAAACAGATAAAGAAAGAAGATGAAATAAGATGATGAAGAAAGAAGAAGAACGATGACAAAGAAAGAAGATAAAATAAGATGATGAAGAAAGAAGAAGAACGATGACAAAGAAAGAAGATGAAGAAAGAAGAAGAAAGAAGGTAGAGAAAAAGAAAGAAGGCGAAGAAAAAGAAAGAAGAGGAAGAAAGAAGGTGAAGAAAAAAAACAAGGAAAGAAGAAATACAACGATGAAGAAAGAAAATTACAGTAAGAAAGAAGAGGAAGAAAGAAGGTGAAGAAAAAGAAAGAAGAAAAAAAGACAAGGAAAAAAGAGGAAATAGTCTGATGAAGAAAGAAGAGGAAAAAATAAAGTGAAGTATAAACAAGAAAGAAGAATAAGAAATAAGGCGAAGAAAGAAGAAAAAAGATGAAGAAAAAGAAAGACGAAGAAAGAAGAGATAGTAAGAAAGAAGGTGAAGAATAAAAGACAAGGAGAGAAGAAGAAATAAGAAGATGAAGAAAGAAGAATAAGAAAAAAGATGAAGGAAAAAGAAAAGAAAGATGACAAAGAAATAAGGTGAAGAAAGAACAAGAAAGAAGATAAAGAAGGAAGGTTGAAAAAACAGATAAAGACAGAAGACGAAATAAGATGATGAAGAAATAAGAAAAATAGAGGACAAAGAAAGAAGGTGAAGAAAGAAAGTGAAGATAAAAAAAGAAGCAGAAAAAAGGCGATGAAGAAAGGAGACAAAGAAGGAAGATGAAGAAAGATAAAGAAAAAGAAGAATGAAGATGAAGAAGATACAAAGTGAAGAAAGAAATCAAAGAAAGAATATGAAGAAAAAAAGAAGAAACAAAGTGAAGAAAGAAGTCAAAGAAAGAAGATGAAGAAATAAGATGAAAAAAGACGACAAAGAAAGAAGATGAAGAAAGATAAAGAAGAAGAAAGAAGACAACGAAAGAAGAAGAAAGAAGACGAAGAAAGAAGACGAATAACAGTATAATGACGGCATGAATAAAAAATAAATGTTAAAAAGTGAAATTGTGATGTACCCAGGAGGTGTTCTGCTTAAAGGGGTGTTCCACCCAAAAAAACGACCTTAGCTTACTCCACTCCTCACCCCCATACATGCCACATTTGGCATGTAATTTTTTTGGGGGGGGAGTGGGGGCTTCAGTAGGAGTGGGACTTCCTGTCCCACTTCCTGCTTCCGCCGAGGGGCTGGTTAGGCGATTAAGCCTTAATCGCCTACACCAGCCCCTCCCTGTAGGCGATCACATGGGACACTGACAGGTCCCATGCGATCGCCTCTCCAATCAGCGGCGAGCCGCGCCGCGCACGCATGCGCAGTACGGCTCGCTCATGCGCAGTGGGTGCCCGGCCGTGAAGCCGAAGGCTGTCACGGCTGGGTGCCCACAGTCAGGATGGAGACGCCGGCCGGGCAGGGGGGGAGAGGAGCGGAGCCCCGGTCGGCGCGTCGCTGGAACGCAGGAGCAGGTAAGTGAGTGTTTATTAAAAGCCAGCAGCTACACTTTTTGTAGCTGCTGACTTTTAATAAACACAACTTAGGGCTGGAACACCCCTTTAACTTTATTTTATTTTTTTGTTACAATGGAGTGTTAATTGAAGATGTGGAATTTTCATGTCCCAGCAGGAACATCTGGTACTATAACTTACTATAGGATTTTCTTTTTCTAAATAATATAATTTTTTTTGCGCTGTCTATAAGAACAGTAATCTGCCACAACCGACAAATGATCGACCTTTGTTATTTCATTCGGAGGATTTCAATGAGGATTATCTGACTGCCCCCTCCAGAGCTATCAACTTGCCAGGATTTCAGGGCAATACATCTGGAAGACTAGAGCTGGGGGTTCTATAGACAACATCTGAATGATTTTATCCTAATTAAAACTGGCGCTCCACTTTACTAGGCTGTGTTGGACAGAAATCTCATTGAACAGTTTCCCTTACGCAGAAGTTTTTCCTTCCAATACGCTGACATTTTCAGCGATATTATTGAAAGCTGAATTTAACCCATTAGTTACTCTGCATCATCTGGGGTGCAACGATAACCACTGGCACAGCACAGACTATAACTCCACAATGACCTCATTAAAGTGCTGTGACAGATCGCACCAAATGGCCAATCACAGTGACCCTTTACCATGTGATTAGATGTGCCCAGTCACAGCTGATCACATGGTATCATCAAGCAGTTGCTGCAGATTTGTCGGCTGCACATCCATGAGACAAAACCCACCGTTCCATCACATCCCAAAGGTTCTCTATTGGATGAGATGTGGTGAGTGTGGAGGCCATTGGAGGACAGTGACCTCATTGTCCAGTGGTGAGATGATTGGAGGACAGTGACCTCATTGTCCAGTGGTGAGATGATTGGAGGACAGTGACCTCATTGTCCAGTGGTGAGATGATTGGAGGACAGTGACCTCATTGTCCAGTGGTGAGATGATTGGAGGACAGTGACCTCATTGTCCAGTGGTGAGATGATTGGAGTGCAGTGACCTCATTGTCCAGTGGTGAGATGATTGTAGTGCAGTGACCTCATTGTCCGGTGGTGAGATGATTGGAGTACAGTGACCTCATTGTCCAGTGGTGAGATGATTGGAGTGCAGTGACCTCATTGTCCAGTGGTGAGATGATTGGAGTGCAGTGACCTCCTTGTCCAGTGGTGAGATGATTGGAGGACAGTGACCTCATTGTCCAGTGGTGAGATGATTGGAGGACAGTGACCTCATTGTCCAGTGGTGAGATGATTGAAGTCCAGTTACCTCATTGTCCAGTGGTGAGGTGATTGGAGTGCAGTGAGCTCATTGTCCAGTGGTGAGATGATTGGAGGTCAGGGACCTCATTGTCCAGTGGTGAGATGATTGGAGTCCAATGACCTCATTGTCCGGTGGTGAGATGGTTGGAGTGCAGTGACCACATTGTCCAGTGGTGAGATGATTGGAGTGCAGTGACCTCATTGTCCGGTGGTGAGAGGATTGGAGTGCAGTGACCTCATTGTCCAGTGGTGAGATGATTGGAGGACAGTGACCTCATTGCCCAGTGGTGAGATGATTGGAGTGCAGTGACCTCCTTGTCCAGTGGTGAGATGATTGGAGGACAGTGACCTCATTGCCCAGTGGTGAGATGATTGGAGTGCAGTGACCTCCTTGTCCAGTGGTGAGATGATTGGAGGACAGTGACCTCATTGCCCAGTGGTGAGATGATTGGAGTGCAGTGACCTCCTTGTCCAGTGGTGAGATGATTGGAGGACAGTGACCTCATTGTCCAGTGGTGAGATGATTGGAGGACAGTGACCTCATTGTCCAGTGGTGAGATGATTGAAGTCCAGTGACCTCATTGTCCAGTGGTGAGGTGATTGGAGTGCAGTGAGCTCATTGTCCAGTGGTGAGATGATTGGAGGTCAGGGACCTCATTGTCCAGTGGTGAGATGATTGGAGTCCAATGACCTCATTGTCCGGTGGTGAGATGGTTGGAGTGCAGTGACCACATTGTCCAGTGGTGAGATGATTGGAGTGCAGTGACCTCATTGTCCGGTGGTGAGAGGATTGGAGTGCAGTGACCTCATTGTCCAGTGGTGAGATGATTGGAGTGCAGTGACCTCATTGTCCAGTGGTGAGATGATTGGAGTGCAGTGATCTCATTGTCCGGTGGTGAGATGATTGGAGTACAGTGACCTCATTGTCCGGTGGTGAGATGATTGGAGTACAGTGACCTCATTGTCCGGTGGTGAGATGATTGGAGGACAGTGACCTCATTGTCCAGTGGTGAGATGATTGGAGGACAGTGACCTCATTGTCCAGTGGTGAGATGATTGGAGGACAGTGACCTCATTGTCCAGTGGTGAGATGATTGGAGGACAGTGACCTCATTGTCCAGTGATGAGATGATTGTAGTGCAGTGACCTCATTGTCCAGTGGTGAGATGATTGGATCTTTGTGACATGGTGACATTATCCTGCTGGAAGGAGCCACCAGAAGATGGGACATTGTAGTCATAAAGGGATGGACATGGTCATCAACAATACTCAGGTAGGTTGTGGGGTTAATCAATGCTCAATTGGTACTAAGGGGCCCAAAGTGTGCCAAGAATATATCCCTTCCCCCACCATTACACCCCCACCACCAGCCTGAACCGGTGATACAAGGCAGGATGGATCCATGCGCCAAATTCTGATCCCACCATCTGAATGTCGCAACTGAAATCCAGACTCATCAGGCAACTTTTTTCAATCTTCTATTGTCCCGTTTTGGTGATCCTGTGCCAATTGTAGCCTCAGTTTCCTGTTCTTAGCTGACAGGAGTTGCACAAGGTGTGGTCTTCTGCTGTTGTAGCCCATCTGCTTCAAGGTTGGATGTGTTGTGCATTCAGAGATGGTATTCTGCACATCTTGGATGTAGCAAGTGGTTATTTGAGTTTCTGTTGCCTTTCTATCATCTGGAACCATTCTCCTCTGACATCAACAAGGCATTTTCCTCCACACCACTGCCGCTCACTGGATATTTTTCTTTTCTTTTTCAGGCCATTGTTAGTAAACCTGAGAGATGGTCGTGTGTAAAAATCCCAGTAGAGCAACAGTTTTTGGAATACTCAGACCAGCCCGTCCGGCACCAACAACCATGTCACATTCAAAGTCACTTAAATCTCTTTTCTTCCCCATTCTAAAGCTCAGTTTGAACTTTAGCGAGTCGTCTTCACCACATCTAGATGCCTAAATGCATTGAGTTGCTGCCATGTGATTGGCTGATTAGCAATGTGTTTACCAACAGGTGTACCTAATAAAGTGACCGGTTAGTGCACTTTTATGCTTTACATGGCAGAGGACCTTCATAGTGATAACAGTTTTTGGCTTTGCGTGTAAAGGAAGTAGTGCTCCGGGTAGAGCTTGTGACGCAAGTAAAGCAGTCTAGCAATGTGTCTATTACATTTCTCAGGGCTGGTTTCCTGATGGTGACAACACTGGACCGTGACTGAGTAATGTGCGCTGAAACAATCTATTGTATCGTTTTTGGTGCAATAAGTTCAAAGAATCATTAAAGGGGTTGTAAAATTATTATTATATTTTTTTAAATAACAAACATGTTATACTTACCTCCACTGTGCAGCTCATTTTTAACAGAGTGGCCCCGAACCTGGTCTTCTGGGGTCCCTCGGCGGCTGTCTCGGCCCCCCCCGCAAGGACTCAACACCTTAATGCGAGGTTTGCATGATGTTGAGTTCCTGCGGGCGCTCTCCCGTGATACAGCCGGCGCCTATTGCCGATCACTGTATCACTCAGCCCCGCCCCCCGGGGCACCGCGTCATTGGATGTGATTGACAGCAGCGCGAGCCTATGGCTGCGCTGATTTAAATCCATCCAGTGTAGCCAATCAACGGCCAGGCTGAGCGGCGAAGAGGATGTCGGGGGCGAGTGTGGACTTTCGAGGGGTCAGGTAAGTATAACGGGGGCTCGGGGGGGGGGGGGGGGCGGTATTGTCGGATGTTTTTTCACCTTAATGCATAGGATGCATTAAGGTCAAAAAACATTTACCCTTACTTACAACCAGTTTAAGGGTAGGATTCCCCGCTGACAGCGGCATAAAAAAATTAAATAAAACAGCGTGAGGCCCCCCCCCCCAATCCATACCAGGACCTTCAATGCCAAAAAAAAGGAAATAATGAATGGGGTCCCCCCAAAACGTACTGTATATACCAGGCTCTTTAGTCTGGTATGGATTTTAAGGGTTACCCCACACCAAAAAAAAAAAAGCACAGATTCCCCACAAAATCCATACCAGATCTCTATCCCAGTATGCAGCCTGGCATTCCAGGAAAGGGATGGGTATGAGCGAGTGCCCCCCTTCCTGAACAGAACCAGACCACATGCCCTCATCATGGGGGAGGGGGGACCTCCCTTGGCAAAGCAGCTTGTTCCCATGTTGATGAGGACAAGGGCCTCTTCCCCACAACCCAGGCCTAGTGGTTGTGGGGGTGCGCGGGGGAAGCTCATTGGAATCTGGAAGAATTTTTTAACAAGAGGGCCCCCAGATCCCAACCCTCCACATGTGAGTGAGTATGGGGCTCGTTTTGCACAGAGTGGCCCCGGTCCCCGTGTTCTGGGGTCCCTCGGCGGCTGTCTCGGCTCCTCCCCGCTTCTGGTAACCCCACTGGTAAGCACTTTCCCAAGGGGGTTACCTTGCGGGCACGCTCCCGAGTCCTGTAACCGGCGTCCATAGCCACCAACTACAGGACTCGGCCACGCCCCCGGGCCCTTGCGTCATTGGAGTTGTTATCAATCTATCCAATGAAGGGCCTGAGAAGAGCTGAGAAGCAAGCGCATTCTCGACACAGGTCTTTCGAGGGCTCAGGTAAGTAGCAGATGTTTTTTCACCTTAAAGCATAGGATGCATTAAGATAAAAAAAAACGTAAAGGTTTACAACTCCTTTAATGCATATTATGCATTAAGCTAAAAAAACTTTTGTGTCGCAGCTCCCCCAAATCCCCCCTTTTTCTTACCCGAACCCAATCTGATCCAGCGATGTGCATGAGCGCAGATGCTCCCAAGCCTCTGTCTCTCTCCTCATTGGACCGATTGATAGCAGCAGAAACCACTGTCAATCAAATCCAGTGACACGAGAGTGGGGGGCAGGGCTTAGTCCCGTTGTCTTCTGTGGGGGCACCTGATGAAAAGGAGGGGCCAGGAGCGCTGGCGCTGCACCCCAGAAGAAGAGGACCGGGCTGCTCTGTGCAAAACCAATACACAGAGCAGGGTAATTATAGGCATGTTTGGTATTTTTGTTTTGATCTGCAGGGGATCAAATCATTATTTTCCCTACTGTACGTGTTTCGAGGGGCAGTCCCTCTTCTTCAGAGCCAAAAAGTATATAGCTTAGAAGAAGAGGGATTGCCCCTTGAAACGCGTAAGCCTTAGCAGATGCAAAAAAAGTGGTCTTCCTGCATTATAGGACACGTTTGGCTGGTCTAGAGACGGTTGGTATTGGTTCTTTGTAATGCTTGCCCACTTACACTTGTGAGTATAATATTTGCTTTTATTCATTGATACATTTTGGAATCATTGGAATGACAGGAGAGGGAGAGCACAGCCGCTGTCACTTCTTTCGGCAGCCAGTGATGCTATCCATGGAGGGCCGGCCTGTGGGGGCACAGGTAAAACTGGGGGGGGCACTGGTTAAATCTGAAAATCTGAAAGGGGGACAGCCCACCCCCATAGATCCAGACATGATATGACTCTTCCCCGTCTCCCCCTCCCGTCCTCTAGCCAAGGAGAAGGAGGAGCCGCAAGCCACTCTGTAGAGTACTGTGTATGTTTGTGGCAGCCGGCATCTCTTACCAATGGCTGGCTGGAATATATACATAGCAGTGCGGAACCTGAGACACCCTGCACAAGCCACAGGGCGGGTGTAACTGGTGCCCGCACTAGTGCTTGCTTGCAAGCAAGCCACTGGAGCCAGGTGCTGGAACTTGCTCCACGTCGGGACAAATCCTTGATTCGCCGGGACTTAGATCAAATCTGGGATAGTCCTGGCAAATCCAGGACGGTAGGGAGGTATGGTGAAGCCTGATGTGCAGGTGTAGGCTTCTCCTAAACTTTTGGTTTAGGAGCCCTGGTAAGATAACAGGGAGCCCCAGAGCACAGAGCATGAGCACTGGCTCAGATCAGCAGGCTTAGATGCTGGAAGTCCGTAAGCAGGGTCAGGTAATCTGGGTCAACAACAAGCGGCCAAGTCAGGTACAGACAGTTGGCAGGAGAATAGTCAGGAGTTAGGCCAGGGTCTGTAACAGCGGGCAGATGAGCAGATAAGCAAGAGGAGCAGGCAAATATGTAATCCAAAGACAAGCTGGGGTCGGTACAGAAAGGGTTTAGGCAGCGTCAGGTGCAGATTAAGTCGGAGAGGCAACACAGGAACAGGTAGGAAATTCACAGGGAACATAATAGACCAAACTGCAATGACTCAAGGTAATAGTGCAGCTTAAATAGCCCGCCTGGAACCTGTGTGCCTGTAATGCACCCCCTAAGGAGCCACAAGTAGAATGGGAGCCCATCACCCTGCACAGCCAGGCACACCAAATTTCCACAGTTACTTCACAGAGTCAGAAAACAGTCCAGTACTTTGTTTTTTCTTTAGTTTTATTGAAGGTAATAAACTTGTATGGGGAGTAGAGATATTATGGGTTGCCCACTTGATTCAGAATAAACTCCAGGGACCCTTCTTCTGTATGAAGCACTACCCGCAAAGGAGCTGCTGGTTTAGATTTGGGCCTGCAACCCCCTCCTAATTTGGCTTGATCCCCCCTTGGCACAAATGGACAATAATGTAATTGTGGACCCCGGATGGTTATAGGGATCCACAATGATACGACACAACAATGAATGCAGTCAAATATTGGTACCTTGGTGTTGTTCACCTGCCACACAGCTGCTACAGACAGAGTCCCACACAAGATATGGCTCAACCAGTGTTAAAATGTTTACTTGGCAAAGAATTGGAACAATAGTTATGCAAACACTAAACACTAAATACATGCAGCTCTCTGCAATTGTCACTGGAATACAGCTAGTTCAGAAAATCCCTGCAATCAGACACAAATAACCCGATCTCAGTGAGAGCATGGTGGAGGAAACTCTCAATGCAATGACGTCCGCACTGGGACACCTATCCACCAGGTATCTCATAAAACAGCAAAAATCACAATGCGATACAAACAGTTATATAAGAGAAACACGTAAACTCCCAACTGTATGGCTCCCCCTAGTGTGAAGTTCAACTGGTGTGGGTCCTGTACTAAGGACTTGTAGGAAAAGAGGAAACGGTTGGCTGTTCCTTTAAGAGTCAGTTAATCTTCTGCTAGCTTTGTTGGTGCACTTATTTATTTGTATTTCAATAACAGTGTGGAAGGACAACAAACATTTGCTGCCCACAATGTAACAGTAAAGCTGTGCGCCAATTTCCCCAAGGCGTTGTATCGCTCTCGGGAGGCAGTGTGTCCCCGCTCGTGGCATTGCAGATGCCGGCAAGCACAAGTGAAATCTATGGAAGTCACACTCCTGCACATCAGTTAACTATGTTGATGGGCAAGTGCCCGCTCATCAAACCAAGGTCTCGCTGGTTTTCCTCAGTCTGAAACCTTCTTTCAGTGATCAGTCTTTCTGTAGCGTGGGGCCTCGGGTCCCCCGCACAGCCGCTTTCTGGATACCAGTGGAGAGGTGATTCCGACATAAGGTGAGTTCAGGCGGTGTCTCTTCTGTCCTGTCAGCGAAGATGTCCCCAAGGATCCCTCTCAAGCTAGGCGATCCATCCTCACCAGGGTAGGCTCAGGCTTCTCAGGCCTAGGCACACTTGCAGCAGGCCTCAATGCAGGCTTCCTGTTGGCTGGAAGGTGGCGTCACGAGAGAGCAGGCTGAGTCCGCACTTGTCTTAAACAACTCCTCCCATCAGGCTGTGCGTGGCGTATTGCACCTTGGTAGTACAGTGGCCTTGTGGGTAGTGTAGTCTCAATTCTGCTCACATCAATAGGGTCTCTGTCTTTGGTACCATAATGCCCATAATGCTTTGTCCATTAATAACCGGACCAAGCAAACTTTATTAATCTTAGCATGTAACAAACACCAGAGGGAGCCAACTTCTATCAAACACAAATTGTAGTCCGTTAATATGCTTGCAATGGTAATACCTTGCTACATATATAAAGTCTATATAGAGCTCCAACTTCCTCCTCCAGCACACATTTGCTTGGCTCCCAGCTGTGTCACTCTAAAAAGTTTAGCAATGGCCCATTGCAGGCAGGGACTCGAAATCCCTATACTTGTGGAACGTTGGAGTGACTCAGCTAACACATTTCCAGCAGTTCTTCCTGTGGTCACTGCTCTCAGCACCACCTCCTCAGGCACTGCCAGCTCGCTGCCACTTTCACTAGCCCTTCCGGCTAACTTCTCCCCATAGTCTTTGAGACAGGAGATCTCATGGATGGGCTGACCTGCTCCTGCTGTCCTCTCGCTTGCTCCCGTGCCTCCAGGAAAAAATTCCACCGTGTGTTGTAGTGTCCTTCCAGCATCTGAGCCCCTGGCCCAAGGTCACCCCCCCCCCAGACTAGGGGGCACCCTCAAGGGCCACCAACAGTCTCCTCAGCACTCAATCTAAATTTTCCACCCGTCTTCTCTGGTGGCAGGACTAATGCTTATTTATGAGGTGAGACTGCCCCCTTCTAGACCATTTTCTGGGGATTGGCTGAGGCCCTCATAAATAAGCCAAGTAGCTCCTCCTTACCTCCACTCACTATGTCTAAAACATTCTCCAGTGTTCCAGAGAACACAGGTAGGCACCAGAAAGTCTGCTTGCTGAGTCATCCTGCCCCTGAGTCACTCATCCCTGACCCAGATTCACAACCCTGGCCTGGCTCTCAACCAAGCCAATTTGCCTACCCTAAGAAAAACTATTTACACCTAGCACACTAGCCAGAGGGTTCTACATGCCTTTCCTGACATAGTCTGACACAGTCTGGCCGCCATTGTATGGGGGGCATTCTACGCATCGGCCAACAGCGTAAAGGGCATTCTAGCAACTGAATTTATTTTAGCAGGGGTTCCCCAGAACCTGAAAATTACTTCAAGGGTTCCTCTAGGGCAAAAAGGTTGAGAAAGGCTACCCTATACCAACCCAGGATCTCCAAGCATGGTTGCGTGGTGGGCGCTGTTTTATCTGCTTACAAACTGACTAATCCAGCCAGCAACGACATTTGGTGGATAACTCCGGGTAAAATGTGATTACACACAGTTTAAGAACCTCATTTAGACTTATGAAGGCAATTAGTACTCTGCAGTGCTAGCTGTTGTTTAGCATCTCTGTAGGAGGATTACATTTATTATGGAGATTGGGGAATCAGAGGCCCCTTTAATGATCCCCGCTACGGGGGCCCCATCACAAGGAGTTTCTTAGGCTGCAGCAGGGAGAACTCTCATCTCTAGACCTTGAGAATAAAAGGAGAATTCTCTAATAGGATAAAATTTCCTGCAGTATATCTGCAAAGTGAACCCGTCCCGAGGACATGGCGAGCGAGGAGAGAAACAGCGACGGACGTGGGATACAATGTAACACCCGTCCCTCGCTCACACACACACACACTCAGGCGTCTGGAATGTTATTCATCTCTGCAGGAAGGAAACAAAGTGCATAGCCAACGTTACATACAGCCCACGTCCACCCAATGGAGTGCGCCGCCGAGGTCTTAATTAGGGCTAAAGAATCACTCTCGAAAAATAAGACTTTAGCAAATGCTACTGAGAATGCTAAAGTTCCAGAGTCAAACCATTTTTTGGATAGAAAGTGGAAAGGGCCAGGACCTCTATCAGGTTTTCATTGCTGTCGGTGTCCCCACTAGACACGTGCATTCGTTTTCGCCCGAATGCATTTTCGTCCGAATTTCTGGGATTTTCACGTTTGTCTTAAGGGTTTGTAAAAGTACAATTTGTTTTTCCTAAATGGCTTCCTTTACTTTAGTGCAGTCCTCCTTCACTTACCTCATCCTTCCATTTTGCTTTTAAATGTCCTTATTTCTTCTGAGAAATCCTCACTTCCTGTTCTTCTGTCTGTTACTTCAAACAGTAATGCAAGGCTTTCTCCCTGGTGTGGAGTGTCATTCTCGCCCCCTCCCTTGGACTACAGGAGAGTCAGGACGCCCACTAACACACAGCTCCTTTCTCTGTCTGCAACGTAGAGAGCGTCCTGACTCTCCTGTAGTCCAAGGGAGGGGGCGAGCACGACACTCCACACCGGGGAGAAAGCCTTGCATTACTGTGTGGAGTCACAGACAGAAGAACAGGAAGTGAGGATTATTTCAGAAGAAATAAGGACATTTAAAAGCAAAATCCGACATAAATTTTTTTTTATTTTCGTTACGTTGCAACACCATTTCGATATAGATAGGAGATTCGACATGACGGTGACAATAGCGATCTGTGTCTATCGAACCTGCGGTCAAATGTGCCTAACTTAACTCTATTAGTCCAAGGTTATTCGACATAGAGAGAAAAGATTCAACATTATAGAGACATGAAGATTCGACAAAGTAGCTAAAAACATATGGTGATGGAGTTAATAAAATGAATATTTTGTGTTTATGTTATTAATTTTTTCTCCTAAACTACTCAAATATTGCTTTTCTTTCTTATATTGTTTTATTTCTTTTATTTTTTGATCTATATATATGTATATTGTAAGGGGTTAGCTTGGTAGTGTGTGACCCCCTGGATGGGTTCACTACACACTGGACTATACAGAGAGGCAGCCGAAGACGGTTGAAAACAAAGAGTTTGGTTTATTCTTCCATATTGCTGGAAACAAGTGCAAGCATCCAAACAGCATAAACAAAACAAAACATAAAATAAACCCTTGCCACTTGGGGTGTCTACCTTCACCACACAGGAACCTATCTATCGAGTCTGGCACAGCCTACTGCTGGGCAGACACTGCTGGTCATACAGCAGAGAAACAATAGTCTTTTTGATTTTTATCACACAGAAAAATAAACAACCACCTCACCTCTTCAGAAGTCTTTCTCACTGCTCTAGTTAACTCAAAAAAGCCTCAGGATGCAGCAATCAGTAGTCATCCTTTGGATAACTTATAGAGGCCTTAATTGCCTCATTCTGAACAGCTGAAGTTTTCCAACGCCCTAAACCTTTCTGTCCATTTCTGCAGCCGACACCTGATAGTAATTGGTGAATTGTCTAAACAAGGCAGAAATGTATCTCCCGCCTGTGACAACACCCACAGATTTACCTGACTTCCTGTCACAATATATATATATGTGGGTGTATTACAATACTGTTATTTTCCTTAAAAGTCATTATAGAGTTAAAAAACCTTCAGGGGTGATAAGTGAAAACAGATGTCTCCAAACCCCCCCTTCTACTACTCCTAATCAGCTGCCAGTGGCGGCTGGTGCTCAAAATTTTTGGGGGGGCGCAAAGGAAAAATAAATTGCAGTCTAAGGCCTTGTACACACGAGGGAATATTTCCGCTGAACATGGTCCGACGGACCATTTCAGCCGAAAAATCAGCTCGTGTGTAGGGGCAAACGGACCGTTTTGGCCGGATTCCTCCGGCGGAAAAATTCCAAAGCATGCTTTGGAATTTTTCCGCCGGAGAGCTGTTCGTCAGATATGTCCGCTGGTTAGTACGGCAAACCAGCGGACATACCTGCCCGCACATGCGTCGTATCCTGTGAATGGTTTCGACGCATGCGCGCGGAAGTGTTTACTTCCTGGTGCGGTGACGTGTCGGTCACGTGGCAGCGTCAACGTCACCGCCGCGTCACCGCGCTGTCCGGCGGCGGGGAATTTGATCCGATGGTGTGTACAGCCATCGGATCAAAGCAATGCGGCGGACAGATCCGATGGGAACGGTCCGTCGGACCGTTCCCATCAGATAAATTCCCTCGTGTGTACAAGGCCTAACTGTGCCCAAACGTAGCCACTGTGCCATCAATTTGCACCACTGTGCCATGCCATCAAATGCAGCCACTGTGCCATCAATTCGCACCTCTGTGCCATGCCATTAAACCAGCCACTGTGCCATCAATTGTCACCACTATGCCATGCCATTAAACCAGCCACTGTGCCATCAATTGTCACCACTGTTCCATGCCATTAAACCAGCCACTGTGCCATCAATTGTCACCACTGTTCCATGCCATTAAACCAGCCACTGTGCCATCAATTGTCACCACTGTTCCATGCCATTAAACCAGCTACTGTGCCATCAATTGTCACCACTGTGCCCTTTAATGGTCGCCACTGTGCCCTGTAAATTGCTCTCTCTCCCCCCCCCCCGGCACTTACCTTTACTGGAGTCAGGCATCCACGTCCCACGATGTCTTCTCCTGCCCCCGATGACTGACAGGCGTCTCAGCCAATCAGGTTACCGGTAGCCAGAACCGGCCAACCTGATTGGCTGAGACGCCTGTCATCTTATTCAAGGGGCGTACAGTCTGTGCGCTCCGAGAATAAGATTTCCGGGACCCGAGGGCTGTACTGGGAAAGCCTATCAGAGCTGTTGGCTCTGATTAACATTTCCATACAGCCAACCAGCTGGCGTTATTCAGATGGCCGGACATGAGCGCCGACCATCTGAATAACAGCTGCAGCGGCGATAATAACATAGATTCGTGCAATGCATGAATCTATGTTATTAGACTCAGCGGCAGTGAGAGCCAGAGGGGGCGGCGCTCCAGCGCCCTCTATGGACGAACCGCCACTGTC
This sequence comes from Rana kukunoris, assembly GCA_029574335.1. Lineage (NCBI taxonomy): Eukaryota > Metazoa > Chordata > Amphibia > Anura > Ranidae > Rana > Rana kukunoris. Next base: position 157,407,864 of record CM056059.1, on the reverse strand, counting down.
AGCTGCTACTCCTTTTGGCCCCCTCCATCGATTGAAGCAAAGATGGCGAATGACTGTGGAATGAGTGTGCTTCGTGGCAAGAATAGACGTCACAAGAAGAAAAGCCATATATGGACTAACGAATCAGATGTGCTCATATGAATGATGTCATTCTGTCTATAAATCTGTGATAATAAAAAAGGTTCTGCCTCTTTGTGGTGAGACACTGAAGGAAGCAGACGGTTCCTCTTTTTCTGCATGCTTTCACAAATTGGGTCAGAGACAGTTTTAGGTTGCCCTGGAGTTGTGCCAGGGGACGTCCATTTCAATACGATCGCTGCGAGCGGACATTTATGGTCAAATGCTCCGTCCATAGGCTACAGAAGAATTCTAATGTTGGTTAAATAGTTAATAAATATAATTATTACCAGTCATACAACATTATAATTCCATTATAGCTTGTGGGTGGAGCAATCGACCGGAAATTTACGATCGCGGCGTCGTACAGTTTAGCTGCTTCGTTGAATCTTCTTACATCATTCAACAGACACCATAAGCCTTCAATGACAGATTTGACCTGAATTCATTCGGATTTTCGGACGAATGCATTTATTAACTAAACAAAATAGACATAAACAAATTTCGGGAATTATTAAATAAATGAATTTTTTGGACGAAAACGAAATTCCGAAATAAAATATTTCAGTGTGCTTATGTCTAGTCCCGTCTAAGAGGATTCTCCTTACTTGTCCTGGTGACCAATGTCTCCAATGCAGAAAGGAATGGCAAATCCAACTCTTTTGAGTTGTCACAGAAACACGAGGTGCAAGAAAATCTTCTAAAGGGGACATCTGTTCTGGGTGACAATTGTGTCAGGAGAGACCCCCTTCCCAGCCTTGCCGAGCTCTCCCTTTACTTCCTGCCGTATCTCAGGAAATGAAGGGAAATTTCCTCAGTGGTGTCACTAGGGTTGGTGTCACCTGGTGCGGTAAAACATGGAGGTTGATTTACTTAAGCCGGGTTCACATATCTGCGGCCCTGGGTTCCCAGCATGGGGTCCGGTGTGTGTCTGTTCACCGGTTCAGGTGCGACCCAGGTCTGTATTTTTTGCCTGAATTCGCACTTGAACCAGACCCAAACATGCACAGGATCTTTTTCCAATGCGCTTCCCGGCCGCCCCGGGCATGTGTGCTCCAGAGCTTAGTAAGGCTGGGTTCACATATGCAGATTAGATGTGGGTTTCCCGGGGTCCAATTCGCATTACAGGCAAGTGTGACTGGCTCTCAATGGAGCTGGTGCAGTGGTTGCCACCTTTCCTTTAAGTCAAACCTGAATACTTTATACTATATATACTATACTTTTTATGGTATAAACTATACATATATTTTCCTATTAAATACCATTTCTAATCATATGAAGTTAATAACAAGAGTCCCCTTTTACATCTGGATCCGCAGAGCTCTCCTTTTACATCTGAACTTGCAGAGTTCTTTTTCACTGTAAGGGGGGACTCTGCAGACTCTGATGTAAGAGAGAACTCTGGGGACTCTAACATAGGGATGCTCTGGGAACCCTGAATTAGGGTGAACACTGGGAACTCTGATGTAAAGGGAAACTCTGATGTAAGGGGTGCTCTGAGAACCCAGATTTACCTTAGTATACTCACTCAGAGGCAGGAAAGGGAAGGGACAGGAGGCACAGACCCAGATCAAGCTCTCTCGGGCAGTGTGAAAGAGTGTAACAAACACTCTCAGCTTAGACAACTGCAGCCAGAAACCCTGCTGGGAAGCCATAGTCCAGTCTAAATAATGTGTCCGGATTTCAGGCTTTCTGAAACCCGGACACATGACTCCAAACCCGAAATGTCCGGGTGAATCCTGGACAGGTGGCAACCCTATGGTGCACACATGTCGGGGGCGGCCACGGTCACGATTGAAAAAGAGACCAGTGAGTGTTTGGGTCCTGAATAGACATGCATGGACCCCAGGCACAAACCCGCCACTGCATCTTATGTCAATCCGTAAGAGTCCCCTCTTACATCAGAGTCCCCATCAGAGTCCCCTCTTACATCAGAGTCCCCTTTAGAGTCCTCTCTTACCTCAGAGTCCCCATCAGATTCCCCTCTTACAGCAGAGTCCCCATAAGAGTCCCCTCTTACATCAGAGTCCCCATCAGAGTCCCCTCTTATATTTAGAGTCTCCTTTTAAAGCATAGTCCCCATTAGAGTCCCCTCTTACATCAGAGTCCCCTCTTACATCAGAGTTACCATCACAGTCCCCTCTTACATCAGAGTCCCCTCTTACATCAGAGTTACCATCAGAGACCCCTCTTACATCAGAGTCACTATCAGAGTCCCTTCTTACATCAGAGTCCCCTCTTACATCAGAGTCCCCATCAGAGTCCCCTCTTACATCAGAGTCCCCTCTTACATCAGAGTCCCCTCTTACATCAAAGAGCCAGATAACATCTCGTGGTGAGCCAGATTTAGCCCATGGGCCGTAGTTTGAAGAGTCCTGATATAGAACTTTGAGGAGGGGGGGGGGGTGATAAATGAGTGTATGAATAACTTTATAATATAAAGTAGCAGATAACGTCTCCTGTGTGTTTTTTATGTGTTCACTTGTTTGCCTGGGGCTGCCTGAAACTTCAGGAAATAAGAGACTCACAGGCCGACCATTAAAGGACTGCGGAGGATTTCCTACCATTTTGTAGAATGCCATTCTTCATCTACAACTCATTACATGACACATATGTGAATGACATCATCAGAACCGGGTCCCCCAGGGACCACACAAAGAACACAAGGCCAGCCATCTGTAGACTTCCTACATCAAAGATGTTAAAAGCCTCACCACAGCCCAGTAGGGATAGTAGGGAAGAGTTATAAACTCTTTCAGGTTCTTATTTTTCACTGTGACCCCCACTGAAAGCATTTTCCCTTACTTCCTACGTCACTGACAACTCCAGGACACACAGCGACAAAGGGGAGCTGGAAGCACAGATTACGTGAATGAGAATCCCATGCAGTGCCTCCAGTGTTACTATCAGCGAAACAGCCAATGCGGGCCTGGGGGGGGACGGGACGGAGGTTAATATCTTTTTTTAACCTTTTTGCTGACAGAGCCATTTTTTGTGTGTTTTGCACACACGTTTAAAAAAAAAAAAAAAACATTTTAGGCCTAAACATTACACAAGACCCTCAAACATTTACCGCTTCAGCCCCAGACCAAATTACCTATTCAAAGACCTGGCCACTTTTTGCGATTTAGCACTGAGTCGCTTTAACTGACAATTGTGCCGTCATGCGACGTGGCTCCCAAACAAAATTGACGTCATTTTTTTTCCACAAATAGAGCTTTCTTTTGGTGGTATTTGATCACCTCTGCGGTTTTTATTGTTTGTGCTATAAACAAAAATAGAGCGACAATTTTGAAAAAAATTCTATATTTTTTACTTTTTGCTATAATAAATATCCCCAAAAAATATATATAAAAAAATGTGTTCCTCAGTTTAGGCCGATACGTATTCTTCTACATATTTTTGGTAAAAAAAAAATCGCAATAAGCGGTTATTGAAAAATAGGGGATAGTTTTATGGCATTTTTATTAATCATTTTTGTTTTACTAATAATGGCGGCGATCAGCGATTTTTTTGCAACTTTATGGTGGACACATCAGACACTTTTGACACATTTTTGGGACCATTGTCATTTATACAGCGATCAGTGCTATAAAAATGCTCTGATTATTGTAAAAATTACACTGGAAGCAAAGGGGTTAACCACTAGGTGGCGCTGCAGGGGTTAAGTCAGTACTAGTGAGTGATTCTTACTGTTAGGGGGCGTGGCTACAAGTGACACGTCACTGACGACTGTTCCCGATCACGGGGAAAAACCATCAATGACAGTGTCACTAGGCAGAATAGGAGAATGCCTTGTTTACAAAGGCACCCCCACCTGTTCTGCCTTTGCTGATTGCAATTGCGGGCCGCTCGGGGACATCGAGTTCCAAAGACCTATGAGCTTGCTCACGTGGTTGGGCGCGCGTACCTGTACGCCAATTTGCCTGCCCGTGCCATTCTACCGAATGTGTACTAACCACTCCCCAGAAACATTGTTTCCTGCTTGTGTATTTGGATCACCAATTTTCCCAGAAGTATGCCTAAGATACAAGTCAGATTTCAGGCATCCCCTGCAACTAAAATGTCATTTTTGGAGAGATACTTTCAATGGGAGCATGTCTAAAGGGATGCAGGTCCAGCAGATTTCCTCATTAGTGCTCTGCAGCTGCACACCTGATAGTTAATTATGAAACCACTCCCATTAGACCCAGAGGCACAGACAAACACACAGGGATTTCTTCAGAATACCAAAAGGTAGGACTGTGCAACGAAGGTTGGTAAAATCTTTGTAACGTATAGAGATCACCCCGAGGGGAATGTTTTATTCTCAACAAAAGTGGAGTTACGCTTTAAATTTGTGTGCGCCAGTGAAATGGTGACCAACTTCAGTAGCCTATATTATCTATAGAAGAAAAGCCCCCATATAGATCATCAGTTCAGTGTTAAGGAGGAGGTCTGGTGCTAAAATTATTGCTCTCACTCGGTGCACAGCGATATGTAACATGTGTATCGCACACAATGCTTTTAGGCACCACCAACGCATGCTTTTATGTTCATAGATGCGTATATGTGGGGGTGGGGGGCCTCCATTTTTGTGGGGGTTTTATGTGCTTTTTGCCCAAATTTTTTTATTAATCACATAGGGAACAAAAAGTCCCCTATGTGATGATTTTTAGGTGACAGGTTCTCTTTAATGAGATTGTCTCCTCTGAGCTCTACTGAATGTTTTGCAATGCACACTGCACTGCAATACTTCCTTTCCCGACTATACTAGCCGGGGATCACTTACCCAGAAGTGATGTCATAAACGTTGCTTTTCGGGTCACAGCAAGAAAAGCTGGCATCGGCAGCCAGTGGAATTTTTTTTTTTGGTTGGATCGATCAGTCAGTAGCAGCAGCGGGTTCACTTGCTCGGCGGCGGTGGACTCCTGTTCTCCTGCACTCCACGGGTCACCTCGGTGTTGGCGACGGCTTCTGTTACCTCCCTCCTCCTCGGTGGGAAATTGGGAGTCTTCTCTTTTTGGCCAATCGGAAAACGGTCTCACACCTGCTTCTGATTGGTCGGATTGAGGATCAGTGTTTCAAACAGCGAATATATTCATATGCTGTTGCAACACACCTGGGTGGGCTCCGGTCGCATGTTCAGTGACCTGAGCCCACCCTACCCTATTTTGAAGCCTATTAGAGCCTCATTGCTCTTTTCGGGTGCTTCAAAAAAAAATGCCCACTGTAATTCGTGCCCTGAAAAGAGCCAACGCATGAATAGGGGGTGGCCGTGGCGGCCATTTATAGATTCATAAAATAAAAAGAAATAAAAAGAAAAAGGTTGCGCTCAGAAACACAACTTAATATTGTGTATAAATTAAATCAATATACGTGTAAATATATGTAGAAACGTATATAGAAATGCATATGAATTGTGAGTTGATAAATATTACCAATAAAGAAAAAGGAAGTTTTGGTGTATCCAAAAACATGAATATCTAGCACTTAATAATGATCTCTAATAGTCCATTTGAACTGGTATCAGAGGATGTAATTGGATGGTTCCAATATACACAAAGGATTGTCCAATGCTAAACAAAGAGCAGTTGTAAAAGTAGATTGAGGAATCCTGGAGGGGCTAAAATGATATAAAAACAAATCAGCAAAAAGAGGACTACGTGCACCCGTGCTTCCGGAGTCACGTTATTCGCGGTGACGTTAGTGCGTGGCTCTGCCCTGACCAGTTTCGTCATAGATGACGGTGCCCTTTAACAACGTCATCTATGACGAAACTGGTCAGGGCGGAGCCACGCACTAATGTCACCGCGTTAACGTGACCCCGGAAGCACGGGTGCACGTAGTCCTCTTTTTGCTGATTTGTTTTTATATCATTTTAGCCGGCAATTTTAAATGTTCAAGTGTATGTTGTTGCACATTATTTATTAAATCTACTTGGAAGTATTTCACCATTTCGAGCCCTCGTTCTTTCCCCTCGGTTCTACGAATGGGACGTGGAGTCCATACTATTGTGGAGTGTCTTTTTCCAGTGGAGACCTGTAACAACTTTATGTGGAAGAACCGGAAGTGGTCGAGTTTATCTCCCTTTCCCGGCGCCAGTGGATTGATATGCCTGAATCACCCTAGGATCCGGTAAGAGTACATCTTTACTTACCTCCTGATGTGTTTGCAAGATTCCACTATCTATTACTATGAGATCGGTGGTGAATTGAATTCCCTCCAGGATTCCTCAATCTACTTTTACAACTGCTCTTTCCTTAGTATTGGACAATCCTTTGTGTATATTGGAACCATCCAATTACATCCTCTGATACCAGTTCAAATGGACTATTAGGCCGCGTACACACGAGGGGATATGTCCGCTGAAAACGGTCCGATGGACCGTTTCAGCAGACATCTCCGCTCGTGTGTATGGGCTAGCGGACAGATTTGTCCACCCGACAGATTTCAAAGCAAGCTTTGAAATCTATCCGGTGGGAATCTGTCCGCCCGACATGTCTGCTGGTTAGTACACTTACCAGCAGACATGTCGGCTCCCACCGCCGCCGCGCCGCTGCCGAATGGATTCGGCGCATGCGCGGAAGTGTTTTACTTCCTGGTGCGGTGACGTAGCGGTGACGCGGCGGCGTCAACGTCACCGCCGCGTCATCGCCACGTCACCGCGCCGTCCGGCGGCGGGGAATTTGATCCGATGGTGTGTACACGCCATCGGATCAAACTCCCGATCGGACATATCCGATGGAAATGGTCCGCGGACCGTTTTCATCGGATATATCCGATCGTGTGTATGGGGCCTTAGAGATCATTATTAAGTGCTAGATATTTATGTTTTTGGATACACCAAAACTTCCTTTTTCTTTATTGGTAATATCTATCAACTCACAGTTCATATGCATTTCTATATACGTTTCTACATATATTTACACGTATATTGATTTAATTTATACACAATATTAAGTTGTGTTTCTGAGCGCAACCTTTTTCTTTTTCTTTTTGTTTATTTCATGTATATCACATGTTTAGTGTTGCTGCTGGATATCATTCATTTATTTAATATTTCACTTATATTTTTCAATCAATATTTTGTTCACTTCTAGCGCAAGAAATCTCCCCTTTGATAAAATAGTTATGGATTCATGTTATGCATGAATCTATCCATTGCATAAAGGGGGAGGAGCCTGGAGAGATGGGGCGTGCGCCCGGGCTCCCCTAATGGAGTCCACGCTTCTTCTTTGCCTCCTCTTGCCAGTACCTGCTATGTTGGTCCCTTGGCCCACAGATGGGCAAGCGGAGCCTAGAAAACATGACAGGGCGCGGCAGCGCCAGGGGGTGCTGCTACCAGGGGTGTGTGTGAGCAATCGGGTGACAGCACACTGAGCACAGCCACCTGAATGCTTTCGTCTGACAGGCAGGAGTCTCACAATCCTGGTGGCTGAAGCCATTGGATTGTAAGTGAAACAACCCCCGCTGTCAGGTCTATACGACGTACATCCATGTGAAGTGGTGCCACTGCTAACACTGCGCCCCGGGCAGCTTTCCCTCCGCCCACCCCTTGTCTCAGCCCTGTTCCCGATCATGTGATCACTGTCACAGAGATCATGTTAGGAGGCTGTCCCACTGGCACCCAATTGCACGTTGTGACAGGGAGGTGTCGGTGACAGCGCAGTCACAGTGCTAGGGGTGTGCAACTGAGCGCACTCCCAGGACAAAACAGTGATGCACATGTTTTCTCCATCCTGACACATATCTGTGTCTGCCCCAGTGTGGAAGCCTAGGGTTAAAAGGGAACTTTATTCTCCAACTTTTGGACCATATACTAAGTTACTGGCTGTGATGTAACTTAGTTATAGAAAGGCAGCTTCCACCTGAGGCATCTCCTTAGCTGGCAGGAATGCACCGCTCTCCAGTGACTGTGAGACGGCTTTGTGCGTTGTGTACTGTTCCTAGTGCTGGCCTAGAGCAATCTTTCCACTCATTTCTCCTGTGAATAGGACATGGAAAATATTCCTCCTTTCATGACTCCTCGCTGCCACGGCCCGGCATGCACATGGGTGTGTCAGGGCCGCTGATGTCGGAGTCCAGCCACCACGAGAATAGCTGTAGCATAGCCGGTCGCCAGGGGGGATGGTTGCTAAGATGTGCTCAGGCACAAAAGAGGAGTCAGTTGGGACAGCCGGGGGTGCTAAATATTGACACAGAAAACAGACTCTGCGCACCGTGCTGCCAAACACCGCGCACAATGACTTAACCCTTATGGCTGGAGTTAGCTGAGCTTCATTCTTCGCAGAACACATGAATGATACATTGTATATAGTACATGAATGATACATTAGGCCAGATTCAGAAAGGACTTACGCCGACGTATCTACTGATACGCCGCGTAAGTTCACGGATGCGCCGTCGTATCTATGCGCCTTATTCTTGAAATAAGATACGCCTGAATTTTGGCTTCATCCGACCGACGTAAGTCTCCTACGCCGTCGGATCTTGGGCGCATATTTACGCTGGCCGCAAGGGGTGCTTCCATAGATTTACGCGTCGAATATGTAAATGAGCAAGATACGCCGATTCACGAACGTACTTGCGCCCGTCGCTGTAATCTACGCCGTTTATGTAAGGAGTACGTCCGGCGAAAAGTTACCCCTGCTATATGAGGCGCAGGTCATGCAAATGTATGGACATCGGAACAGCCGTCGAATTTTACGTCGTTTACGTAAGTCGTACATGAATGGGGCTGGGCGTAGGTTCTGAGCATGCGCGCACATGCGCCGTTTGTTCAGCCATTCATTTGCTTGGGGTCACGCTTAATTAAATAGATCACGCCCACCTCCTTCCTACTTTGAATTAGGCGGGCTTACGCCGGCCAATTTACGCTACGCCGCCGCAACTTACGGAGCAAGTGCTTTGTGAATACTGTTTTTGCAACTCTATGTTACGTCGACGTAGCGCATATGAGATGCGCTATACCCGCACAAATATACGCCGCCCTACGTGAATCTGGCCCATAGTATATAATTCATGAATGATACATTGTATAAAATACATGAGTGATACATTGTATATAACACATGAATGATACATTGTATATAATACATGAATGATACATTGTATATAGCACATGAACAATACATTGTATATAACACATGAATGATACATTGGAGTTGATTTACTAAAACTAGAGAGTGCAGAATCTGGTGTAGCTGTGCATAGAAACCAACCAGCTTCTAACTTCAGCTTCTTCAATTAAGTTTTGACAATAAATCCTGGAAGCTGATTGGTTTCTATGCAGAGCTGTACCAGGTTTTGCATCAAATACAACACTTTTAGGATAGACTCGGGGGCAGCAACCCTTTCCACATTATGGCCCAGATTCACAGAGAATGGGCGCACATTACGCCGCCGTAGTGCAAACGCCGTACGCTACTCCAACGTAGCGCGGAGAGGCAAGCATTGCATTCAGCAAGCTATTGCTCCCAAGGCTGCGTCAGCGTGGCATATTTTTCAAAGGCGTAGGCCGGCGTAGGTGGAAGTGGGTGTGACCCCATGCAAATGATGGTCCGAGCATGGTGCAGTGTTTTACACCCGGCGTATCACGAACTGTGCATACGCCGTGACGTTGCCGTGACGTGGACGCATGAAACAGCACCCTTATGCGCATGCTCACAACCACGTTGGCACAACTGCCTAAGCTACGCCGGATCACCAAGTATGCCGTGAACTTAACGTACGCCCAGCCAGACACACGTCCAACGCAATACGCCAGCTTGTGTTCTCTGGTGTGTAAGATACGTCGGCGTAGGGTGGCCAGTTTTTAGGCATATGTTGGTTTGTGGGTCTGGCGCACAGATATGCCGGCGCACATTTGCACTTACCGGCGCAAATTTATACTTACGTCGGCGTAAGTGCTTTGTGAATCTGGGCCTATGTGTTTACAAGTATCAGACGTTCAGAGCCGGTTCACACAGGGGAAACCTGACTTACAGCGCGACTTTGCAAGGCGACTTAAGCGTGACTTGGAGCGACTTACAACGTGACTTAAAGTTGCCTCCAGGTCAGGCGACTTTGCCAGTGGCCAATCACAGAATAATCATCTCTGTGGGAGGGAGGGGTTAGCCTGAGTAAACTATTTTCTATTCCTGTAAAGTTGCTTCAGTTAAGACATTGATCTGACTTTGGAGGCAACTTCCATTGAAATCTATGGGTACAAGTTGCCTAGAAGTCGGATTGAAGTAGTACAGGAACCTTTTCTGAAGTCGGAGCGACTTCAGTAGTGTACATTAAGACAGCTCTCATTCACTTCAATGGAAATTCTCATGTCACTTGGGGCAACTTGGGGCGACACAAGTCAGATCCCAAGTCGCTGTAGAGAAAAGAGTGAAAGGATAGAAAAGAAAATAACGCAGGGCTGGCATGACCAGGATGTATGGGAGAACTAAAGGGGTTAAGGGCTGGTTTAGAGAGGGGTGGAGTTGTTGGGAAGTTTGTGCTCTTTAAAGGGGGCGGGGCGGTATATAAGGGAGAGACGGAGCTGCTAGGGGCACAGTGACGAGGAAGACCAGAGGAAGGAGGCAGTTTTTACCACCCACCCTCCCTTGTGTTTGTGTTATCCGTTTGATTTCTTTCTTTCAGGCCATGGATTCGGGTCATCATAGCAGTGGTAGCGGCTGTGTCCTTTGATGGTGAAGTGAACAGATATGACGGAAGTGGTGGGGGTTGAGCGGTGATATGACCCCTCTGTGGTATTCCAGTGGAACGGTGTCTGCTGGAATACGGGTATTGGTTGCACTGTGGGTGTCTCAGAGCTTTTACGGTTGGAGGTCTTGGTATGGTAAAGGTCCCGCAGTGTAGTGGTGGTAACGGAAAAATGTTGGAGGTACCGTCAAAGACCAACAGGCTGGATTATATTTGCTGTTAAAATTGTTGTTTAAAATTATTTGAATTTATTGGAAATTATTATTTTTTGAATAATTAATTGGTTAATTATGTTAATTAATAAAATGGCTGCTATGGCCAAGTTTTACTCCAAAATCAGGTGTCGTCTCTTTACTGGGTTTTTTTTTATAAGGGAAGAAGGGGTTTGGAGTATGGGGCATTAGTATAAGGAAATAGGAGGGGTTATCCAGACTACATGGGTCATGTGAACGGGCATTTCCTGTACTACTCCAAGCGACTTCTAGGCAACTTGTAGGCAAAGTGTACCAATAGATTTCAATGGAAGTTGTCGGATCACAGTCTTAACTGAAGCAACTTTACAGGAAAAGAAAATAGTTTACTCAGGCAAACCCCTCCCTCCCACAGAGCTGATTATTCTGTGTGTAGCGCTACCCTCGAAGGAGCCTCTGGTTGATTTGAGATCTACTTTCTCTTGGTTTGGCTCACCCCTCTTTAAATAGCTTGAACCCTCCCTTGACACATCAGAAGTCTGGTGGGTGTATTATGACCCCTGTTTGACAAGGGGGTACAATGACAGGTATACAATACTTAATAGTAATGTAGTAACAATATTACCTGAATTTTGGATGATCCCTCCAGACAAGAAGAATATACTTCACACAGTAATATATTTAAATCAAAAGGGTGAGTTTAATTCATGAGTACTCAAACAGAACAAGCATAAGCTTAAATCAGCAAATGAATAGTTGCTATGCAACAACACAATGTGATTTCGCAAGGGCCCTTGCAGAAATCAACAAAGGACACTAACAAATAACAACAGATCTATGCTAAAGAATGGTATCATTCAGCCAAACTAAAGTGAACAGTCTGTGCTCGTGAGCTCCCTCTAGCGAGCGATTCTGCCAGCAGCTAAAGTCCACGTTGCGGCCGGGTGGTGCACGTTAAAGTTGTAATCCACAAGTAACAGGTAATAAAGGGAAATTAATCCGGTAAAAGGTGATGAACATCAACGTTGGTGAGCTGAGCGCTGGCCTGCGTCAGTCATGTCTGTGTAAATACTATGAACAGTGAAAGGCCTCTAAGTTTAAGCTGGGGCCAAACAGAGGCGGGCGGCCTGTGAGGTGGCACTAAAGTGTCTATCTAAAGATGGAGAGTTAGAAGTTGAGCATGTGCTCTCTTACCCGACAGGACGATCCGCCTGGATTCCTCTCAGAGGGTGCGTCTGTAGATCACTGCTCCACGGCACAAGGATCCCGGATGAGGGCAATCCACTGTTTCAGTTGTCAGCTGGGTTGCCGCTTCGATCTCCGGGTACACTGGCTGGATACTGGAGTCTTGCTTCCTTCCAGATGGCTGTTCTCTCAGTGAATTTAGACCCAGGCTTCTGGGCCTAGAAGCATGGCTGTCTCTGTCAGCAGCTCCGCAGAGGAAAAAAGGCTGGTCCCGAGAGAGAGAAAGCAGACGCCACACCCTCTCCTTAAGTAACCTCCCCCACAAGTCTGTGCGGAGGTGTCACATGTTCAAATCTCGCAGGGCATTGTGGGAATTGTAGTCTGTTTCTCCTCAGAGTCAATGGAGTCCATATCTCCCGCTACTCGTAGTCCCACAATGCATAACTTCTTAACAATAGCTTAATATTTGCAAGCGTGAATATAGTTCCAGCGGGAATAGCCAGTCATTAGATTCTGACAGGAGGACCCCGCTACATGTGATTGGCCACAGCCAAAGTCGCCTGTCCTGAAGGCAACTTTAAGCCGCGTTGTAAGATGCACCAAGTCACACTAAATTTGCCTAGCAAAGTCGTGCTATTGTGTGCCCTAGACTAATCATTAAGCAAGAAGAGTGACCGAGACTGTGTGCCTGGCCGCAAATACCCTAGTTTGGGAAAGAACATTGGGACCATTCAGTGCGACCTTCTGAGGTTGAGCGCTACACAGATTTGCGAAGAACCACCTTATAAGACTACAGAAGTGGCTGAATGTATGCAATGTGAAAACCTGGAGATTATGATAAGAGGAGTAGCAACTCTTACTACAACAGCAAGAGTCTGAAGCCAATAGACTAATTTCCACCATCATCACCAGAAAGCCAAGAATAACTACTTACACCCACGTAGATGAATTATAAGGAGGCTCAAAATCTGATAGAGACAGAGATAAAGCAGCATTCCCAATTGTGAGAGTCTAAAGTGACATTTAATGGACTCATCACAATCATTATCATTACCAGACAGGCAGGAACAAGTAATTACATCCGTAATTAAAGGATGTAAGGTCTTGGAGCAATACAGTACACGATTTGTCATTTATTACTGACTTTTATTATCCTGCAACCTATCCCCTGAGGAAGACTCTCTTGGAGTGGAAACGTGTCAGATTATATTTACAGTTTGAGACCATAGCATGATAATTTTTGACTGTTCTTTTAAACTGATTTAAAGTGATAATAAAGGTTCAATTTATTTATTTATTTTATTAACAAACGTGTCATAATTACCTCCACTGGGCAGTCCATTTTGCACAAAGTGGCCCCGATCCTCCTCTTCTGGGGTCCCACGGCGGCTCTCGCAGCTCCTCCCCACATTAGAAAACCCCTGGGAAGCTCTCTCCCGAGGGGGTTACCTTGTGGGTTGCGCTCCTTTGTCATACACTCGGCCTCCATGGACGTCGAGTGTATGTCTCCGCCCCGCCCCCCGACGGCCGCTTCATTGGATTTGATTGACATCAGCGGGAGCCAATGGCTGCGCTGCGCTGCTATCAATCTATCTAATGAAGACCAGAGAAGCCTTGGGAAAAGCGATGATCTCACCCACAGAAATTGGAAGTTCCGTTAAGGAAAACGGGGGGCTGGGGGGCTGGACGCTGCAAGGTGTTTTTCCACCTTAATGCATAGGATGCATTAAGGTGAAAAAACACCAAGGTTTACAACCCCTTTAATGTATTTAAAGGGGTTGTAAAGGTTCACGTTTTTTCACCTTAATGCATCCTATGCATCTCCTTTTTAATGCTAATATTCTGCTGGCTTTGGTAGTTGCAGCTTGACATTGCATGCTAATTCTCAGTCTGTCTTCTACTAGAACCCCCCGATCTTCCTCTATCCTTGATTCCCTCAGAGGTTCTCCCCCTAGTGAGTAGTTTGCGTTTATGTTTTTAACCCCCCAAGTGATTACCTTACATTTCTCCACATTAAACCTCATTTGCCATGTAGTTGACCACCCTAATATTTTATTCAGGTCTTTCTGAAAAAAAATCTTCATCCTGATGTGAAGTTATCGCCCTGCTTATTTTTGTGTCATTTACAAAAACTGAGATTGAGCTATTTATCCCATCCACTATATCAGGGGTCTCCAAACTATGGCCCTCCAGTTGTTCAGGAACTACAATTCCCATCATACTTAGTCATGTCTGTGAATGTCAGATTTACATTGCCTCATGGGACATGTAGTTCTGCAACAGCTGGAAAGCCGTAGTTTGAGATCCATGCTCTATATCATTTATGTAAAAAATTAAACAGAATTGGTCCCAAGACAGAACCTTGGGGTCATAGGCGTGCGTATAGGGTGTGCTGGGTGTGCCTGGACACACCCCATGTGCATTAGCTTTATCCAGGAGTGGCACCAGGTGGGGGGTTGGGGTCCCAGTGGCCAGTGTAAATGCCCCCCATTATATTAACCAATTAAGGACCGCCTCCTGCACATATACGTCGCCAGAATGGCACGACTGGGCACATGTACGTACAGGTGCGTCCTGTACTAGTACCCAGCCGTGGGTCACGGCCGCATGCTGGATTGTGGCGATCGGTCCCCGGAGCTGAAGAATGGGGAGAGCCGTGTGTAAACACGGCTTCCCCGTCCTTCACTGTGGCGGCGTCATCGATCGCGTGATCCCTTATGCAGGGAAACGCAGTCGATGATGTCACACCTACAGCCCCATCCCCCTACAGTTGTAAACACACATTAGGGAACACATAACCCCTTCAGCACCCCCTTGCTGTGAAAATGACAATTGTCCCAAAAATTTGTCAAAATTGTCCGATGTGTCCGCCATAATGTCGCAGTCATGAAAAAAATCGCTGATCGCCGCCATTAGTAGTAAAAATAAATAAATAATAAGAATGCAATAAAACTATCCCCTATTTTGTAAACGCTATGGGCCAGATTCTCAAAGAAGTTACGTCTCGAGATACGCCGCGTAACTTCTAGTCGTTTGCGTAAAACGTTTGCGAATAGGGCTTTGCGTAAGTTACATTCACGTCGAAACCAATGAGTATTTGTGGCATAATTTTGAGCATGCGCACTGGGATACGTCCACGGTAAATCCAGGACAGTTGGCAAATATGATGTAATACAAGACAATCATAGTGTTAGAATGCTGACAATGTCAACTGACTTAATGTTCTTGGGCATGGAGTTCACCAGAGCTTCACAGGTTGCCACTGGAGTCCTCTTCCCCTCCTCCATGATGACATCACAAGGCTGGTGGACATTGAAGATCTTGCGCTCCTCAACCTTCCGTTTGAGGATGTCCCACAGATGCTCAATAGGATTTAGGTCTGGAGACATGCTTGGCCAGTACATCACCTTTACCCTCAGCTTCTTTAGCAAAGCAGTGGTCATCTTGGAGGTGTGTTTGGGGTCGTTATGTTGGAATACTGCCCTGCGGTCCATTCTCTGAAGGGAGGGGGATCATGCTTGGCTTCAGTATGTCACAGTACATGTTGGCATTTATGGTTCCCTCAATGATCTGTAGCCCCCCCAGTGCCGGCAGCACTTATGCAGCCCCAGATCATGACACTCCTACCACCATGAAAAGACACACAATCACTTCCAGCACTAAGGGGTCTTCTAAAGTGAAGGGTGACAGGGACATTGGTATTCCAAGACTGGGTGGATGCTGCCTTCCTCAGATAGGGTAATCCGATCGAAACTACAAAAAAGACAAAATGGAAGGTGCTAAGTGTGTACTCACGAAACACAACTCTCAATTGAGCCATAGAAATCAAACAGTGTGTGGACCTTTGCAGGACCATAACAGGGTAAAACCGGCACGTTTTGGGTGCACCATCTTCCTCAGAGCTAGGCTAAGAGGAGTATGGTATGATCACTGACAGGCTGACCCCCCAACTCTTCAACCTCTGCAGCAATGCTGGCAGCACTCATACGTCTATTTCCCAAAGACAACATCTGGATATGACGCTGAGCACGTGACCTCAACCTCTTTGGTGGACCACGGTGAGGCCTGTTCTGAGTGGAACTTTTCCTATTAAACCGCTGTATGGTCTTGGCCACTGTGCTGCAGCTCAATTTCAGGGTCTTGGCAATCTTCTTATAGCCTAGGCCATCTTTATGTAGAGCAACAATTCAGCAAAGTGTAATTTCTTCAGTATTGTCACATGAAAAGATTTAATAAAATATTTACAAAAATGTGAGGGATGTACTCACTTTTGTGGGATAATGTATATGCCATATATTGTAGACACTATAACATTCACACAAACCAATCAATATACACTTATTGGGATTTTTTTTTAATCAAAATCATGTATTATGCCCTGTACACACGATCGGTTCATCTGATGAAAACAAACCAATGGATTTTTTCATCAGATATCCGATGAAATTGACTTTCATCAGTCTTGCCTACACACCATTGGTTAAAAATCCGATCGTGTCCAACGCGTGACGTAAAACACAATGACGTGCTGAGAAAAATGAAGTTCAATGCTTCCGAGCATGCGCCGACTTGATTCTGAGCATGCGTGGATTTTTAACACAGGTTTTATTTTTTTTCACCGATGGGAAAAAAAACTATGGGGCCCACACACGATCGGTTCGTCCGATGAAAACGGTCCATTGGTCCGTTTTTACCAGACAAACCGATCGTGTGTACAGGGCATTAGAATACATTTTGGCCAAAACTTGAAAAAAAATTGATTTGTTTTATTTATTTTTTATGGATATGTTTCATAGCAGAAAGTAAATATATATATATATATGTATATATATATATATATATATATATATATATATATATATGTATATATATATATATATATATATATATATATATATATATATGATGTTTTGTTTATATTGCAATAATAAAAAAACACAGTGGTAATCAAATACCACCAAAAGAAATCTCTATTTGTGTGAATTTTTTTTTATAAATTTGGTTTGGGTACAGCGTTGCGTGACTGCACAATTACCAATTTAAAATAGCGCAGTGCTGAATAAAAAAAAAATTACCTGGTCATGAAGGGATAAAATCTTCCAGAGTGGTTAAAACAACTACACTAACTTGTTTTTTCAAGACGCAATATGCCTACTCAGTTGCTGATAAATTGTGGCCTGTCCATACAGGCTTCATAGCTGTTGTGCAAAACTGTTCAAAACATTTCTTCATCTTCAGTCTCCGAAAAAAATACACACATTTTCTGTTTCCACATGCAATCTCCTTGCTTATTTTCCATCAGAAATTGAGGGCTGTCCAAAAAAAGCTTAATATTTGTTGTACAAATGCGTGAAACGTTTCCATCTTCAGATTCCAAAAGAAATTCAGTTGTAATGTGCTCGCTCTCTCCCTCCCTGTCTAATAATGTTTTTAAAGGCGTGCTGCAAATAACTACAATTTTTCTCTTTTAAATGTATTCCAGATGCAGAATGCCTACTCAGAAATTGCAGCCTGTCCATACAGGCTTTCTAGCTGTGGCGCAAAACTAAATAGTTTTTTTACTTCAGTCCCTAAAAAAAAAAAAAAGATACACATTTGATATATGTAGATGCAATCTGCTTCCTCTTTGCCTTGGAAATTACAGCCTATTCAATAAAGGCTACAAAGGTGTGGTAAAAATCTATTCAGTGAAGGCCTCTTGAGCCCCTTAGGGAAAGAGAGCCTTGACTGATGGGGGCATGGCCAGGTACTGGACAAGGTGGTGGTCACTAAAGGATTGGTCAATTTGGGGGATGAGATGGGCCTGAGCTTGGGTAAAAGGGATTGCCCCATGGAATTCTGGGTCTTTTGGGAAACGTGTTTGAAAAAGCTGCCCACCCTCCTGCCCCTTTTTTCTATGGTATGTCACAGCTTGCTGCGTTTTTCTTGACCTTGCCAGCATAAAATTGCTATAATGGGGCATGCCTCACAGTCTTTCAAAAAAAGAAGGATGCAGCTAAAGACAACATAACAAGAAATGAAGAAGGTACAGTAATATTAAAACAGTAAACCCATTTTTTTTTATTTCCAGAAGCAATATGCATGCTCAAATCCCTAAAATACAGCCTGTCCATACATGCTTGGGTGCCTTGGTACAAAACTATAAAGCCCCATACACACGACCATTTTTAATGTCCTAGAAAAAAAACAAAGTTTTTCTCGATGTGATTCTTGTCAAGCCTGTCTTGCCTACACCCGATCGTGAAAATAAATGCTTGAGCAAAGCACGGTGACGTACAACACGTACGACAGCAATATAAAGGGGAAGTTCCATTCAGATGGTGCCATCCTTTGGGCTGCTTTTGCTGATTTTGTGTAAGTAAATGTTAGGTAAGAGAGGATTCGAGCTTTTAAGTCTTCGTGCTTTTCAGTCTGTTTCAGCGTGACGAATGTGCTACCTCCATTACAAATGCTAGTTTTACCAGAATGAGTGCTCCTGTCTCATAACTTGCTTCTTAGCATGCACGTTTTTTTCCCGTCATTAAAGCCTACACACGACCATTTTTCAAGACGTGAAAAAACGTCAACGTGAAAAATGATGAGAAAAAATTAGAGCATGTTCTAAATTTTTAATGCCCATTTTTCACGTTAAGAAAAATGCACTGGAGCCTACACGCGATCGTTTTTAATGACCATTTTAAAAAACTGCATTTTTCTCGTCATAAAAAACGGTCGTGTGTACGCGGCATAACATTTTTCCATCTTCAGTGTTCAAAAAAATACACCAATTTTCTATTTCTAGGAGCAATCTACTTCTACTAATCTACAATAACAACAAATATGTTTGATATCCTAGTGCAAACTTTCTGCTCATTTACAAATCTGTAACACGATTACATTTTTAGTCCATCTTCAGTCTCTACCAAACTTCTATTTCTGCTTTCTCTCTACTTCAAAAATTGCACATATTTAACTTTAAACTAGATGTATAAGCTGCCCTTTAATTCCGCACAACTAGAGGTTAAAGTGATTGTAAAGGTTCAATTCTTTTAAAATAACAAACATGTCATACTTACCTCCGCTGTGCAGCTTTTTTTGCACATAGTGGCCCTGAGCCTCGTCTTCTGGGGTACCTCAGTGGCTGTCTTGGCTCCTCCTCCGCATCAGTTAACCCCCTCTGGGAAGCGCTTTCACAAAAGGTGTTGGCTTGTGTCCATAGACATGAATGCCAGACTCGGCCTTGCCCCCGTCGCTAGATTTGATTGACAGCAGCGGGAGCCAATGGCTGCGCTGCTATCAATCTATCCAACGAAGAGCCGAGAAGATAGGTAAGTAAACCGACAATTATCGGATGTTTTTTCACCTTAAAGGGGTTGTAAAGGTTTATTTTTTATTTTCTAAATAGGTTCCTTTAAGCTAGTGCATTGTTGGTTCACTTACCTTTTCCTTCGATTTCCCTTCTAAATTTTTTTTTCTTTGTCTGAATTTCTCACTTCCTGTTTCTCCTCAGTAAACTTGCCACCATCATCCGAGCGGTGGTTAGTCAGCCAGAACAACTTACTGGGGAGGAACAGGAAGTGAGAAATTCAGACAAAGAAAACAATGAAAAAAAAGGGAAATTGAAGGAAAAGGTAAGTGAACCAACAAAGCACTAGCTTAAAGGAACCTATTTAGAAAATAAAAAACAAACCTTAACAACACCTTTAATACATAGGATGCATTAAGGTGAAAAAACAGGCAGGTTTACAACCCCTTTAAAACTCTGCGACAAACATGTACAAATTTTCAGTCTTCAGTTTCAGACACTGTTACTTGTTATTTTAAACCTGACAGTTATCTCCCTATGACATTGCAAAAAAAGGAGTATAAACTGTTCAGCAAATCAGTTGAATTTTTCTGGATTGTTGCTCTGAAAAAGCACATTCTAATTTGATAAAAACCTGCCTAGTCTCTCTATCTTGAATTGCAGCCTATTAAGAACGCTTACATGGTGGAATGGTGGGTTGCTTGACTGTAAAATAATAAACTTTTTTTGTTTTTTTATTACAATAAAATTTACCTTATATCTTTACCTTATATCTTACTCTAACATAGTGGCCAATTAGAAAAGCATGCATAATGTACAGAGACGCTATGAAATATTGTTGTCTCTGAAACATGGCATTGTCATTGTTTGTGTGTTTTGGTGCACTCTGAGTTGATATTTTGTTATATTCTTGTACACAATGCAGTATGGCACTGAAAAGAAGATCACAAGCTATGCTATGGGCCATTTCTCTGAAGCCGATAGCTGTGGTGCAAAAGTAGCTTATCTCTCCTTCTTACATTGCTGCCCCATTCCGTATCAAACTGCTTACATATGCTACAACCGCTGTGCCATATATATGACTGCTGTCTCTGAAACATAACATTGTAATTTAGTTTTTTTGGCATACCAATTGCCTCATCTCTGGAGTGGGGGTTTGTGGTTTTGAGGTGTTTTGGTGCACTCTGGGTTGACTTTTTGTTATATTTTGCACAAAATGTAATGTGGTACTTAAAAGCGCAGGTTACAATATATTACTTGTTTTGACACTGTTGAGTTGAAATGTTCTCATATTTTGGACACAATGCATTGTAGTACTGAAAAGAAATTCACAAGCTAATCTATGTGACTTTTTTTGCCACTGTTTGGCCTTTTCTATGAAGTTGATAGCTGTGGTGCAAAACAAGTTAATCTCTTTCTTTTACATTGCTGCCCCCCAGTCCTTAGCAAACTGCTTACATACACTCCAACCACTGTGCAATATGTTTGGCTGTTGTCTCTGAAACGTTGCATTTTTTTTTAGTTCAACATAACAACTGCCTCATTTTTGGAGTGTATGTTTGTAGACTTTAGGTGTTTTGGTGCACTCTGGGTTGACATTTTGTTATATTTTGAACAAAATGTAGTGGGGTACTGAAAAAAAGATCACAAGTTATAATATATGATGTATCTTGACACTGTTTGGCAATTTCTATTAATTATTTATTTTAAATGTGTATACTTTTTGACAGAGCTTTTTTTCTCAGAAAATAGGTGCAGGAACTCAACCACGACCCGTTCAGATTTCACAAACAGTAGAAGGGTCTTAAAGGGGCATTAAATACCAGAATTGCATTACATACAGTGTGCAGAGTTCAGGGGGTTACAAAGCAGTCACTTGTAAACACAGAAACCAGACTTCTGTGTTCACAAGTGATTGTGGTGAGCGGGCACCAAAGGGTCTGAGCCAAAGGTGGTGGAACTGAGTTCCACCAAGTTCCCCCAGAAAAAAAGCCCTGCTTTTTGATAGATGCTAACTAAATTGTCTCTGCTATATCCACAGCGCAATTATGGTCCATCTCTGCGACACAAAAATATAAGTTGTCTTTGTTACCTAATAAAGACTTTTTATCAGTGGCGGATTGTGAAATATTTTTTTGGGGGTGGAGCAAACAATCCTCAGGTCACCACTCCCCCCCACCCGGTCGGTCGGGTCACAGGCAACAATCACCAGCACCATCAGGGTTACGGGCAGCGCTTCCTCAGGGCAGCGGCTTCACCCTGCATCTCCTCCTCCTCAGCTTTAGCAGCTTCCCCTGCGTCTCCTCCCTCCTGCTGCTCGGTGGCCAATAAGATCGATTCTCCTCTCGGCCAATTGGGCGACGAGTCCCAGGAAGACAATAGCGAATATTAATTCACTATTGTCACACAATTGGGTGGGCTCGGGGCGCAGTGCCAGGTGCATGGATTAGGGGGGCGATGCCTCTGTGACGCATATGGATGGTCACCACTGCTTTTTATGGAATGTAGATCAATCATTTTGGGTTGCTGCTACTGTATGTGAGCCTAAGAATAATGCAAAAGTTAACTAAAATATTACACATCCTTCTCTTGTTAAAAAAAAAAAATATTACACATCCAATGTATGTGATGTCACAATACAGTATTGCTGATGCTATGCCTGCAAATTGTAATGTTCTTGTCAGGACCCGGGTCTGAACCTGCGACCTCTGCTGTGTCTGTATTTTCCTCCTGAGCTGCTTGATCCCTACTTGCTATGTCTACTACTGGACCCTGGCTTGCCCACCTCCTCGTGGGACGATTCAGAGGATCATGACCTGGTACTAACATGCAGCAAAATCCATCTCCACCATCAGGAGTCCTGGTAAACACCAGTTAGTGATTAGACTCTGCACCTCGGGAGAGCCTGCGTCATCCGCCAAGGTGACCCAGTGCTGATGCACTTATCCAGCTGGTCGATAGGAGCTTCTCTACTTCTATAGTTACTAGCATAACCACTGACCACGAAAGTTCTGTAAAACCTCATACAGCTTTAAGGCATACCCTAGGCATGTTATTTAACGACTTGACCTCCGAAATGTTTACCCCTCTTCATGACCAGGCTATTTTTTGCGATACGGCACTGCGTTACATTTATTTGTATCTACCTAAGCAATCTTTTTTTTCTATTTCATGTTGATTTAAACTTTAAGTCGCCTGAAAAGACCCTCTCTCCACTGAACAATAATAAAATGTTGTTTTGCATTGACCCCCAGTGTGTTCCCAGCCCCCTGCCATTTGTTTGACAACCTCTTTGCCTATTAGCCTAGAAAATGGCCAGTACTAATTTAGTTTTCTAACAAGAGATGCCAGAATTTCAAGGGCTCATTTACACTTGCTTCGGCTTTAACACACATTAACGGCTAGTTTACACTTGCTTCAAAACAAGGCTTCGGACAGGCTTTGTTAAAGCTCCTGTCACTAAATAAAATGTCACTAAATAAAATAGTTAGCCTACAGTCCTGTTTACACCATGCTTTTTCTTGGTGCTTCGATGAGGCTTTGTGGGGCTTCGGTGAGGGTTTGTGGGGCTTTGACGAGGCTTCAGTCTTGTTTACACCTTGCTTTTGCTTGTTGCTTCTATGAGGCTTTGTGGGGCTTCGGTGAGGGCTTGTGGGGCTTCGATGAGGCTTCAGTCCTGTTTACACCTTGCTTTTGCTTAGTGCTTCGATGAGGCTTTGGTGGGACTTAAGTGGGGCTTTGTGAGGGCTTTGTGGGTCTTCAGTGAGGCTTTCATGATAGCTTACAGTCCTGTTTACACCTTACTTTTGCTTGGTGCTGCGATGAGGCTTCGGTGGGGCTTCGTGGGTCTTCGGTGAGGCTTCTTGGGGCTTCAATGAGGCTTCAGTCCTGTTTATACCTTGCTTTTGCTTGGTGCTTTGATGAGGCTTCGGTGGGACTTCGGTGGGTCTTCGTGAGGGCTTTGTGGGTCTTCGGTAAAACTTTGTGGGGCTTTATTGATAGCTAACTGTCCTTGCTTTTGCTTGGTTCTTCGATAAGGCTTTGAGGGGGCTTTGCTGAGGCTTCAGTGGGGCTTCAGTGAGGCTTCAAGTGAGCTTTGCCACAGACTTCTATGGAGGCTTTGAAGACACTTTGAAGCGAAGCCAAAGCAAACCAAAAGCAAGGTGTAAACAGGACTGTAAGCTAATCATTTTATTTAGTGACAGGAGCTTTAACAAAGCGTGTTCAAAGTCATGTTTTGAAGCAAGTGTAAACTAGCCGTTAATGCGTGTTAAAACTGAAGCAAGTTGTAACGTCTCTCGAGTGACTTTTCACTAAGTACAATTATACTTAGTTTTTCCTGAGTTAACTCTCATCCGTTACTTCCTTCCCAAACCTTCTTCCTAAAGAGCCTCTCACTTCGAAGTTCAACTATAGTTACTTCCTTCTTTCTGATTAGCCTGTCACTTCCTGTTAAGTTGCTGGGCGGCCTATTTAAGCTTCCAGCACTGACCAGGAAGTGTTCCTTTATTTTTGCTGACACAACGCCTCTGTCGGTTGGGTATCCAGACGCACCGGCTCTGAACTTCAGCTTCCTGACCTGGACCAGGAGACTCCACTGCCTGCTTCACCAGCCTTACCTGTCTGGACCCTTGGAGCCTGACCTTATGCTGCATCGTTCACTTCAGTATCGCAAGTACCCTGATGTTGTTATGCATTACTGTCCTGTGAACTGCCCTGCCTGCTAAGTTATGTATGCTAACTATACCAGGAATTACTGCAGCCATAGCCTCTCCATGTTTGATACTTCTAAATGGATTCTGCCATGGTCTCTGCATTCTAAATGTCACCAAGTATAAATGGAAGTCTTTCATGCCTTGTTATACCTCTTTCTCAAATGATACTGTGTGCATGTGTACTGCCTATTACTTTGAGGACTTTGCCGTTAAGCTTTATTACATACCACGCATGCTCGGCTACTTCTGCATTTAACTAGAGCCTGGTTTGTAGTTTCCAAGTATTAGTGGAACGCTGCTTCCACGCCATTTCCTCAACATTGCTGCACTGCGACCAGTCCATTACTCTTGAGGCATATGGCGCTAATACTATTTACCCTGCTATTAGAGTTTGTATCCAGTATTCGTGCTACCTCACTCCCCAGGGTATTACCCTAGTGAGCCTGAACTATAGTATCAGTTCTACCTGGACTTTATACTTATATTTGTTTGAGTTTTTACTGGCGCCTATGACGGAATATGCGCCATATTCCTTGACTGAAACTGTGATGCTAGTATCCCAAACTCTCTGCACAAAAGAGAGTGAAACCTGGGTCCGAAACTGAGAAGTCTCTGCAGTTGAGATCCTAATTCCCAAATCTTATCCGGCGTAACGTTACACAAGTGTAAATGTCCCTGTCGCTAAATAAAATGAATAACCTACAGTCCTGTTTACACCTTGCTTTTGCTTTGACTTCGCTTCAAAAATTATACCCCATGCTGCTTTAGTGGTGCTTCAAAACATCTTCAAAGCCTCCATAGAAGTTTATGGCAAAGCTTGCTTGAAGCCCCACCAAAGGCTCACCGAACCTTCATCTAAACTCCCCCAAAGCCTCATCGAATCCCCACCAAAGTCTCATCGAAGCCCCCTCAAAGCTCCCCCAAAGGCTCATCGAAGCCCCACCAAAGGCTCATCAAAGCCCCCTTGCAGCTCTACCAAAGCCTCATCAAAGCCCCACCGAAGACTCAAGCACCAAGCAAAAGCAAGGTGTAAACAGGACTGTAAGCTAACCATTTTATTTAGTGACAGGAGCTTTGACTCACGTTCAGAGAGCTTTAACAAAGCCTGTCCGAAGCCATGTTTTGAAGCAAGTGTAAACTAGCCCAAACTGAACGGTAGCCGGGTACATCCGGCTTATTACTAGTAACAACGTGTTTATTTCCTAATAATAAGAAAATGATAAAGCCAAACTCAGTCTGCCACCACCTCGCCACTCCACCACCATAGACCGTGTCCTCTGATGACCATCCACTGGTCCATCTAATGATGGACATCGAGCCTGGGCTGCCCACCAGGTACATTGAGTACTTTGTATAATGTTTTTAATTGCATCCTGTTTACAGCACACACTTGTACGGTTTCTCATATTTTATGAGGCAAATAAACAGCCCAATTGTGTGTTCACCAATAAAGCAGAGAAATGGTCATGTTTTTATGGCTTTCATATTCGCCAGGGTAAAATAAAATCACCCCTCATAGCACACATTCTCTAATCTCTCTTCAAATCCATCCTCCCAAATTCCACCTCCTAGCACAACCCCCCCCCCCAAAAAAAAAGAAACTCCCCTCCAAGAACAAAATGTACCTCTTACTAAACCCCAAATTCTCCCTTCTAACACAAATCTTGCCCCCCCCCCCCAAAAAAAAATCACCCCTCCTAGCACAAATCCTTTAAGGAGTGGTGACCACTCCTAAAGCACTGCAAAGAAGCTGCTTGCAGGACTTTTTTTGATGCCCTGCCAGCGCAGGGATTGCAGGTGAGGCTTCTTTCAGTCGCTTTTTTTAACGCTAAGACCCCTTTCACACTGGGGGTTTTTTCAGGCACTTTAGTGTGAAAACATTCGGGCTTTCACATTGGGATTGCAGATGCAGCTTCTTTCTGGCGCTTTACAGGCACTTTTTTTAACACTAAAGTGCTTGAAAAACGCCCCAGTGTGAAAGGGGTCTAATGCTGGCCATACACTACGAAAAATCATCCGAACAAACTTTCGAAAATTGAATGGTCGGTCGTGAGC
Organism: Rana kukunoris; assembly: GCA_029574335.1. Lineage (NCBI taxonomy): Eukaryota > Metazoa > Chordata > Amphibia > Anura > Ranidae > Rana > Rana kukunoris. Next base: position 157,381,639 of record CM056059.1, on the reverse strand, counting down.
GCAAACGATAGTGCCATCATGTAATGACCGATAAATCGTTCAGTGGACATAAATTAAAAAAAAAACCTTTTTTTTTTTTTTTTTTATTATACCTAGTGCAGAAAGTTCGGACGGGAAACACATTAACCTTCCGATTTATCAATTGTTCGGCAGAAAATTTCCAAACTTGTCCTTCGTTTTTTCGGCTCAAAAATGTCCCGACGATTATCGATTTTGTGCCCATTAAAGCGGAGGTTCACCCACATAACATCTATATCAGACTAAATTCTTTATACTTCTAACATGTACAATTCGAGATTTTCCTAGCATGTGACGGAAAATATTGATTATATGAAGACAGGAGGCGAGTATCTTATGCATTATCTTTCTTTAATAAATGCTCATAGCAGAACAATTCTAAAATAGTTTAAAACCAAAATCGATAGAAAAAAGAGAAAACTACGTTTCCCAGCAGTCCTAGTCTGTGGCCACTCCCCTCTGCCTCTATATAAGGACTGCTGACCCTGAGAACTTCCTCTTTCTTTGCGAAATCCAACGGTAAACGGAACTTGGCCTCCGACGCACCTCCCCATCCGAATCTTCAGTCCCTCCGCTTGTTCCTCCATCCGGAGAAAATATCTTGACTGGCGCAGATAAGCCCCAACGAGGACCAACAACCATGAATCGTAGCCAACAGGGCGTCCGAACGGTTTAAAACAATCCTGAAATGCAGGTCGTCAATATTCAGCGGAAGCGGATGTTATCAGTATCCTGAAACAAGACAGATGTGTGTAATAGGGATGGGTAGGGAGGGAAGATACTCGCCTCCTGTCTTCATATAATCAATATTTTCCGTCACATGCTAGGAAAATCTCGAATTATACTTCAGACAGGAGGCTCATATCTTATGCAAGTTCAAAGCTTAGCATCAGCAATACATGTCACATTCAAAAAGAGAGATACACAATATATATATATACACAACAATGAACATATTTACAAGATTGTCATGGCCACATGTTCCTCTGGTCTGAAGTAAAAGGAGCGAAAGACGGTCTCAGAGGACCAATCGGCCGCAAGAAGTAGGTCCGACAAGGAACCCCCCGCTTTGATCACCTTGGAAGCCATGGCTCCTCTGGATGAATGAGCCCCAAACTGGGATATGTCTATGCCCGCCATGGCCATAGTCGATCTAACCCATCTAGCTAAGGTAGCGGAAGTTACTGGGCGATGGGGTGCGATGTAAGAGAGTAGGAGTTGGGATGATTCTGGAGAACGCAAGTCCGTCGTGCGAGACTCGTAGGTTTGCAGACACCGAACCACACAAAGTCGTGGGTGTTCAGTGAAGAAAGGATAAAATATTGACGTCAGGTCAGTCTTGGTCCTGCGGACCACCGAGAATTGTACACCTTGCGGGGAAAATTGATGTCTGGAGACCTCTAAAGCCTTTACGTCTGAGACGCGTTTAATTGAGACCAAGCATAAGAGGACAGTAAGTTTAAATGACAGGAGTTTGAGAGATAACGACTCGTTATCGTCCCAATCAGAAAACATGGTAAGGATTTTGGAGACGTCCCAGGTTGTTTGATACTTAGGACGAGGGGGGCGTTTGAATTTTATCCCTCGCATTAGTTTGCAGACTACTGGATGTTTGCCCACCGGCAGTGCGTCCACCAAACCATGGTGGGCTGAGATGGCGGATCTATATACATTGATAGATCGATATGCCCTACCGGAGTCGAAAGCATCCGCAAGAAAGTTAACGACAAGCGTTATAGGTGCTTGAAAAGGATCAGCCTGCCGTTGAAGACACCAACGCACCCAGATTCCCCAGGCCGATCTATATGCCGATCGAGTCCCGGGGGCCCAGGCCATGGCGAGGAGATTTCTAGCTGATTGTGAAAGGTCTTCGCCAACACCGATGACCCCGATATCAGGCAGGCCAGAAGGGTCAGAGAGCCGTCCAATACCAAAGGATGTACCGTCTTGGACTGGTGTCGTAGAATGTGCGGAACCGAGGGAAGCACCCGGGGGTGGTCTATGACCATCTCCAGGAGAAGGGGAAACCATGGTTGCGTCGGCCACCAGGGTGCGATCAGTACCACTGTCGCATTCTGGATAGCGATCTGCAACACGGTCTTGGGGATCATTGCGAAGGGTGGAAACGCATAGTGTGTCTCCCCGTTCCACCATTGGCGGAATGCGTCCACCGCCCTGGCCCCCGGGTCTGGTCTCCAGCTGAAATAGCGGGGTAATTGATGGTTGAGGCGGGAGACGAACAAGTCCACCCCTAGGGGCCCCCAGAGTTGGTTGATTTGGGCAAACATGGACCGGTCCAAACCCCACTCGCTGGAATCCGATAGATATCGGGAATTCCAGTCTGCAACGATATTGGAAACACCCGGTATGTACTCCGCTATCGGAACAATATTGCGATCCATGCAAAACTGCCAAATGTCTTTGGCGAGATTCGCCAGAATCTTGGATCTGGTGCCGCCCAGGCGATTGATGTATTGAACCGCCGCGATATTGTCCATGCGTATTAACACGCAGCAATCGGAGTATTCCGAGAGGAAACTCTGGACTGCGAACAAAGCCGCTAGGAGTTCCAAGGCGTTGATGTGCAATAGGGACTCTTGACCGGACCAAAACCCTCCTGTCGACGTCTCGCCCAAGCGAGCTCCCCAACCTTTCCGACTCGCGTCGGATTCTAGAATAACGTCTGGTTGTGGGTTGAAAATCGACTTGCCATTCCAATCGATGGCATGTCTCAGCCACCATTGTAGTTCCATTTCGGCTTCCGTGGACAGTGGAATGACGTCTGCGTAACGAAGACCCTGCCGAAGATGCAGTATCTTCAGACGTTGAAGTGCCCTGTAGTGGAGGGGGGCCGGGAAAATGGCTTGAATAGAGGCCGCTAAGAGACCCACTATCCTGGCCAGAATCCGAAGTGATACGCCTTGTTTGCGCAGCACTGATCTGATCTCCTTGCGGATCAGCGCGAGCTTCGCCTTGGGAAGGCGGAGGATCGCCCGATTGGTGTCCACCAAGAAGCCCAGGAATTCCAACTCTTGAGTCGGGATCAAAATAGATTTCTCTTGATTGATGAGAAAACCTAACCCTTCTAACAGATTCACCGTCCAGGACATATGAGCCCGGATTAGTGATCTGGAGTGCGCCATGATGAGAATGTCGTCCAGATAGATTATGAGACGTACACCTCTGCTCCGTAAGGTCGCCACGACCGGTTTCAACAGCTTGGTGAAACACCACGGGGCCAATGACAGTCCGAATGGCAGGCATGTAAACTGCCACGCGCGTCCCCCCCACAGGAAACGCAGTAGATGTTGCGAGCCCGGGTTCATGGGTACCGTGAGGTAGGCGTCTTTCAGGTCTACCTTCACCAACCAATCTCCTGGTTGAAGAAGATCCCTGAGGCAATGAATCCCCTCCATTTTGAAGTGGCGATACACAACGTGTTGGTTTAACTCCCGTAAGTTTATCACAGGACGGAAGCCGCCCCCTTTCTTCTTTACCAGAAAAAGGTTGCTGGTGAACCCCGGGGAGTTTGGATCGACTTCTATGACGGCCTTTTTGGATATGAGGTCCCGTAATTCGTTGTCTATCAACATTGTGTTTTGCGTGTTGAGATAAATGGGGGCCGGTATGACGCCCAGTAGAGGAGGGGATAAGAGTTCTATGTGAAAACCTCGGATGGTATTTAGTACCCACGGGTCTGCCGTAATCGCAGACCAGGCGTGGGTAAAAAATCTCAGTCGTCCCCCCACAGGCTTGTGACAACAAGTGGTAGCATTGGGACTCACCGGTAAACGGGCGTGATCGAGGGTCTCCTCTGCTCCCTCGTCCTCTCCATGGCCTCCCTCGGGGTGGAAAGAAAGGCGCCGGTTGAGCCACTGCGGCGTATGAGGTATGGGTCGGAGCATAAGGAGATGTCGTTGTTCTGTTAAATAGCCTGTATGATTGGCTACGGCCGGCAGAGCGGCCTCTACCTCTGCCGGCCCGGGCAAAAATCTTAGCATTGCCCGCTCGTTTGAGAGAAGACTGGGCCTTGTCCAGGCTATTGAATAGCCCCACAAATTTGTTTATATCTTTGACTAAGGAATTGCCGAACAGCAATCCCTCAGCGCCCGGGCCCGGTTCAGTTTCGGCTAAGTGAGCCAATTGTGGATCAAGGCGCATCAGGATGGAACGCCTACGTTCCGTGGAGCAGGCTGAGTTCGCATTTCCAAGAAGGCATATGGCCCGTTGAGCCCAACCACGGAGTTGGGTTACATCAATAACCGCGTCTGAAACCACCGCCTGTTCGGAGAGGTTCAGGATTTTAGTTAGTGGGCCGAGGAGGTCCAGTAAGCGGTCTTGAATGTTCCTAAAGGAACGGTCGACGCCCTTTTTGGAAAATTTCCCGGATTTAGTCAAATATTTGGCTAGGATGGGATCAATCTCTGGGGTATGAACCACTTTTTTAGGAATGTGGGGGCGTGGACATTCTGCTCGCAATTTATTGCGGTTTGCTTTATCCAAGGGCCTACGTGCCCAAAATTCAACATATTGGGCCACATGAGGTAACGGGGCCCAATCACCCGAGCGGGGATGAGAAATGGCATCCGGGTGAAAAAGCGGCTCGCCAAGGGCGTCCGTTAAAGTATTGCCCTGATCATCAGGGTTGGCGTCGAGGGGGAGCGCCAATGACCCAGCATCCGCTCTGTCGTCCTCATCGGACCCAGAATCCTCATATTGAGATGAATCGGCCGATGAAGTATCGTCCGAATCGAGGACGAACGAATTTGGTTTCGTTCGTCTCGAAGGTGCGTGCCTCTGAGTTGACTCCCTGAGGCCCAGGGGTTGAAAAGGGTCCGAGGGATGCGTGGGGTGGCATTCCGGGGAAGGTAATGCCTCAAACATATTGTTTACTTCCCCTGCCGGGGAGTCAGTATGCAGTGCCACATGTTTCCTCTTCTGGGAGGATTTACCCCTCTTCACTTGTGGCTCATCACATATGGCCAGCGGTGAGGGGTTGTTATGGATTGGAGCTTGTGGTCCTGGGGGGAGAGAAACTGCAGCCATGGCAGCTTGGACGGACCGAGTGACTAATTCCTGGATTTGAGCAGCGCTCAGAAATCCAGCTGCTCCTTGTGGCATGCCATCTCCCATTGTGGGAGAACCATTTCCTTCAGCCATAGTTTATTGTTTTTGTTGTTTCTCTTTGGGAAGCTACCTTGTGCACCGTTCACCCTCTCCCTCACACGTCCGCAGCGGTTGTGGTGCTGCGGTGTGAGGGAGGGGAGAGAACACTCGTTCCTTAGGAAAACTCGCGAGATTACGGCCTCGGGAACTTCCCATTGGCCGGCGTAATCTCGCGGGAACGAGATCTCGGCGGCAAAGGGGGATTGCGAGTTCGTCTGACCCCCCCCGCTGCGCGCGAATGAGGCGTATTAGGTAAAATGGCGACCGGCCTCTCAGGTAGGAGAGGGCGCCGGATATGAGGGGAAAATTATCAGGTCAGGGAGCAAAGACCCTCACCAAAAGCGTGTGCGCTGCTACAAAGGCAAACCTATAAGGGAAAAACGGCAGTAATAACTTTTCAGAAAGTATAGAGAGAAAAAACACTTATCTGTTCCGTGTCTATGAGCAGAAAAAAAGAGGAAGTTCTCAGGGTCAGCAGTCCTTATATAGAGGCAGAGGGGAGTGGCCACAGACTAGGACTGCTGGGAAACGTAGTTTTCTCTTTTTTCTATCGATTTTGGTTTTAAACTATTTTAGAATTGTTCTGCTATGAGCATTTATTAAAGAAAGATAATGCATAAGATATGAGCCTCCTGTCTGAAGTATAATTGGCATTTTTTTTTTTTTAGGCTGCACATACCTTATAAACTATATTTGCAATCCGGCTTCCGGGTACTTCTCCCGCGGGAGTAGGCGTTTCCAAGCTGAGCCGCAATGTAATCTGGGAATTCACCCAGATAATTGATGTCTATCAGAAAATATTCCCCCCCCGTTGGATAAGGCCCCGTCCCCCGTATTGCGTAGTTGCGTCACGAGTGTCACAGAGTTTCTGAAAGAACCCAAACTGCGCATCAGCTCTATAGGGCTCCTGCGCACCGACAAGCCGTGTAAAGCTGACTGAGCAGGCGCCGTATAGAGCGGACGCGCAGTTGGGGTTCTTTCGGAAACTCTGTGACGCAACTACGCAATACGGGGGGTGGGGCCTTATCCGCCGGGGGGGGGACATTTTCTGATAGACATCAATCATCTGGGCGAACTCCCAGATTACATTGGGGCTCAGCTTGGAAACGCCTACTCCCGCGGGAGAAGTACCTGGAAGCCGGATTGCAAATATAGATTATGAGGTATGTACAGCCTAAAAAAAAAAAAAAAATGCCAATTGTACATGTTAGAAGTATAAAGAATTTATTGATATAGATATTATTTGGGTGAACCTCCGCTTTAACTGTCGAGTTAACTGAACGACCAAATTTCGGACGATTTTTCATATAGTGTATGACCAGCATTAGACTTAACTTTCTTGTCAATCGATATAAAAACTTGAATTGAATTGAGTTTTTAGGTTGTGTTTTAGGCCTGTCAGGAATGGCGGGGACATGGACAGGGAAGTGACAAATGTTTGTTTCCACATGACAGGACCAGTCATGGCTGCCAGGCCCGACTCCCTCTGTCATGGTGTGCCTTCCCTTCCTGTCACACAGTTATAATGACACCATTACACTGTGGCTGGCTTATGTAATGTGCTTTATTATGAAGCCATGCTCTGGTGGGTGCTGCACACTTCCCCGGCACCTCAGGGGTTAACCATGGAGCCGTTTGTGCATGTGCACATGGAATTGGCTTTTTTTTATGACAGGGAGGCAGCGCCGTGCACAAAGCGCGGGAACGTCCCTCCCGCCTTCTCTCCCTACACATATACAGTACGGGGACTATATTCCTGCGCGGAGGGTTACACGCGCTCAACCCGACAAGGGGGTTGGCTCTTACGTGCTGTGTGAGAAGCGCGCTGATTGGTCGGTGGGACCCTGCAATGGTTTCCCGCTTGAAAGGATCTTCGCCATTGGACGCGCTGTACCTGCAATGCGTCAAGTGTTGGTGGTGGCAGCAGTAGCAGCACCGGCTGTGTGTGCTGGAGGATGCTCTGTCACTCAGGTTGTGGCGGTCTCCTGACTGAGAGCTCCTGCTTTGGTGCTCCATGTTCAGCCCCAGGGCTGCCAATGGTGACCAGAGGGCACCGAGCTGACCTGTACTGGTTAATGAAGTACCTCAGAGGTGTGCATGACACATCTCAGTGACCTGTCCTGTCACTGTGTGCAAACATGGGCACCACTGCCTGGTGACACCTTTATATGATAAAGGAATGTAAATACAGAGAAGTCATAAGGAATTAGTGAATGAACATAAAAATAAAGCAACAATAAGCCAGTAGAAAGGAAAAAACAATGGTAAAAGGAAGTAAAGAAAAAGCAAAAATAATAATTGTTAAAACAAACCTAAATAATACATAAAAAGAACTGAAGGAAAAGTAAGAATAAACTAAAATACAAAAAGAGGATAAACTGAAGTAAAGGGGAGGGAGGGGGAGCGCAATGGTAACAGTAAATAATAAAAGCAGAAATAATATACACAATCAGCAATAGCATTATGACCACTTTGCCAGGAGGCTGTCATATGATGTCCTCCTGCGTTTGCGCTGCCTGCAAGCCCCCCGCGGCGTGCTCGGCAGGGATCTGTGATTGCTATGTCCTTTGGATGCAGCTGATACAGATCAGAGTAAAGCATGGCTGCTCTTTACCATGTGATCCAGCTGTACCAATCACAGTGTAAACAGGATTTGCTAGTTATTGGCAATCCTCTCCTCATGCCGACGGCGCGTGAGTTGAGAAGATCCGATAACTGGCAAATCCACACAGGGTACATTGGCATTGACAATCAGGGCACTGGTCATCAGTGTCCTCATGATCAGTGAAGCCCCAACAGTGCCCATCAGTGATGCCAGTCAGTGCCTATTAGTGTCCATCATTGCCTCTTTTCAGTGCAGCCTATAAGTGCCCATAGGTGCAGCCTATCAGTCCTCATCAGTGCAGCCGATAAGTGCCCATAGGTGCAGCCTATCAGTCCTCATCAGTGCAGCCTATCAGACCCCATCAGTGCAGCCTATTAACGCCAATTGGTGCAGCCTTTCAGTCCTCATCAGTGCAGCCTATCAGTCCCCATGGGTGCAGCCTATCAGTGCCGATAGATGCAGCCTATCAGTCCCCATCAGTGCAGCTTATCAGTGCCCATCGGTGCAGCTTATCAGTGTCGATAGGTGCAGCCTATCAGTGCCTATAGGTGCAGCCTATCAGTGCCAATAGATGCAGCCTATCAGTGCCCATCGGTGCAGCCTATCAGTGCCCATAGGTGCAGCCTTTTGGTGCCAATAGGTGCAGCCTATCCGTCCCCATCAGTGCCCATCGTTGCAGCCTATCAGTCCCCATCGTTGCAGCCTATCAGTCCCCATCGTTGCAGCCTATCAGTCCCCATCGTTGCAGCCTATCAGTCCCCATCGTTGCAGCCTATCAGTCCCCATCGTTGCAGCCTATCAGTCCCCATCGTTGCAGCCTATCAGTCCCCATCGTTGCAGCCTATCAGTCCCCATCAGTGCAGCCTATCAGTGAAGCCTATAAGTGCCCATCAGTGTTGCCTATCAGTACCGCCTCATCAGCGAATGAGAAAAATTACTTATTTACAAAATGTTATAACAGAAACTAAGAAAAACTTATTTTTTTCAACACTTTTGGTATTTTTTATAAATGTTTTTTTTTTTTAGCAAAAAATAAAAACCCAGAGGTGATTAACCACTTCCCGCCCGGCCAATAGCCGATTTACGGCAGGGAAGTGGTTATGAAATCGTGACTAGACGTTCTCAAACGTCTAGCACGATTTCATGCCGCACGCGCCCGTGCGGGCGCGCAGCGCGGCGATCGGTGATGCGGGGTGTCAGTCTGACACCCTGCACCTCCGATCTCGGTAACGAGTCTCCGGCGGAGCCTCGTTACCACGTGATCAGCCGTGTCCAATCACGGCTGATCACGATGTAAACAGGAAGAGCCGCCGACGGCTCTTCCTCACTCGCGTCTGACAGACGCGAGTACAGGAGAGCCGATCAGCGGCTCTCCTGACAGGGGGGGTTCACGCTGATTGTTTATCAGCGCAGCCCCCCCTCGGATCGCCACACTAGACCACCAGGAAAATAAAAAAAAGACACAAAAAAATGACAAAAAAAAAAAAAAAAAATGACAAAAAAAAAAAAAGACAAAAAAAAAAAGGGGTGGCAGTAAAAAAAAATGATGCCAATCAGTGCCCACACATGGGCACTGATTGGCAACATTGATCCATCAGTGCCACCCCTCAGTGATCATCAGTGCCACCCCAGTGTCTGTCAGTGCCACCCCACAGTGCCAATCCATGCCCAGTGCCCACCTACCAGTGCCCACCTGTGCCGCCTATCAGTGCCCACCTGTGCCGCCTATCAGTGCCCACCTGTGCCGCCTATCAGTGCCCACCTGTGCCGCCTATCAGTGCCCACCTGTGCCGCCTATGAGTGCCCACCTGTGCCGCCTATGAGTGCCCATCTGTGCTGCCTATGAGTGCCCAGTGCTGCCTATGAGTGCCCATCAGTGCCGCCCATGAGTGCCCATCAGTGCCGCCCATGAGTGCCCATCAGTGCCGCCCATGAGTGCCCATCAGTGCCCAATACCAGCGCCGCCTATCAGTGCCCATCAGTGCTACCTAATCGGTGCCCATCAGAACTACCTCATCGGTGCCCATCAGTGCCACCTGATCGGTGCCCATCAGTGCCACCATATCAGTGCCCATAATTGAAAGAGAAAACATACTCATTTACAAAAAAATTAACAGAAAAAAATAAAAACTTTATTTTTTTTTCAAAATCTTCGCTCTATTTTTAGTTGTTGCACAAAAAAAAAAACCGCAGAGGTGATCAAATACCACCAAAAGAAAGCTCTATTTGTGGGGAAAAAAGGACGCCAATTTTGTTTGGGTGCAGTGTAGCATGACCGCGCAATTGTCATTCAAATTGCGACAGTGCTGAAAGCTGAAAATTGGCTTGGGCGGGAAGGTGCGTAAGTGCCTGGTATGGAAGTGGTTAAATACCACCAAAAGAAAGCCCTATTTGTCTAAAAAAAATGATAAAAATGTCATTCTTGCCGGTTGTTAGAATTTGCAAAGAAATGAAGGTTTCCTATTTAGAATAATAAGCTGTGAAGTTAGTAAAACCGCAATATCAGAACCGATTTAATCATACAGTTTGTAGTGTACATAGATTTGCAAAACAATGGGATAAAGGAATATTCCTGAACTTTGGTTTATCTCATTGGTTACTGGGAAATAGTGTGAATGCATCGATGCAGTGCATGTTCTCTAACAAACCTCTGAGGGCTTCACAGAACAGCTATATTTAGATTGAGATTATATTACACACAGGAGGACTCTATTTACTAATTAGGTGACTACTGAAGGCAATTGGTTCAACTAGATTTTAGTTAGGGGTATCAGAATAAAGGGGGCTGAATACAAATGTCCCCACCCCACACTTTTCACATATTTATTTGTAAAAAAAAAAAAATATTCATAATTTTTCTTCCACGTCACAATTATGTGCTCCTTTGTGTTGGTCTATCACATAAAATCCCAATAAAATACATTAGCATATTTGGTTGTAACATAAATGTGGAACATTTCAAGGGGCGTGAATACTTTTTCAAGGCCCTGTACCTGGGGAAGAGATGGCACCCGGATGCAGTATTGGGAAGAAAGGAAAACAAGGGAAGCACTCCTCTGGTGTAAAACCTTCTTTTAGTGAGGACACAACATAAAAGAAATCCACCCACATTTTCCCGATGTTACACCACAATGCGCCAAAATGCATGGGAGGAGCTAAGCCTAAAAAAAGTCAGCTTGTTGACGTGGTAAATGGCCATCATGGCCCATGGAATGCAGCCTCACCAGCGCCCATGGAATGCAGCCTCACCAGCGCCCATGGAATGCAGCCTCACCAGCGCCCATGGAATGCAGCCTCACCAGCGCCCATGGAATGCAGCCTTCACCAGTGCTCATCAAATGCAGCCTCACCAGCGCTCATCAAATGCAGCCTCACCAGCGCCCATGGAATGCAGCCTTCACCAGTGCCCATGGAATGCAGCCTTCACCAGTGCCCATGGAATGCAGCCTTCACCAGTGCCCATCAAATGCAGCCTCACCAGTGCTCATCAAATGCAGCCTCACCAGCGCTCATCAAATGCAGCCTCACCAGCTCCCATTGAATGCAGCCTCACCAGCTCCCATTGAATGCAGCCTCACCAGCTCCCATCAATGCAGCCTCACCAGCGCCCATTGAATGCAGCCTCACCAGCACCCATCAATGCAGCATCACCAGCACCCATCAATGCAGCATCACCAGCACCCATCAATGCAGCATCACCAGCGCCCATTGAATGCAGCATCACCAGCGCCCATTGAATGCAGCATCACCAGCGCCCATTGAATGCAGCCTCACCAGCGCCCATTGAATGCAGCCTCACCAGCGCCCATTGAATGCAGCATCACCACTGCCCATCAATGCAGCCTCACCAGCACCCACCAAATGCAGCCTCACCAGCACCCACCAAATGCAGCCTCACCAGCACCCATCAAATGCAGCCTACCAGTGCCCATCAATGAATGTTTGCTTGCTTCTACACTATAGGGAACCGCAGTCCCTGCCTGCAAAGGGCAAGTTACTTAGGCCTGACTGAGCCAGTGTCAGGCTTAACTACCATGTGCTAGTTGCTCCTGGAATCACTAAAGTAGGAAGCGACATTCAGGAGGAATGGAGGGAACCACTAGATAGGAAGTGAAGAGTTGTGCTGGAGGTGTCTGGAGAAGCGTACAAAAAGTGTACATAGTTGTCCCTAGCAGTGGCAGATGGTGCTCAATTTTTCAGTGTGCCCATCAAATGTAGCCACTGTGCCATGCCATCAATTGTCACCACTGTGCCATGCCATCAAACGCAGCCACTGTGCCAATTGTCGCCACTGTGCCCTTTAATTTTCACCACTGTGCCCTTTAATTGTCGCCACTGTGCCCTTTAATTGTCGCCACTGTGCCCTTTAATTGTCGCCACTGTGCCCTTTAATTGTCGCCACTGTGCCCTTTAATTGTCGCCACTGTGCCCTTTAATTGTCACCACTGTGCCCTTTGTCGCCACTGTGCCCTTTGTCACCACTGTGCCCTTTGTCACCACTGTGCCCTTTAATTGTCGCCACTGTGCCCTTTAATTGTCGCCACTGTGCCCTTTAATTGTCACCACTGTGCCCTTTAATTGTCGCCACTGTGCCCTTTAATTGTCGCCACTGTGCCAATTGATGCCACTGTGCCCTTTAATTGTCGCCACTGTGCCCATTGATGCCACTATGCTCATTGATACCACTGTGCCCTGTAAAATCCCCCCCCCCCCCCCCCCCCGCCCGGCACTTACCTTTCTGGGGCTCAGCTATCCTCCTTCCACGTCCCTTGATGTCTTCTCCCGCCTTTCGAAGACGCTTCAGCCAATCAGGTTACCGGTAACCAGAACCGGTGAACCTGATTGGCCGAGACACCTGTCAGTCTTATCTAAGAAACACACCCCCGTACGTCCCTTAGATACGTTTCCTGGAAGCCGACTACAGCCTAAGGGCTGTACTCTGGCACTTCCACACAGCCAACCAGCTGCCGTTATTCAGATGGTCGGCGCTCACCATCCGGCCATCTGAATGATCGACGGCAGCTGCAACAATAATATAGATTCTTGCAATGCAGCAATCTATGTTATTGTAATCAGTGGCGGTGCGAGAGCCAGAGGGGGCGGCGCTCCGGCGCCCTCTATAGACGCACCGCCACTGGTCCCTAGCAACTTTGCTATTATTCCACGGGGCATCCCATATTTCCCACACCCCATCCAAGTTAAATTTCCTCAACAAAACAAAGCCGGGCAGGGTGACCACATCACTCAGCAGCCCCTACGGGGGTACCGCTACACGTATCTATATGCTTCTTTTGTGACAGGTGCCCTTAATCATAGACTCATACTCCTTACTCATAGACTCAACGGCGCACAGCGGCGGTAACCTTTAGAGCAGCCCGGCGGCGCTATTAATTGATGGAGGATTTTGAGCCAGGGAGCTCCTGGCTGGTCAATAGCGGGAGGCTCATGGATAGGTCATCAGCTCTCTGTATTTCAATTTCTACATAAATGGCACGTCTGCAATGACTCACGCAGCCTTCCATTTACAATATCGCCGCCTCTCGCCTCTTTTACCGCTAATTCTCATTTTTCTGAGTAATGACAACTTTTTTTTTCCTGCTGTGCGTGAATCAGCAAAAAGTCAGGTTGCAGCTGCATTTCAGATTACTATCGCACACTAGTAAGAGGTTTAACATTTTGTTAATCAAAGTGACACAACTTTAAAGCGGACAAGGCCGATCCTAGGCAGGGTGCGCAGGGTGCTTTGCACCCAGGCGCATGCAGAGCTTAGGGAGCCGATGTGTATATACACACAAAAGTGCCTCAAAGAAGCTACTTGCAGGACATTTTTGGAAGTTCCACAAGCACACTGCTCATGTGTGAAACCATCTTCTGTACTATTGTCTGCAGTCTCGGACCATCTCCTGTACTATGTCTGCAGTCTCTGACTATCTCATGTACTATGTCTGCAGTCTCTGATCATCTCTATGTCTGCAGTCTCTGATCATCTCCTGTACTATGTCTGCAGTCTCTGACCATCTCATGTACTATGTCTGCAGTCTCTGATCATTTCCTACATCAAGTCTGCAGTCTCTGATCATCTCCATGTCTGCAGTCTCTGACTGTCTCCTGTACCATGTCTGCAGTCTCTGACCATTTCCTGTATTATGTCTGCAGTCTCTGACCATCTCCTGTATCATATCTGTAGGTCTTTCTAACAGACTCTCTAACATAAGCCCTCTCTGTGTCCATCAGAGAGGCCCCCCTCCAGGTCCCAATAAAGTACTCTGCTTCTCTGTAATGAAGTCTTTGTGGGGGAGCATCTCTGTGGATGAGTTGTTGCCATAGAAATTTGTTTAAAGGGGAGGGGTTAGTAAAATGACCACACCCAGGCGCCTGTGACCCTAGGATCGGCCCTGAAAGCGTAACTAAACCCTCCTATCCTTTTCCGCCAAAGAAGCTGTCATCTTGTCCTCTGTTTGACCCAGAGTTGCCACCTTTTCTTCAAGCCAAACTCGAACACTTTAGTGGCCTGTGACACGTTTGGATGCCCCAAGAAGAGTAGTAATGCGGTGCACATTGCGTGCCTCAGCAAAAGGTGGGTGTGGCCAAATTGCTCTTGCTGGTTCCCGCTCTGTTTATGACCAGGAACCAGTGGGCGGAGCTTCTGATCATGATCAGGAACTCCGCCTCCCATCTTTTAAAACCCCCCTCATAGGGCTGGCACCCAAATAAACCTAAAGCGGAACTAAACCCTCCTATCCTGTTCAGCCGACGAAGCTGCCATCTTGTCTTCTGTTTGATCTGTAACTGCCATGGTGCTGCATATGTTATCAGTTATGGCTCCAGCCATTTGAAGGTACGACAGTTTGGTTGAGAGCACAACCAATGTGACAGTTAGCATCCCAGCATGCCGGGAATGTAAGTGTTTTTTAAAACCATTAAATCGATGGGTTAAGTCCCGCTTCAAATGGGTTGATTTAACAAAATTAAAGTCCCGCAAAACCCATCGCCACTGGCGTAACATATGGGTGAGCACAATGGGTGGGCCCCAACAGGGCAGCCACCAGAAATTTTGGGGCCCATCACACAGCTTCAGGCATGGGCGGGGGGGGGAGGGGTGTGCGCTGCCACGAATTGAGAATCGGGGGGGGGGGGGGTCTAGGGTTGACGAAAATGACAGTGCCATCTCACCTTTTCCGCCTGCAGCAAATTATTTGATGTGTTTTCTCTCTTCTTTCCAGGCGCGACATGAGAATGGGGGAGCTGCCATGTTAGCGTCTGTATGACCTGCAACTGCCATGGTGCTGGGCAAGTGATCAGTTATGACACCAGACATTCGATGGTCTGACAGTTTGGTTGAGAGCTCAAGCAAATGTGCCAGTTGGCAATCCCGGCATGCCCGCGCATGCACGCGCTGCCGGAGTGGCTCGATGCACGACGGGGGACCTGATGCACGTGCACGAGAGCCAGAACGGGCATCTGTGTGTGTAAACACACAAATCCCCGTTCTGACAGGGGAGGAGAGACAGATCTGCTGATTCTAGTGATTAGGAACAGCAATATGCGTCCTCCAGTCAGTCCCATCCCCCCACAGTTAAAACAGTTAGAAACACTCACGGGGAACACATTTAACCCCTTGATCGCCCCCTAGTGTTAACTCCTTCCTTGCCAGTGTCATTTATACAGTAATCAGTGGCTTTTTTTAGTTCTGTTTGCTGTATAAATGTCACTGGTCCCAAAAAAGTGTCAAAAGTGTCCGTCGCAATGTCGCAGTCCTGCTAAAAATCGCTGATTGCCTCCATTACTAGGAAAAAAATAATAAATAATAAAAATGGCATAAAACTGTCCCCTATTTTGTAGGCGCTATAACTTTTGCGCAAACCAATCAATATACACTTATTGCGTTTTTTTTTGTTTTTTTTACAAAAATATATAGAAGAATACATATTGGCCTAAACTGATGAAGAAATTAGAAATGTATTATAGCAAAAAGTAAGAAATAATGTTTTTTTTTTTTTCATATTGTCGCTCTTTTTTGGTTTATAGCGCAAAAAATAAAAACCGCAGAGATGATCAAATACGGTAGCACCAAAAGAAAGCTCTATTTTTGGGGGAAAAAGGACAAAAAATTTATTTTGGTACAATGTTGCATGACCGTGCAATTGTCAGTTAAAGCGGCGCAGTGCCATTTTGCAAAAAAAGGCCTGGTCATTAAGGGGGAAAATCCTTCTGGGGCTGGAGTGGTTAAAATCACTTTGCCTTATACTGTATAAAACATAACTGCCATTCACATTGCAACCACTATTTTTGTTTTAGGTGACCTGCACTCCTGATGCTGGTACACATTAAAGCAGCGCTCCACCCACATTTGGCACCTTTTGGCGGGGGTGGAGCGGGTACCTGGTTTTGACAGTTACCCGCTCCTCTTTCCGGCTTACTTACCGCAGAGAAGTGAACCAGAAGTTCCTGGGGGGCGGAGTTCCTGATCATGTGGCTACTGTGACTAGCTGTTGAAGTAGTCGCATGATCAGGAGTGCCACCCACTGGCTCCTGGTCATAAACAGTGCCCGTGAACCAGGCCCGGGACAAGGGGAAGGCAGGAGGGATGGCTAACCTGGGCGTAATGGTTATTTTTTTCAGGGATGTGGGTGCCCTGACCCTAACCCTAAGACCCCTTTCACACTGGGGCAGTTTACAGGTGCTATTGTGCTAAAAATAGCGCCTGCAAACCGATGTGCTGGCAGAACGGAAAAAAAAGTCCTGCTAGCCGCATTTTTGTATGTATAACGCTCCTTCACTGCTCCTGCCAATTGAAATCAATGGGACACCGCGGCTATGCCACCGGCAATGCGCCTCTGCAGAGGTGCATTGCGAGCGGTTTGAACCCTTTCTCGGCCGTTAGCGGGGGTAAAACCGCCCGCACTAGCAGCAGAATAGCACCGTGAATTTAGCGGTGAAGTGCCGCTAAAAAAAGTGTTGCTTTACCGCCACCGCACCTCCTGCCCCAGTGTGAAAGGGGCCTTAGGGAAGGGGGGGGAGCGCAGCTTGCCCTGGGGTGCTGGATTTTCTATAACATTACGCTGTTTAAAAAAAAAAACTACATTAGCTTTCCCATCTACGCTGGATGACAACCATGCTATGTTAGGCCGCGTACACATGATCAGTTCATCCGATGAGAACGGTCCGATGAAGCTGACTGATGGTCTGATGTGCCTACACACCATCGGTTAAATAACCAATCGTGTCAGAATGCGGTGACGTAAAACACAACGACGTGCTGAAAAAAATTAAGTTCAATGCTTCCAAGCATGCGTCCACTTGATTCTGAGCATGCATGGATTTTTAACCGATGCTCGTGCCTACTAACGATCGGTTTTGACCTATCGGTTAGGCGTCCATCGGTTAAATTTTAAAGCAAGTTCTATTTTTTTGACTGAAGGATAACTGACCGATGGGGCCCACACACGATCGGTTTGGACCGATGAATGGACCTTCAGTCCGTTTTCATCGGTTCTGACTGATCGTGTGTACACGTCCTTAAAGAGGCAAGGGACAGGAAGTGTGGCCTTAATATAGATAGGGAAACAAGAAAGAAAGGAGAAGAATAAAAAAGAAGAGGAAGAAAGAAAGAAGAAGAAAGAATGAGAAAGAAAGAAGAAAAAGAATGAAAGAAGAAGAAAGGAAGAAGAAGAAGAAAGAAGAAAAAGAGAAAAGAAGAATAACAAAAGAAGAAGAAAGAAAAGAAGAAAGAAAGAAAGAAAGAAAGAAAGAAAGAAGAAAATGAAAGAAGAAGAAATAAAGAGGAAAAAAAAAAAGAAGAAACGAAGAAGAAAGAAAGAAGAAGAAAGAAGTCACCAGTACACCAGGATCTCCAAAAATGGGTTCAAAACTTTAATCGGTCATCACATGTTTACAACAGAAAGTAACGTTTCGGAGCCACGCAGGGCCCCTTCATCAGACATGTGACCTCCTATGACAGAAGAAGACACACGAGTCACATAATTGGAACCAGATGGTAAAAAACACAAGATGGGCAACATTATAGGAAGTAAAAAATATTGCATTTTTTTCAAAATTGTCGCTCTATTTTTGTTTTTATAGCGCAAAAAATAAAAACCGAAGAGATTATCAAATACCACCAAAAGAAAGTTCTATTTGTGTGAAAAAAAGGACACCAATTTTGTTTGGGAGCCAAGTCGCACAACCGCGCAATTGTCAGTTAAAGCCACTCAGTGCCGAATCAAAAAAACTGGTCAGGTCCTTTACCTGCCTAAAAGTCTGGGTCTTAAGTGGTTAAAGTGGTTGTAAAGGGTTTATAACCACTAGCTAATAAACATTTCAGAACTTCAGTATCCTCTACATACACTTTCAATCTCCTGCTTAGCGGATGCAGCAAAATCGCAGACGTGAATCCTTTATGTTTTCCCGAGAAAACACCCCTGGAGGTCATTACCATGGGAATCGGGAGCTCTGCATAGTGCAGACATGATACTGAGCAATGTACAGCCATGGGGGACACTGACAGACAGGCGTGAGATAACGAGCTGGGAGAGCGCCAGAGCCCCGGAGTGCTCTCCTTTGTTACAATGACAGCAACGCATGCGGAATAACCTGTTCTGTCACTTGAAATGTGAGCCCCATGAAGAGGCCCTGTCATCACTGGCTTGATGTCTCTGTTCTTCTGCACTGCGGTATCCAAATACACCCCCCTCCGTTCACAAAATACACCCCCCTTCCTTTCACAAAATACACCCCCTTTCCCTTTACAAAATACACCCCCTTTCCCTTTACAAAATACACCCCCTTTCCCTTTACAAAATACACCCCCCTCTCCCTTCACAAAATACACCCCCCTCTCCCTTCACAAAATACACCCCCCTTCCTCTCACAAAATACATCCCCTTCTCTTCACAAAATACACCCCCCTTCACAAAATACACTACCCCTCCCTTCACAAAATACACCCCTCTCCCTTCACAAAATACACCCCCCTTCCCTCCACAAAATACATCCCCCTTCTCTTCACAAAATACACCCCCCTTCCCTTCACAAAATACACCTCCCTTCACAAAATACACCCCCCTTCCAGCCTTTGATGGCACAGTGGCTGCGTTTGATGGGCACAGTCGCAGAATTTGATGGGCACAGTGGCAGCATTTGATGGAACAGTGTTAGCATTTGGTGGCACAGTGGCTGCATTTGATGGCATTTGATGCCATTTGATGGCGCAGTGGCTGCAATTGATGGCAAAGTGGCTGCAATTGATGGCACAGTGGCAGTGTTTGATGGCACAGTGGCAGCAATTGATGTTTTTTTTTTTTCAATGTTTTTTTCCCGCCACTGGTTTTATATATTGGTTATATGCAGGAGTTTCTAAATATATTGGTTTGACTTTGAGAGCTAAAGGTTGTCCTATGGCAGGGGTCTCAAACTCAAATTACCTGAGGGCCGCATATCCCATGGGGGGCCGCATGCAAACTTTCAAACTTCAAAAACAGCACTGGTGTCAGCGAACGTATTATTAACCCCCCAGCTCTGTGTCAGTGGACGCATTATTAACCCCCAGCACTGGTGTCAGCAGACACATTAATAACCCCCAGCACTGGTGTCAGCGGACACATTATTAACCCCCACCACTGGTGTCAGCGGACACATTATTAACCCCCCAGCACTGGTGTCAGCGGACACATTATTAACCCCCACCACTGGTGTCAGCGGACACATTATTAACCCCCACCACTGGTGTCAGTGGACACATTATTAACCCCCACCACTGGTGTCAGTGGACACATTATTAACCCCCCAGCACTGGTGTCAGTGGACACATTATTAACCCCCCAGCACTGGTGTCAGCAAACGCATTATTAACCCTGACCACTGCACTGCACACGGGCCACTGCACACGGACCACTGCACTGCACACTGACCACTACACTGCACACTGCCGACAGACCACTACACTACACACTGACCACTCACCATCATGGCACAGCACATCAGGGCACAGGGCACAGCACATCAGGGCACAGGGCACAGCACATCAGGGTACAGCACATCAAGGCACATAGCCCAGCAAATAAGGGCACATGGCACAGCACATCAGGGCACAGGGCACAGCGCACATGAGGGCACAGCGCACATGAGGGCACAGCGCACATGAGGGCACAGCGCACATGAGGGCACAGGGCACAGCGCACAGCACATCAGGGTACAGGGCACAGCACATCAGAGCACAACAGGGTACAGGGCACAGCACATAGGGGTACAGCACAACAGGCCACATCAGGGTACAGAGCACGGCACATCAGGACAGGACATATCAGGACAAGGCACATGGCACATCAGGGTACAGGACATGGCACATCAGGGTACAGGGCACATGAAACAGCACATCAGGGTACAAATCCCAGCAAATCAGTGTACATGACACACATCAGGGCACATGGGGCATTTCAGGGCACATGAGAGCACATCAGGCACAGCACATCAGTACAGGGCACATGGCACATCAGGGTACAGGGCACAGGGTACCCTAATGTACAGAGCCCAGCACATCAGGGACACATCAGGGTACATGGGGCACATGGCACATCAGAGCACATCAGGGTACCTGGGGCACATGGCATATCAGGCCACATCAGGCCACAATCAGAGCACATCAGGCATACCTCCCAACGAAGTTGTGGAGCCGAGGGGGGTCCGCAGGTCATAGTTGATATGAGCGGGGGGGGGGGGGTCCGCGGATCTGAGTTGTTGAGCGGGGGAGGTCCCGCGGATCGGAGTTGTTGAGCGGGGGGGTCCACGGCTTGGAGTTGTTGAGCTGAGATTTACCGGGAATCGCTGGGATTTACCGTGAACCGCGGTAATCGCGCGCGGGGGGGGGCGCCCTGCCTGCGGGCCATTTATTACCGGTCCGCGGGTAAATATATGAAGCCATTTATGGTATAGGCTTGGATAGGATGCATTTATTCTATTTTTTTATTTTTTGTTCTCTTTTCAATTAAAGATAAATTCTTTGCTAGAACCTTATGCCGCGTACACACGACCGTCAGAATAAACTCAGACGGGTTTTTCCGACGGAATTCCACTCAAGCTTTCTTGCATACACACACGGACACACCAAATTCCGACCGTCAAAATCGCGGTGACGTACAACACTACGACGAGCCTACAAAAATTAAGTTCAATGCTTCCGAGCTTGCGTCAAATTGTTTCCAAACATGCATGTTTTTTTCTCTGTCGGGATTCCGATAGAATTTTTTTTCTGTCGGAAAAAAGAGAACATGTTCTCTTTCTAAGTCCGTCGGAATTTCCGACGGAAAAAGTCAGATAGGGCTTACACACGGTCGGAATATCCGATGAAAAAATTCCGTCTGACTTTTTTCATCGGATATTCCGACCATGTGTACGCGGCATTATATGAAAAAGCTGACTCAGCTATGGCGGTTCATGAGTGAAAAAAACAAATTAGGTCTGTATAATGCAACTGCATTTTTATCTATTTAGTTAGAATTGGTATATAGTTGCCCGATTTTGATGCATACAAGGAACTATTGGGTTGGACTTTGTCCCCCCCCCCCCCCCCCCCCCAGGTTGGTGGTCTACTCTATTTTATGTACTTGAGATAACATCCCGATGGGAACACATTGGAATGCTGTACTTTTTTTACATTTATTATTATTACTATTATGTTTTTTCTTTTCAGATATTTTTTCAAGTAGTACTGCACATCGCTGCCTCGAGTCCTGAAGAAGTGGATAATGTTCATGAAACGCATTGATCCATTGTAAACGTACATCTTGTGCTTTGAATGTTCTATTTTGAATAGCAAATAGATTTTCATGATTGTATTTGATATACAACAAACTTATGTATACTGTATGCAAAAAAAATATATACCCGTATTTGCCGGCGTATAAGACGACTGGGCGTATAAGACGACCCCCTATTTTTCCAGGAAAAATTTTGGTTTTGGGATATACTTGCCGTATAAGACTACCCCCTTCCTACTAGTCTTTCTGGAAGCTGAGGGGTAGCCAGAACAACCGCTGACAGGAACAGGCTTTTTTCAGATCTCACTGTGCAATTACATTACATGCCTCCACTGTGCCACCACATGCCTCCACTGTGCCACCACATGCCTCCACTGTGCCACCACATGCCTCCACTGTGCCACCACATGCCTCCACTGTGCCACCAACATGCCTCCACTGTGACACCACATGCCTCCACTGTGACACCACATGCCTCCACTGTGCCACCACATGCCTCCACTGTGCTAGCTAAGACGATCTCCCAGTCCCTACCTTACGTTCACATTTTGACTTCCAGGCTGCGGGCATTCATGATTCAAAAGCCGAGCCTCCTATTCCAACTGTTCCGTGATAGGCGGAACACTAATTTTTGCGGAACAGTCTGAGGAGGAGGCGTGGCTTTTAAATCATGGATGCCCGCAGCCTGACTGAGACAGATCTGGCATATAAGATGACCCCCAACTTTGGATGCATTTTTTTGCATCCAAAAGGTCGTCTTATATGCCTGCAAATACGGTACTATTTTAAAAATGTTTCTAATAAAAATTATTTTATGTAAACATGATGTGCCTCCAAAGTCCCAATGGTATTTTTTTCCTTATCTTTTTAAAACTTGTTTTGTTATTTTAGCAGCACTTTATTTAGCGGCACTTTCAACATGCTATTGATTTTCTCTTGTTACATTTAGCTGGAATTCTACTTTATAAAGCTGTCCTTGAGCTCCCAGCGACTTTGACTTGACTCCACCTCCAGTGATCGGACTGTAAATTGTAACTTTGTTGCAGGTCGCAAGGTGAGAGGCTGCAGCATGACTGATCTGTGTTATTTTTTGTTGAAATACATGGTTTGGCAAAAAAAAGATTTATAACCAAAAGATGTTATTCCAAAAATGTAAATCTTCAGCTGTGATTAAAATTTTTCCCTGTTGATACCACCATGAAGGTGCTTGTTCAATCATTATCTGTTACAGGGTGACAACTGTCTTTCAAATGTGCTCGTGCATTGTCACCCTATCACATGTCTAGATTCACATTAGCTGTAACGTATATCTGATGGGAAGAAAAAATTCTGGTGTATACTAATAGGGATTTAGCCTACATTCCTCAGTACGGTGAAAGCGTGTTGGAACGAGCAAGTGAGATCGAGCACCGCCAAAGGGATCAATAGTAAATCATTGATAAATAAAGAGCGATACTGTCAATGTTTTTCTAAATATCCAAAACAAGAGCATCAAAAGGAGCAATAATGACCCCCCCCCCCTCCTGCTGCCAATGTGGTCAGCCTCTGCTGTCTTCATGAGCTTCACTGGCTGGAGGTAGGGTGCCCACGTGTCCCGGATTGCCCGGGACTGTCCTGCAATTGACATGTCTGTCCTGGGTCTCGGGCACCAGAGTATGGGACTCCAGAATGTATGTTGTGAGCAGAGAAATGTGTTTTTTTTATCTTTCTCTAAATTGTGTAACACCTGAATCAGAGTTTGGATCCTGGAGACTTCAAAGTGCTTAGGGTGGGAAGTAGTTTCCAACCCAGTCTCTGGCTCTTGTTAAAGACCAGCAAGGTGTACACAGAGCCCTTATAAGGAAGGCTTGAGAATAGTTCAGGGCTCTCATATTGGAAACAGGGGGTCTCCACCAGGGGTCAGGGTTGCCCTAGCCAGGAGTTGGGGGACATGAGGTCTCTGCAAGGGATCAGAAGTGCCATCAGCCAGGAGTCAGGACACAGGAGGTCTCAAGCCAGGGGTCAGAGGTGCCCCAGTCAGTAGTCAGGAGACAGGAGGTCTTCGCCAGGGGTTAAAATACAGGAGGTTTCCACCAGGGGTTAGGGGTGCCTCAGCCAGAAGTCGGAGATGGGAGGTCTCTGCCAGGGGTAAGAGGTGCCAAAGCCAGGAGTCGATACACAGAATGTCTCAGCCAGGGGTCAGAGGTGCCATACCCAGGAGTTGGGAGACAGGAGGTCTCCACCAATGGTTAGGAGAAAGGAGGTCTTCGCCAGGGGTCAGAGGTGCTCCAGCCAGGAGTTGGGAGACAGGATGTCTCAGCTAGGCCTTCAGAGGTGCCCCAGCCAGTAAACAAGAAAGAGGAGGTCTCTGCCAGGGGTCAGAAGTGTCCCAGCCAGGGGTCGGGAGACAGGAGGTCTCCACCAGGGGTCAGAAGACAGGAGGTCTCCACCAGGGGTCAGAAGACAGGAGGTGGGGTCAGAGGTACCCCAGTCAGGAGGTCTCTGCCAGGATCCAGAGGTGCCCCAGCCCAGTAGTCGAGACACAGGATGTCTCAGCCAGGCGTCAGAGGTGCCCCAGCAAGGAATCGGGAGACAAGAGGTCTCTGTAAGAGATTAGGAGACAGGTGGTCTCTGCCAGGGGTCAGAGGTGCCCCAGCCAGGAATTGGTAGGCAGGAGGTCTCAGCTAGGACTCAGAGCAGGCAAGTTAATAGTCAGATGCATACAGAGGTCAAGGCAGGCAGTAAGAAAAAGAGTAGTCAGGTCCAGTCAGGGGTCGAGGCAGGTGGCAGGCAAGAGAGCAGTAAGGCCAGGCAGAGGTTGAGACAGGCAGCAGGCAAGAGAGTAGTCGGGTCAAGGCAGAAGTCGAGGCAGCCAGCAGGCTAAAGCATGGTCGGGTCCATACAGAGGTCAAGGCAGGTGGCAGGCAAGAGAGTAGTCAGGTCCAGGCAGAGTGGGAGGCAAAAGAGTAATCAGGTCAAGCAATCTGGATCTGCAGCTGCCATAAGAAGGCAGATTCAATATTACAGCAATTTCTATAGCTAGAGATAAGACACAGCACCTGCAACTTCAAAGGCTGGAGCTTAAATACTCTTCTGGTAAGAGAACACACAAAGCTCTGTCAACACACGCTGATGCACGCTTACAAGCACAGGAACATGTTCCCTGGAAAAGCAGGAAGTCCTGAAGGTACTGGTAACCCTGTATGCATTGAAAGTGTAAGTACTGTATCAAGTGCCTTTGCTTCAGATATTTGAAAAACTTAAAAGAATCATCTTAAAAAGCGATTGGTGATGGCAAATAGGAGATATTTCCTTTCACTTCCTGTTCCAGCTAAGCAGGGATAAGGTAAGTTGATAGTAATTGAACCCATTACTTTGCAAAGTCTGGGCTAAAAACAGGTTTCCCCGAAAATAAGGCCTACCCTGAAAATAAGACCTAGCATTATTTTCCAGGAGGGCTGTAATATAAGCCCTACCCCAAAAATAAGACCTAGTTTAAAATGCTTGTAAAATCCTATAACCCACTCTATTACAGTAGTATATAATGTACAATGTGTATGTTTCTGTAATATAATTGTGGGTGTAGCATTACCCCCATTGGAGCTGCTGAATTTTTAAACGGTGTGTTACCTCGTGGCTCCTCTGAAATTTCTAGGGGTGATTGATGCGTATTGCATGTAGTAG
Source organism: Rana kukunoris (assembly GCA_029574335.1). Taxonomy (NCBI): domain Eukaryota; kingdom Metazoa; phylum Chordata; class Amphibia; order Anura; family Ranidae; genus Rana; species Rana kukunoris. The sequence continues at coordinate 157,356,433 of CM056059.1, read as the reverse complement.
AAGTAAAGGAATGTCCAGACAGGTGCTCTTTATTACCCAGCTGGGTAAAAACAGTAAACTTGTGGTGAGGAAAGTAAATCCCTTGGTGTCCGGCTACCTCGATACCCGGTGGTTTGTCCAGGCCCTCTTGGACCGCCAGCCTCTTAATGGCGCTCCTCAGACTGACTCCCCACTGAACAGCAGTACAGCTTGAGATCTTCAGATTGGGAACCCAGTCACTCACTGGGTCCCCGCCACTGTTCAGATGCTCCGGGTCAGCATGGCCCCGGAACCAGGAACACCGCATGGCACGCACGCCCCGGCCAGGTAGGCCATAACTCTGGGGCGCCGTGATGTGGCCATCCTAAAGGTGTGTGCCACACTGGACGAAGAAGACCCAGAACCAGGGCTGGACTGGGACAGAAATTTGGCCCTGGACTTCATCCAGACTGGCCCACTTTCACAGGTCTCTCCCATGGCGGCCGTACAACTCCTGCACCATCCCGCCACCCAAGCCCCCTCTCCCCCTTCACCAGCCATTCTACTTTATTAGAGTAGAACGTCTGGTGCTGGTACTCTTATAGGAAAGCTAGATATTATTTCACTCGGGGCAAAGAATCAGTTCAGTGCCCCCCATGGGACAAAATTAGGCAGAAGTGAGAAACTCCTAGACCATAGCTGTTGAGTCAGCTGTCTGTCCCCTCCCCCATGCTCCTCTGTCCTCCCCCTGCCTCTTTGTTCCCCCCAGGTGAGTGCTGCGGGGAGGGAGAGGAGGTGAGCGCTGCGGGAAGGGAAAGGAGCAGAAGGGGCGGCGGTCCGATGTCACTGAAGCCGGCCCACTGAGCCATCGGCCCACCGGGAAACTCCCTGTAGTCCCAATGGCCAGTCCATCCCTGCCCAGAACCAATGGCGTCTGCCCCATAAATACCCCTCCCCAGCATGCACAGCGAGGACAAACCCTCGTGATTAGCTGCTGGGAAGAGCACCCAAACCTCGACTCCACAGCTGCCACCTGCAGTATCGGGGCTGGAAGAACACCCCAGCACAGCAGAATGGGCTCACACCACAGCCAAGCTGAGACAGAGACCGCGTTTTGCTACTAACAATCTGGATCAGAGTTTAACTACACACTGATCTGCCCTTAAATTTCACTAGCACCGAGGTATATAGGCACATAAGGTACATAGGTGCTACACTGGGAAGAGCGCTCCGGCGGGTCACAGAAGCGCAGAGCTGTGCTAAAAACAAAGGTATATGGCACAATTATATTACAGAAACACACACATTGTACATTATATACTACTGTAATAGAGTGGATTATAGGATTTTACAAGCATTTTAACTCAGTTCACACTAGGGTGCAGTGCCGATCATGACCTCCCTGGGGCCCTAAGCAAAATGACATGGCACATTAAAAATGAGAAGCGGGGGGCGCTGACGACAGTGACATGCCACATTAACCACTTAAGGACCGGACCAATATGCTGGTAAATGACCCAAGGTGTTTTTACAATTCGGCACTGCGTCACTTTAACAGACAATTGCGCGGTCGTGCGACGTGGCTCCCAAACAAAATTTGTGTCCTTTTCTTCCCACAAATAGAGCTTTCTTTTGGTGGTATTCGATCGCCTCTGCGATTTTTATTTTTTGCGCTATATACAAAAATAGAGCGACATTTTAAAAAAAAAACAATATTTTTTACTTTTATTATGTTATAAGAAAAATCAAACAAACTAAATTTTAGTCAAACATTTAGGCCAAAATGTATTCAGCCACATGTCTTTAGTAAAAAAATATTGCAATAAAAAAAAAAATAGCTACCTAGCGGGAACAGTGACACTAATACAGCGATCAGAAAAATGATCGCTTAGTGACACTGGCAATAGGGAGTGAAAGGGTTAACTAGGGCGGTGATCAAGGGGTTAAAACTTTATTAGGGGGGGGGTACGGGGGCTACCCTGGACCTAACACTAACTGCCTGTCACACTGACACTAAATGCAGTGATCAGTACATATATGATCACTGCATTCAGTGACACTGTGACAGGGGGTGATCGCAAGGGGTTAATGTGCCTGTGTGTACTGGTGTCAGTGTAGTGTTGTGCAGACTTACTGTGTGATGTGATCTCTCCTCAGCGGCGGTTGAAAATACCGTGGAGAGCAGAGATCACATCACTTCCCTCTTCCTGTGTTTACACAGGAGGAGGAAGTGCACTGCAGGGGGAGCGCGCGCATTGGCTGGGAGCGATCCGGAGGGGGCTGACAAAACCGAACCACCGCCCCCTCGTCCCGGATCGCTCCTACAGCAAACCGGACCACCGCATGTACCGGGGGGGCTCCGATCGGACCCCCGGCCCAGGTCAAGGCAGCCACGTACAGGTACGTTGATGTGCCTGTCCGTGCCATTCTGCCGACGTAAATGTACATGCGGCGGTCCTTAAGTGGTTAAAGAAAGTTGAGAAGCGGGGGGAGGGGGTGTTCTGCTGTCGGAAATTACATCTTACATTAAATTGAGAAGCAGGGGGTGCTGACTTTTTACCTCTTCTCCCATGCAGCAAGCGAGTTGAGAAGCGGGGTGAGGGGGCTAAAATGACTTCTCACCAAGCGGGGCCTCTAGTAATTTGGGGGGCCGTTCGCAGCTTTGCAGGGCCCTAAGCAGCTTGCATAGTGAGCCTTTAGGGCGGATCGGCCCTGCTAAGGTGACCATGTGTCCCGGATTGCCCGGGACAGTCCCGCATTTTGCAGGTCTGTCCCGGGCACCTTCATTCCAAGACAATACAGTGTCCGGGAATGAAACTGACATAGCTACCCCCCGGGCCAATCTGATGCCACCAAAAAAAGGCCGCCACATTGATGCTTTACTCACTGACAATACTTGTCCTGGCCGGGAATGCCTGGAGGAGCACAATCCCCGCCCCCTGCTTGTGATTGGAGAAATCATAAATCCCACCTCTTGTGTCCAATCACTGTGCTGTGATTCGTTACAGCACAAGCTGATTTTTGGGGAGGGGGGGTGTCCCTGAATGGTGGTTTGGAAATGTGGTCACCCTAGTTCACACTGGGGATTCCTGACAGGCAGGGAGGGAGAGGGAGACAGAAGACATCACATTACATGGTAAGACCTACCCCAAAAATAAAACCTACTGTGTCTTTTGTTGACAAAATTAATATAAGACCTGGCTTATTTTCAGGGGAAACACGGTAGTTAAAGTGGAACTAAACCCTCCTAACCTTTACAACCAAGGAAGCTGCCATCGTAGCCTCTGTTTGATCTGTGGTTTCCATACTGCTGCACATGTGATTACTTATGACACCCGCCATTTGATGGTTTGACAGTTAATTTGAGAGCACAAGCAACAGTGACTGTTATCACTGACGACATTCCTTGAATGTAACTGTTTTGGGAAACTGTTAAATCGATGGGTTTAGTTCCTTTTTGTTTTCCAACTTCTTTCAAATAAATATGGAGTGTTTGAATGACTCCGGAGATTGTTCTTGATACATGAAAAGAATGCGGAAAGAATGTGGTTGGCCTAACCCCTGCCATACCTGTTTGACAGTTAGGGTTGCCCTCATTGAAGCCGATCTTCTGGAGCATAACAATACTCACATCGGCTGTGAGCTGATATACAAGCAAATGTGTGAAGCGGAACAGTGTTGCATGTAGTGGTTATGGTGATAAAATCATATCGCAGTTACAATGAACACAGACAGGAAGTGTTGAAGGAAACCCTTGCACGTGTTATCTGATCAGGGCTGCAACTACAGCCTGGGGCTTGGTAAGGGAATCAAACTGAAGTCAACAAAGGTGGAAATAATTCATGAGCACCCCCCTCCCCCTCCCAGCCTGTAACCCTAAACCAACAGACTCTAGGGCTGTGCTAAGCTGTCAGTGCAACGCTTCACTGGCTGAGCGGATAGGACTGCCCTCTAGTGGCAAACAAACCCTTTTACAAGAGGGAAAACTCAGTTCAGTCTTCATGTTTAATAAGAACGAGACAAAAATCAAAAGCTGAATTCTAGGTATGGATATTTTCTGCATATCCAGCCAATGTACCTATGCATAGGTGTGAATAAATGTAAACAAACCAGAACATTTACCCCCCATTCATGACCAGGCCATTTTGTGCGACACGGCACTGCATTAATTTAAAGCGGAGTTCCACCCAAAAATTGAACTTCCGCTTTAAGTGACCGTGACCTCCTGACATGCCACATTTTTTTGGAAGGAAACCCTCTTTTTAGGAGCACCCAGCTCCCGCTTCCTCCTGGGGCTCTGCGGCGCCGGGAGAAAGTTCACCTTCCCCCTCTCCCTCCCTGCAATCTTCTAGGAAATGTCACATTTCCCAGAAGATTGCCTGGCCATTGACAGCGCGCAGCTTGGTATGGAGGCCTTATGTGGCAGTGTTTACAAGCCCTGATGAATATTTGAAAGGCCAACTTTATCTTGGCCACAAATGAAGTGAGCTCCTCATGAGTTGGAAGGGAGTGCGGGATTCTAGAGGTCTCCTCTGCTGACAGAGAATGAGGGACGGCATATCAGGAGCAGATGCAATAAGGTAGAGTAGAAAAGATCCACAGGGCTCATGGGACCTGGCCTGGAGGTAAGGGAATTCATAGTCTGGCCAGCTGTTAGATCTGGGCCACCTCCTGATGTGTTTGATGGGTGTTCTCCTGACGAAAAGGCAGATAGATGTCCCTAGGTTCCTGCAGGCCATTGTCTTCTGGACCTTAGCAGAAATGGTTGCTGAGATAAAGACAGTTTGAGACTCAAAGTATTGGTCTAGGGCTGAGCCACTAGACTCTAGGTCTGTCCTAGGGGTTTTACCATATTTAAACATGGTGGCAGGGCCAAGTGCAACTGCCGAGGTTGGATGAGGCAGAGCTTGCTAGAAGTGCTGCACTAGCAATGAATACAAAGCTTCCTCTGATTGGCTGAGTCAGAGAGGCGGCCTGATGATGTCACTACCTCTGACTCAGCCAATCAGAGGAAGCTTTGTATTCATTAATAGAGCGCCGCTGTGATAGACTCTATTGTGTTCTGGGCAGTGGCGTATCTAGAGTATTGCAGATGTGGCAAGTGTCATGGGCGCTATCTGAAGGGGGTGCTTGTGAGTGGCTGGGCAGCAGGGCACTTACCAGGGCATACTTGTCAACAGTCACAATTTTGCTGGGACATTCCCAAGGTATGGTCGTCCTGGGCAGGGATGGACTGGACTGAGTTGTGATATTCCCCCTCCCCCTTAAAAAAAGATGAACCACTCCGGTGCCGCCCACGCAGAATGCTGAGGGATGTAACAGCCAGCTACAGAGATAGCACAGGCTGCACCATGTCCTAGCCAATCAGTGTCTGTGGTACAGAAGGCCCGCCCTCACAGGTGTCAGCTGACTGCAGTCACATGACGAGAGATATAGCTGCCATCCGGGTTTACTACCTCTTTAAACTTTCTGGACTACACATATTGCTATTGTGGTGTAGAATCTGGGCCCGCTGTCCTTCCATCCTTCTTTCTTTCCCTCTTTCATCTCAGACTCTAACGACACCCCCTTTAGGTTATCGAAGAGACGGGTTTCAAATGTTTTGACAGGGGAGCGGTTTCAGTGCTTGCCATAAGCGCCATTTTTACTAGATATGCCTCTGGTTCTGGGTTGTGAGATAGGAAGTCTCGGCTTGAACCCGGAACACAGTGTGGTATGCTATATGTAGCCTTAGCTACATACAGTTTATACCACACATCCAGCAGCCATGCATCATGTTAGGCCTCTTTCACACGGGACGGATCCGTGATGATCAGTGGGGATCGCTCCATTGATGAGCCGGCGGATGACAAGGCGGTCCCTGCACACTGTGTATGAGATCAGGTGTCAGCGGATGTTCATCCGCTGACACCCGCAATCTCATTGGGATCAATGTATGTCCCTTTTTCATCCGTACATGAATGAATGAAAAATTGGACATACGGTCCGCCCGTGTGAAAGAGCCCTTAGCGAGGGACATAATTTGTTTGGGACAAGCTGGCCAAAATGAACAATGTAAAGTGTAACAAAAGGTGGAGTTCAGCTTTAAGTACTCTCCCAGCAGCCAACATCAGATGGAGCCTGATTACTAGAAACTGCTGGCTGCTGGGAGCCACCCGCTGGTAGACACTGGAACTACAACTTTCCGCCCACAGTGCTACCAGTAGGTGATTCAGGTCCCGGCAATATGTTCCATATACTGTATGTCATAGAGAGTTTTGAGTTAGAAGGCATCAATTTCCAGTGGTGCCAGAAGTTCCTTGAGCGCAGTGTAGTTTTACACCTATTTGCAATTTATGCAACAAAAGCCTTAGATGTTTTTTTTGGACCAGCTTGAGAATGTACTGCTTAACGTTTTTAGTTTTTATACTCCAAATCCTTGATGGAAACGATTTTAAGAACTATCAGGAGGAGAGGTAAATGTAACTGATGCAGTAAAGGAGGAGCAGATACAACCATGAGATTGTGAAAACCAACCCATAAGGCTTTCTGTGCCTGCAGACATCAGGGCCGGTCGGTCCTAAAAAGAATGAGAGCTTTGTTACGAAGTAAAATGACACAATGGCAACACTGTTTCAAAGTCGCTTGGTATTGTGAAATGTCTCCCAAAACAAGCTTTGTCATAAGACCTCCTGTGTGTCCGGATGGTTGTAAACTTCCAGAACATGACTGTGCAATTCCCAGCCCTATGGATGCCGAAGAACTAGGACATTGCTCGTGCTGCACTATGCTCCTGGCCCCCAGTCTCCCCTCTTTTGGGATCCAGATTCCTCTTTTTATGAAACACAAATGTTTCTCTTTTTTCAGATCTGGGCAATTGCAATTTGTCCAATGTGTAAATGCATATTTCCCAATCAGAGGCGGCTCTCTAATTAGGCAGTCGCCTAAGGCCTTTCACTCGCAGGGGCCTCTAGGCCACCTAATTTGCCTGTGATCAATACTAATTTTGGCGCCATCGGATCTCTCTATTACCCCTCTCTCTTTCTCACCTCCCCCTCTCTCTCCCCCTCTTGCATTGGCAGAATATGTCTGATGGGTGAGGAGGGTGCCGTGGAAGTGGTGCTGATTACCTATGTGCTAGATCCGTGCATTTACTGCAGCCATTTTTCTTGCTTAAATTATTTTTCCCATTATGGCCTTGAATGGGGACCTCATGTCTAAGTTTTGCCAAAGGCCTCACAAAGCCTAGAGCCGCCTCTGTTCCCAACCTCTTTTTGAAGTACATTCCCTCGTTTGAAACCAGACCCCTCTGTTTTAAAGTGTATGTAAAGGTAAAACCTTGTAGCACCCTCCTAGTTTAGAGTAGTCTGCATGCAAAATTCAGTTTAGCTCCTCTATATGCAGTGGAGCAGGGGGGTGGTTGATAGCCTAGAGCTGCTCAGTGTTTCACAGGCTGTTCTTCTATCTTCCCCTGGCCTCTAGAGGCTTCTAGAAGCATAGTGGAAGGGGAAAGCAGAACAGGCAGCCATAATATTTTTGTCACTCCAGCCAATCCCTGGGGAGGTGTGCACAGAAGGTGGAAGGAAAACCTATAAGTAGTCTGTCTGAGGCCTGAACAGCAGTGCAGTGCAGTGTTCTGCTACTTCCCCCTGGCTTGCAGAGGCTTATATAGGCATAGTGGGAGGGAGGGCAGAACAAACAGCTTGAGTATTTATGGCGGCCCTCAAAAATTTCCACTCACATTTGGCGAGTGGAAATTAGCTGAGGACGACTGTGGAGCCAGGGGGCGGACTGGGCAGACGGTTTCCTGGCTAATCACTTCTGGCAGAAGCAGCGCAGCCTTTTTTACAGGGCATCTGATGCTTCTGCCAGAAGTGACCAGCCAGGAAACTGTCAGGAGGATTGCCGGCCGGATAACACATAGCGGGGATCTCCCGCTGTGACACCACAGCTGGTATATCAAATGCTGACCGCTGTCAAATAAAGCAATTGGGAGTAATGCCCGCTGCTGTCAACTGAAGTCCCGCCTCCTGGACCGGCTCCTATGATAAACAGCACACTGGTCTAATGCCCGTCCAGGACTTTGTTTGACAGCGGTGGGTATTGCTCCCAATTCCTCCCTGTGATCCCTGCTGCATTGATAGGCATTGATGAGGATGCACTTATGGGTACTGATAGGCTGCATTGATGTTCACTGATGAGGCTGCACTTATGAGCACTGATAGGTTGCATTGATGGGCACTGATAGGCTGCACTGACAAGTTGCACTGATGGGCCTGCACTGATAAAACAGCACTGATATGCTACACTGATGGCCACTGATGAGGTGGCAAACATGGGCACTGATAAGCTGCACTAATGGGCACTGATGAGGCTGCACTGATAAGGCACCACTGATATGCTGCAACATTGGGCACTGATGAGGTGGTACTGATGGCCACTGATGAGGCAGCACTTATATGCTGCACTGATGGGCACTGATATGCTGCACTGGTCACTAAAAGGCTGTACTGATGGGTACTGGTGAGGTGGCACTGATGGGGCTGCACTGATAATCTGCACTGATGGCCACTGATGAGGCTGCACTGATTGCCACTGATGTGACTACAATAATGGGCACTGATAAGCTACACTGATGGGCACTGATGAGGCTGCAATGATAGGCACTGATAAAATTATTGATGCCATGGATTGGCATCTGAAAAACTGAAAATTGTATTACCGTATATACTCAAGTATAAGCCGAGTTTTTTCAGCACATTTTTTTGTGCTGAAAATGCCCCTCTCGGCTTATACACAAGTCACCATTTTGCGCCTGATCTCCTGGACTTTTGGGACCCGGAATCGGCCGGCCGTAGGTCCCCTGGACCCAGGAACTTGGCACACATTTCTTCTCTACAAGTGTACAAAGTTTGTTGTCTGGGGGACTAACGGCTGGGGAGCACCGCTTTTTTAAAGCCGGGCACCCCTTCCATATACTCCCACGTTAAACGTCAGTCTATTCATGGACACAGTGAGGCATGGGCACAGTGAGGCATGGGCACAGTGAGGCATGTACATGGACACAGTGAGACACAGTAAGGCATGCAGATGGATACCCTAGGCTTATACTCGAGTCAATACGTTTTCCCATTTTTTTGTGGTAAAGTTAGGTGCCTCGGCTTATATTTGGAGTATATACGGTATATGCTTTCCTTTTCTGGCGCCAATCCATGGCAGCATACTACCACGTGTATGGTGCCACATTGACTCCAAGAAATTTATGTTTTAAACGTGTGGGAAAAAAACACAACAACGGGCAGTCAAAGTGTTAAATGAACGCGTCATTGACCTTTCTGCTTTTTTGTGTCGGAATGCACTCCGTGATATCACAGTAAAGGCGCAATTCGTATTTGTTTTGGTGGCTCCCCCAGCAACAGGCCACCTCTTTATCCACGCTCTCTGACTCTCTCCGGCGGTAGAGACGGCGTTAGGCGTGTGCGTGACTATAATGAATGATTAACCCCAAAAATGCTGCACATACCAAAGTACAGAAGGGAGTGATAAGATGTGTTTGCACACACACACACATACAGATATTTGTTGTGTACAAAGGTCACCGCTGTCAAGGTTTCCTTCCCATTACAGCAAACAATGAGTGTTACTACTACCGTGTTTGCCGACAATCAATTAAAGTAACGTCAGGCCGAAAACAGGTTCAATTTGCAAAGCTTTAAAGTGATACTAAAGACTCATTTTTTTTCTTTAAAAATATTAAACCTGTTATACTTACCTGCTCTGTGCAGTGGTTTTGCACAGAGCAGCCCCGATCTTCCTCGTCTCGGGTCCCTTTTTTCGTTGTTCCTGGCCCCTCCCTCCTGTTGAGTGCCATCCATAGCAAGCTGCTTCCATCAGTGCGCCATATTAGTGCCTCCTCATCAGTGCCACCTAATCACTAGACATGTGCACACTGAAATATTTTGTTTCGGAATTTCGTTTTCGTCTGAAAAATTAATTAATTTAGTTACTCCCAAAATTCGTTTTTTATTTATTAAAAAATGCATTTGTCCGAAAATCCGAATTAATTCAGGTTGAATCTGTCATTGAAGGCTTATGGTGTCTGTCGGATGTTCTAAGAAGATTTGACGGAGCAGCTAAACTGTATGACGCCGCGATCGTACATTCCCGGGCGAATGCTCTGCCCACAAGCTATAGTAGAATTCTAATGTTGTATGACACTAGTAATAATTGTATTTATTAATTATTATTACTAGTCAACCAACATTAGAACTATTCTATAGCCTATGGGCGGATCATTTGACCATAAATGTCCGCTCGCGGCGATTGTATGTGTAGCGCCTGTGTACTTCCAAGTACCGGTGCTGTTTAAAATTTAAGGGATAATCAGAGAGTAAGTGACTCTGATTTCAATTATGATTGTTTAGTAGGGTCTCTGTTTCAGCTCGGCTGTGCTGTGGGCTCATTCTGTTGTGCCTGGGGTGTTGTTCCACCCCAGGACGATAGGTGGCAGCAGTGGAGTCGGGACTTGGGTTTTTTCCATTAGCCAATCAAGAGGGAGTTTCCTCGCTGGGCATGCTGGGAGAGGGTACATATGGAACAGACGCCATTGGTCTGGGTTTCTTCTTCTTCGAGTGTGGCCCCCACCTTTAGGGTGGCCACATCACGGCGCCCCTAGCGTAAAGGCCTACCTGGCCGGGGCATGCGTGCCACGCGGTGTTCCTGGTTTCTGGGCCATGTCGGTCCGGAACATTGAAATACGACGGGGACTCAGTAGTCGACTGGGTTCCCGCTTTTGAAGATCCCAAGCAAGTGTAGCTTTTAGGTGGGGAGTCCATCTGAGGAGCGCCAATGAGAGGCTGGCGGTCCAATAGGATTCTGATGAACCACCGGGGATCAGAGAGGGCCTGTGGCAGAGGTGTCTCCCTGAGTTCATTCTAGAAGAGTCTGTGGCAGAGACATCTTCCTAAGTTCCGAGTGATACTCTGGCTGCCAGGTCGGTGTGAGAGGCCTGTCCAGTTACGCTATACCCACTCCGACTGGAGTGGCGAAGAAGTCTAAGGCCGCGTACACACGACCGAGTTTCTCGGCAGAATCCAGCGAGAACCTCGATGGGAGACGTATTCTGCCGAGAAAACCGGTCGTGTGTACACTTTTCGCTGAGCATCCCGTCGGGAAGCTCGTCGAGCCAAAAAGAGAGCATGCTCTCTATTTCCTTGTTGTTCTATGGGGAAATTTGGCTCGATGAGCTTTTCGACAGCTGAACGGGAACCTCGACGGGCAGAACGATGAGTTTAGCCCGACGAGTAACTCGGTCGTGTGTGTACGTGGCCTCAAAGTTGCCGGAAGCAGGACTGTTTCCATATTGAACGCCTGAATCTGCTGTTCTCCTTTCAACCTCCATCTGTCCTTTTCATCACCTGTTCACAGAGCACATATAAAAGAGACATTCTCCTTGCGGACATTCCTTTACTACTGCTATATGCATCGTTCACCCCTAGACATTTCACAAGAGCCATGAGGTAACATGCCATCCCGTTTATTCTCAGCAGCCCGTTTGGGGGTATCGCTACATATGTTTTTAGCTGCTTAGTCGAATCTTCATGTCTCTATAATGTCGAATCTTTTCTCTCTATGTCGAATAATCTTGGACTAATAGAGTTAGGTTAGGCATATTCGACCCCAGGTTCGATAGACACAGATCGCTATTGTCACATCATGTCAAATCTTCCTACACAGGGCCGGGTTACCTGACAGGAAAACTGCCATGAGAGCTTTAGTTGGGAAACCCAGCCGTCTGTGCTCCACCGCAGATTTTCCCCATAGGGAATCTGCCAGCTTAAAAAACGCTTGGAATCCCGGCGGAAAAAAAGAGATGTTCTATTTTTTCCCACCGGTTTTCCTGTCGGGAAAACTGCGATGGAGCATACACACAGCCGTGATTCCCGGCCAAAGCTCTCATGGCAGTTTTCCTAGCAAGAAAACCGGTCGTATTTACGAGGCATAATGCCCCTTTCACACAGGCTTTCCGATCAGGTCCGCACGTCTGGTTTTTGAGGCGGACCTGATTGGAGCCTCGATTCACCCCTATGGAGCAGCAGATGTCCTTGGTGACATGTCCGCTGATACCCGCTGTGATCCCATACCATTTGTGAAATCCATTTTTCATTCGTCTGGCCGATCGGATCGGATGAAAATGGACAGGCAAGTGCCATTGGTGCCATATGAAGGGGCGCTGTTGAATGGCTGGGCAGCAAGGCACTTACCAGGGTCTGAGGGTCTCTTCTTCCCTCCTCCCGAGCATAGGCAGGATCTCCTTTTCAGCACCTTCGCTAATGGACAATGGCAGTGCTATCACGCTGTGTTCAGCCACAGCCCTCCCCTGTTCTCCCTGGCTCTCCCCCATTCCATCTGGTTGCACTGGCAGCGCACAAAGAAGGAGGAACATCAGTTTCTCTCTCTCCTTTGTGAAAACTGAGGCCTTATGTGATAAAGATTTCACCACTTCCAGTATTGGTTCTGCATTTACCTGGCCTTGGAGGGGAGAGGAGGGATCAGGGGTCTAATAAACCCCAGATTTCTCCATAAAGAGGATATGTCACTACCCAAGGTATCACAAGGGATCATAAATACTATGGCCCGGATTCACAGAGACGCCACGCCGACGCAACGCGGAGAGGCAAGCACCAAATTCAGCAAGCTCTAGCTCCCAACGTTGCACCAGCGTGGCGTATGTATGGAAGGCGCAGGCCGGCGTAGGTGGAAGTGGTCGTGATCCATGCAAATGAAGCGTGACCCCATGCAAATGATGGGCAGAGTGCCAGATAAGTACTTAAAATGAACAGCGCATGCATCGTAACGTGGATGCATCCCCGTGCGCATGCTCACAACCACGTCGGAACAACTGCCTAAGATACGCCGGATCACTGTGTACACCGTGAACGTAACCTACGCCCAGTCAGACCCACGTCGGCCCATATTCACATACGTCCAACATACAATACGTAGGCTTGTGTTCCCTGTTCCATACCTTTGCATGGGTTGCGCCTCATCTATGGGGAATAACTTTACGCCGGACGTAAAACTTACGCAAACCGCGTATATCATGCACCGGGCGCAAGTACGTTCGTGAATCGCCGTATTTCCCTCATTTGCATATGTGAATGCCTAATCAATGGGAGAAGCAACATACGTCCAGACCATATTTGCGTCCACGCCACGCCGGCGTAAGTAAGATACGTCGGGGTAGGATGGCCTATTTTTAGGCGTATCTTGGTATCATATTTACGCTACGCCGAAAAAAGGTGAGTTACTTTGGCGTAAGTGCTTTGTGAATCCAGGCCTATGTAACTAACTAAATATCACTAGTTTTGTAAGCTGTTTTTTTTTGTTAAGGTTATCTGAAAGATGGGTTTCAAATGTTTTGACAGGGGCGCAGTTTTAGTGCTTGCCATATGCGCTATTTTCACTAGATACGCCTCTGCCTGTATTACTTTTGGTGATTTCGGGGTGCGATTTCCATTGACATCTGTGCAGAAACCCACACAGATGTCTCTGAAATCGCCCCCCAAAATCAGGACTGACGCGCGGGAACGAAATTGTGCGAGTTCAGCTGAACTCGCAGAATTTAATTCCTGCAGTCAGTGTGACCCTAGGCTAATAGAGGGAAGATAGGTATGCGATGATGAGGAACCAATCGCCTGATCAGCTCCAAGGTTTGGTTTTAGAGAGATTTCAAGGGCAAAATTTAGGACTAATTTAAGGACTGCGTCTTTAAGACCTCTCTTGATAACGCCGGTTGTCTCATCCTCCTTGGAACTCACAGCTGACCACATTGGCATTGACTAACAACTGCTGCCATAAAACAGAGTGCTTCACCATGAATAATTAACACAGCGCTTTACACTGCAGCAACCTGAATTATTGATGGCGGAGCATTTCGATCGTCTTTTTTTAATATACGGCAACACCTTAACGTTTATATCTGCAGCGTGAACTTTGTACAAACAACGGTTACATTAAAATTAGCACAAGCTGTAATCAAAAGGCCTTAAACAGGTCGGTAATGTTCAGCTTCTGCAAGATGACATCATCGCCTTGTGTGGCGCGCGTCCGGCGGGTTAAAGCGGATGTAAACCCAAAGGCGCAACTCTCATAGAAGCTTTAGCATTGGAAGGTTGTTTCAAAAGTTATTTTTAATATTTAAAAATATAGGGCCAGATTCACAGAGCCCTTACTCCGGTCTATCTCACGTTAGACCAGAGTACTTTCAAATTACGCGCGTCGTTTCATTAGTCTGAATCCTCAAACCATGAAACGACGGCTTCGGGCTTCAATCCGACTGGCTTACGTGTTCGTACACCTTCGGATCTACGCTGCAATAAATTTGCGGCCGCTGGGTGGAGTTCCCGTCGTTTTCCGCGTCGGGGTATGCAAATGAGCTTTTTCCGACGATCCACAAAGTTACGAGCTTTTTTCGCAATCTCTTATGGCATCTGTAGTCATCTTTTTGCCGCGTAAAGTTATTCCAGCTTTTATCTGGTCTAATATTAGACAGCCCATGTTAAGTATGGCCGTCATTCCCACGTCGAATTTCAACGTTTGTTTTTTACGTAAGTCGTCCGGGAATAGGAATGTTCGTAAACGACGCTACTCAAACAAAAAATGACGTATCTACGTTATTTCCCGCAATGCACGGCGGGAAATTTCTGAACGGAGCATGCACAGTTCGATCGCCGCGGGGACGCGCCTAATTTAAATGCTTCACGCCCCTAATCGCGTATTTCGATTCCGCCGCGAGAAATACACTACGCCGCCGTACCTTATGGGCCAAAATCGACATGAATTCGTCGTAGAGCCAGGTAAAATACGGCGGCGTAGTGTATCTCTGATACTCTGCGCCAATGTAATTGTATCTGAATCTGGCCCATAATCTTTGTAAATATGCAGCAATATGATGCACTAGCATGCATTAACCACTTCAGCCCCGGACCATTTTGCTGGTCAATGACCGGGGCACTTTTTGCGATTCGGCACTGCGTCGCTTTAACTGACAATTGCGCGGTCGTGCGACGTGGCTCCCAAAACAAAATTGGCGTCCTTTTTTTCACCCACAAATAGAGCTTTCTTTTGGTGGTATTTCATCACCTGTGCAGTTTTAATTTTTTGCACTATAAACAAAAATATAGCGACAATTTTGAAAATAATATAATATTTTTAACTTTTTGCCATAATAAATATCCCCCAAAAAATATATAAAAAAACTTTTTTTTTCCCCTCAGTCTAGGTCGATATGTATTCTACCTATTTTTCGTAAAATTGCAATAAGTGTTTATTGATTGGTTTGCGCAAAAGTTATAGCGTCTACAAAATAGGGGATAGATTTATGGCATTTTTATTAATATTTTTTTTACTAGTAATGGTGGTGATCTGCGATTTTTATCGGTACTGCGACCTTATGGCGGACGCTTCGGACACTTTTGACACATTTTTGGGACCATTGGCATTTTTATAGCGATCAGTGCCATAAAAATGCATTGATTACTGTAAAAATGTCACTAGCAGGGAAGGGGTTAACACTAGGGGGCGAGGAAGGGGTTAATTATGTTCCCTGGGTGTGTTCTAACTGAAGGGGGGGTGGGACTGACCAGGGGAAATGACAGATCGCTGTTCATACACTGACAGGACCGGGAGCTGTGTGTTTAAACACACAGCTCCCGGTTCTCGCTCTGTAACAAGCGATCGCGGGCACTCGGCGGTGATCACGCCCGCGGGGCACTTGCATCGGCACCAGGGGCGCGCCGTGTCCATCAGCAGGGGCTCTTTTGCTGTGCCTTCATATCTGCATGCCGGCGGGACCTTACTATCTGCCACACGCAAGGGCTGTTACACTTCCCTCTATCAACCTGGGTTTCTACAGCCATCCACTGGGAGTTGTGATAGTTCCCTTCATGGGACATCTACATGCCAACGGACTGATGTTAACCCCTCTTGATCTGGTTTCAGCAATGGTATCGTTGTACTTATTTTTATACCAGTATCATACTTGGCTACATGTCTTTATGAGTGCTTTTGCTACCGTTTGGTATTACTTGCACCATTTTACAGTTTATGTAGCTACATCTATTTTATTTCCAGTGCAATATTTATTTTGTTACCTTCTTGAAGACTATAAAAGTTTTAATGTTATTCCCATCGAGCGCTGCCTGTGTGTTTTTTGTATCCTGCTATCCATTTTTCCAGTGGTTGGTAGCTGCACTGGGAATCGGACTGCAAGGAGATCAGCTAAAAGTCGTTAGATCTGTATGTGCGTTATAATTACTGTATTTATCGGCGTATACTGCGCACTTTTTTCCCCTTAAATCAGGGGAAAATCGTGGGTGCGCGATATACGCCGATACTGTTGCAGCGGTGTTCGTTTTTGAATTAGGCACCGAACCGAGAGGAGCCGAGCACACAGGAAATTCAGTTTCTTTTGGCTCGGCTCCTAATTCAAAAACGAACACCGCTGCAACCCCGGGCAAGGTGCGGATGGAATGGACGGACCCCGCGAGGAAGCCGCAGATGGACACCTGGACGGACCCCATGCAAGGAAGCCGCAGACGGACACCCACAAGGCTGGACGGACCCCGCGCACGGTCGCAAACGGACGCCGGACAAGACTGCCGATGGACAAAAATGTAAGTTTTTTTTCCCTAAAACAACTTTTTTCCTTAAACTACCTTCTTAAGTTTGGGGTGCGCGGCACGCGGTATACCCCGATAAATACGGTAATCGAAATTAGTCGATTAAAAAAAAATTGATTAATCGAACACAAACTTTGTAATCAGTAACAGCCCTAATTTTTAATAGAAAAATTAAAAATGCACTCACAAAGTTAAAAGTCAGGTAGACTCTGGGACAGAGATCGGACAGTGAACCAGGGTGCCTTGTCTTAGCCACCAGCAAGAGAGCAGAGATGGAATGAAAGCAGGGAATCACCATCACTGGAGAGCCAAAGCCGTGGATGGAACACAGGGCCCAGATCTTGAAGCCACCTTATGTTGTTGGAGAATGCTGGAGCTGGATGGAACAGGAATGCATTTCTAAGCAAGAGCTGGAGAGCAGGGTTGTTCCTTATAGAAAGGGATAAGAGTGGTGGTGTAGACTGGTCTGACTGGAGGCCCCTCATACATAAAACCCAACACACATCTAAGAGTCCAAAGTTTTTTTTATGATAACAGAAAAACCCAATGCGTTTTGGGGGCAAAACATCTTCCCCCTTCATCAGGGCTGCAAAACAAATATCATTTGTAGCCCTAATGAAGGAGAAGCGTGTTTGGTACCCTTGGACTCATTGAATTGTATGTATGTGGATTCTCAACTCTGGGCCCTTCCCCTGTTTCTAAGGCCTCTTTCACAAAAAATAAAACAAATTCAGCAACCACATCTAAGTTTGGTACGCTGTAAATTGTATCCCTCTCCATGCACAGCTGATTCGGTGAGACAGCCAATGGGTGGACCCTGGGGAATGTTGGCGGTCAAGCCCGGGGGGCCCCAGTCCTAAAGCTGTGTAAGGGGCCCCAACATTTCTGATGGCTGCCCTGCCTGAATGTATTGGATGTTGAGAGCTCAAACTAGACTAGCTGGGAGGCCACTGATTGGTCTTGGGGTTTGAGCGCCCCCTTCTTTTCCCCAAGGACCAGAGGTGATGTTCAGGAAAAAAAATTCCGGACAGCTGAACTGAATTTTGACATTTGCGGTTTCGTTTCATTACATATCGAAATTCGGATGAAATTTTCGTTATTTGGAGATTCGGAGGTGTCCGGATCTCCATATTACAATAGCAACAAAAATGAAACAACTAATTAATTTGTATTCATTTGTTCCATTTTGGATGACGGGATGCGACAGTTTGGGCTTTTTGTTAATGTTTGAAGCATCTGAAGTAACGACATAACGAATGATTCACATTGATTCGGATCTATTTGTTTTTTTATGTTGCATTAACATTTTTCTTTATAAAAAACCGCACTACATATGAAATGGAAACATGTTGCAATAAATATAGTAAGGTATAACAGTGAAATAAGATGTTTCCTACTTATTGTGTTTGGGTTGGATGAAGGTGGATCCATCAAAATCTCCAAATCACAACATAACAAATCAATCCGAAATTAATTTTGTTCCATTCATTATGTTATGATTCTTGATTCTGATGGATCACCCTCCTTCCAACCCAAACAGAGTGCAAACTAGACATGTGCAGAACGAAAAAATTAGTTTAGTTTTGATTCCTTATTTACATACATTTGTTTAGTTAAATGTGTTTAATCCATTCAATCATCCGTACTAGCGTTTGATGGGCACAGTGGCTGCGTTTAATGGGCCCAGTGGCTACAATTGATGGGCACATTGGCTGCGGTTGATAAGCACAGTGGCGGCATTTGATGGCACAGTGGCTGTGATTGATGGGCACAGTGGCTGCAGTTGATGGGCACAGTGGCGGCAATTGATGGGCACAGTGGCTGCGTTTGATGGCCACAGTGGCTGCGTTTGATGTTTTTTTTCAGAGTTTTTTTTAGTTTGTTTACACCCCCCAAAAATTTGGATCACCAGTCGCCACTGGCTCCCCCCATGTGTGGGTATTTTTCCAAACAATTATGTTTTTAATTGAACAATGTACTGAATATGAGCTGCTTTTACCCAGTCTGAAATACTAAAACATGACACTGTGACCATAGAGTTCCTGTGTACTGGGTGAGATACGAGATGGATCTGTCACCATCTCTACTCAGCCTCTATCACTGCCACCGAGGGAAGCCAATCGGAAGAGCTGGGGGTGGGCTGACAGAACACGCTGCTCACTGGCTGGCTGAGCTTCGCTGACGCCGGGGTGCACGCTGGGAGGTGTAGTTCGAGACAGGAGCCGAGTGACGTAGATCGTGTGCGCCGCTGTGTGTTGACATCAGGGCCTCCATGGCTCTATTTCCAGCTTTTGCGGAGCCTGCTGGTGTTGGCCCGGCTGCTGATGATAGAGGTAGTGCATACTCCTTCCTATATATATATATATATCTATCTATCTCCATCCCTTCTATAGCCACTGAAACGCTGCATGTCACCTGTGTGCCCCCCCCCCCCCACACATCCTTCCAGAGCCTCCCCACAGCTCTGTATATACCTGTGTGCCCCCACATCCTCCCAGAGCCCCCCCCACAGCTCTGTATATTCCTGTGTGCTCTCCCCACATCCTCCCAGACCCCCACAGCTCTGTATATACCTGTGCCCCCCCGCATCCTCCTACAGCCTGTATATAGCTGTGTGCCCCCCCCAACATCCTCCCAGAGCCCCCCCCCACAGCTCTGTATATACCTGTGTGCCCCCCACAGCTCTGTATATACCTGTGTGCCTCCCTGAGCCCCCCACAGCTCTGTATATACCTGTGCGCTCTCCCCACATCCTCCCAGACCCCCCACAGCTCTGTATATACCTTTGTGCCCACCAACATCCTCCCAGAGCCCCCCACAGCTCTGTATATACCTATGTGCCCCCCACATCCTCCCAGAGCCCCCCACAGCTCTGTATATACCTGTGTGCCCCCCCACATCCTCCCAGAGCCCCCCACAGCTCTGTATATACCTGTGTGCTCTCCTCCCAGACCCCCCACAGTTCTGTATATACCTTTGTGCCCCCCACATCCTCCCCACAGCTCTGTATATACCTGTGTGCTCTCCCCACATCCTCCCCACAGCTCTGTATATACCTTGTGCCCCCACATCCTCCCAGACCCCCCACAGCTCTGTATATACCTGTGTGCCCCCCACATCCTCCCAGAGCCCCCCCACAGCTCTGTATATACCTGTTTGCTCCCCCACATCCTCCCAGAGCCCCCCCCCACAGCTCTGTATATACCTGTGCTCCCCCACATCCTCCCAGAGCCCCCACAAAGCTCTGTATTTACCTGTGTGCCCCCCCCCACATCCTCCCAGAGCCTCCCACAGCTCTGTATATACCTGTGTACCCCCCACAGCTCTGTATATACTTGTGTGCTCCCCCCACATCCTCCCAGAGCCCCCCTCACAGATCTATATATACCTGTGTGCTCCCCCCACATCCTCCCAGAGCCCCCCCACAGATCTGTATATACCTGTGTGCTCCCCCACATCCTCCCAGAGCCCCCCCCCCCCACAGCTCTGTATATACCTCTGTGCCCCCTCCTACCGGGGCATCCTATAGTCCTGTGCTCCCTGCCAAATCCATATTCTCATGAGCCCTTCTGTAGCCATGTGTGAGAGACCCCTGTAGCACCATTTCCCCTGCAAGAGGCTCATAGAACCCTGTGCCCCCTCAAAGAGTGCCCTATAGTCCTGTGCTCCCTGCCAGACCCACCCTATCCATATTCCCATAACTCCCACCAGAGCCCCCTCTGTAGCACCACCCCCCTGCTGGAGCTCCCCAACAGAGCACCCACCCCTCCTCCATAGCCCCATGCTGGAGCACCTCCTCCTCATAGCACTGTGCCTTTTTCTGTAGCTAGCATGTGCTTCCCATCGTGGGGGTGGGGTGCCCCTACTCTTTAGCCACTTGCTCCCTCCTGAAGCTCCCCCCCCCATTCTGGTAGCCTCATACACTCCTCTACAGCCCCCTATAATTACATGCTCTCTTCTAGAAACCCCCTATTTAATAATAATAAAAACAAATGTAACTGGATTCTCTGCATTATTGACCATGAAATCAAAGTAAAGAAAAGACTTGATGTGTTGGAAAGACCTGAGAGTAAAGTTGTCAGTGGGGCATTTGGATTGCTTTTGTCAACTCCACACATCTCTTCAGTTTCTTACAAGAAACCCAGACATTTGGGCTGTTTATGACATCATGGACATGACTACCATGCATGGGTGGCACCATACCTGAGGCATTACAAGTTTAACAGTCTCAAGCATCAGAGACAGAGGCATGATGAGATTTTTAGTTTCATTACAGCTGGATTGCTGGAGTTGTGTACTCCTGGCCTACACCTATCTCCTCGCACTTCCCCCTGTCTTAGGGTGACTTTAAACAGATCCACTGCAAGGGTAGTGTACCTGCGGTTTTGGTGCGTGTTGGCTGCGCTGTCCCATGGACTTCTATTTATGTGGGACTTTGTGTGCGCTTTCAGCAAACACAGCAAACTGTTGTACATAATAGCAGCCTATAGGAAAGCACAGTTAACTCGCAAGAAAACTGCAGGTACACTACGCGGCACTTCACTTTCTCTGCTGTGGGATCCACCCAGCCCCCCTCCCCCTTTTTCTTACCTGAGCCTGATCTGATCCAGTGACGTGCACGAGACTGTCTTCCTCCTTACTGGGCAGATTGATAGCAGCAGGAGCCATTGGCTCCCACTCCCTCCTGTCAATGAACTCCAGTGACGTGGGGTGCGGGGCTAGGCCCCCCTGTCTGTGTCAATGCACGCGGGGGGGCGTGGCTTGGTCCTGTTGTCTGTGTCAGTGGACGCGGGGACAGGGCTGAGTCTCGTCTGTGTCAATGGACGCGGGGGGTGCGGCTAAGAGTGGATGCTAGGGGTGGGCCTGAGTCCCGCTGTCTGTGTCAGTGGATGCGGGGGGGGGGGGGGGCTGAGTCCCGCTGTCTGTGTCATTGGATGGGGAATGCGGGCCTGAGCCCCGCTGTCTGTGTCAGTGGACGCGGGGCTAAGTTACGGTGTTTGTGTCAGTGGGTGTAGCAGCAGGGCTCGGGAGTGAGCATGCACAAGCGCCCCTATGGGAAGCCTCTTCCCGTGGGGGGGAACTGGACAGAGGAGGAGCCAAGAGTGTCGGCGAGGGATCTGAAAGGAGGAGGTTTGGGGCCGCTCTGTGCAATTCTAATGCACAGAGCATTTAGATATGTTTTGTTATTTAAGAAAAATAAATAAAAAAATCCCTTTACAGTCGCTTTAAGCTGGCCTTACACTGGTAGATTTTTAGGGACTGGACAAATGTCGTTTGAAAATTCTTCAAAATTTTGGTGTTAGAAATTTGTTTGTGAAAAAAATGTCCATCTTGCTTCCAGCACCTGGGGGGGGGGGGGGCTCAAGCTGCCTTGATTTGGCCTGTGGGCCACAGTGCCCGTATGAATGGGGCCCAACTGTCTCTATGGTTTATTTATTAATGTAAAACACAAAAATATATAAGGGTTATAACTCTTCCTCACTCTATCCAAAACTTGTCCTGGAGTTGCACTTTGATGCACACCTCGCCATCTTTGCCCTCGGAATGTCAGCTGAGGGTTGTGTGAATGGCGTTCTGCGTTCCGGAGTCGGTCAGTGATGGTGGGAAGTTGAATGACACACACGTTTTTGTCCTGATGTGATAAAGCTGCAGTGATGTCACCAATATTGATCCCGTCTCTTCCTCTGCAGAGCTCGACTGGCTGAGAAATGAGAGCTTTTGCTCGAAGGACGCACTGTCTCTGCATCAGCGGTCACTGCAGGCTGAGCCGCCCCCTCGCCCGGATCCTCCAGTTTCCAGGTATTGTCGGTTATCTGCACTCTTTGAGGAACTAAAAGTTTTCATGCAAGAAAATGATGAACAGCTATTGTGGTCTCTAGTCCCAACCCCCCCACCCATCACAACATGCTAATGACATTTTTAAACAAAAAACATGACCTATCTGATTTTAGACAAATACAATAAAGTGCTGTGCTTCCCTTTAACCACTTCAGCCCCGGACCATTTTGCACCTAAAGGACCAGGCCCCTTTTTGCGATTCGGCACTGCGTCGCTTTAACTGACAATTGCGCGGTCATGCAACGTGGCTCCCAAACAAAATTGGCGTCCTTTTTTCCCCACGAATAGAGCTTTCTTCAGGCGGTATTTGATCGCTTATTTTTTTTGTTTTCGCAGTTTAGGCCGATATGAAGAATACGTATTTTTGGTAAAAAAACGCAATGAGCGCTTGGTTTGCGCAAAATTTATAGCGTTTACCAAATAGGAGATAGTTTTATTGCATTTGTATTAATATTTTTTTTTCTAGTAATAGCGGCGATCAGCTATTATTTTTTTTTTATAGTGACTGTGACATTATGGTGGACACATCGGTCACTCACAATATGAAAGAAGATTATAAAATAAGTATTGTTTTTGTATTAATATTACATTGTTGATCTTTCCTTTAAACAGCATTTATTCTCTCTCATAGGACCAGTCCCTCCCCGACACGCCAATCCTCTGACAGTGAGGATGGATCAGAGGCTGCAAGGAAAAAGAAGAAGAAAAAAAAGAAGAAAAAGAAGAAACACAAAGAGCTGAAAAAGAGGAAGAGGAATGGCGATAGTGATGAATCGGATTCCGGCTCTGAAATAAAGAAACATGACTTGGAGACGTCAGCCAGAGGCACCAGGTGATAGAGGTTTATAGAGAATAGTAATGCCTAAATGACCCCTTGGATAACCACTTCCCGCCTGCTGTACAGTAAAATGACGGCGATCTGGATGCACTCTCCTTCTGGGATGACGTTGTATGACGGCGCCCCAAAACCACCACTCTTGTGTGCCTGCAGGGCGTGCAGTGTTAACAATCGTGCCATGTTCCTAGGACATGGCAGGACCCCAATCTCAGTAACAAGGGATAACGCAGCTCTTTACCCATGTGATCAGCTGTGTCCAATCACAGCCGCACATGTATAAACAAGTGACGTTTATCGGCTTTCCTCGGCTCACACTGACAGAGTTTGTGGTGAGGAGAGCTGATCAGTGGCATCTCCTCGCCGGTGAGACCTGTACAAGTAATCAGGACACTGATCACCAGTGCGTTGATTACAGTACAGCCCCAGAAGTGCCCATTAGTGATGCCAGTCAGTGCTGCCTTTCAGTGCCTGCTCATCTGTGGTGCCTTCTATCAGTGCTCATCAGTCTGGCATAATGGTGCCCCCTCATCAGTGAAGAAGAAAAGTTACTTATTTACAACATTTACTGACAAACTTAAATAATTTTTTAAAGGGGTTTTAAAGGTACAATTCCTTTATTTTTATTTTTATATAAATAGCTTCCTTTACCTTAGTGCAGTCCTCCTTCACTTACCTCATCCTTCCATTTTGCTTTTAAATGTCCTTATTTCTTCTGAGAAATCCTCACTTCCTGTTCTTCTGTCTGTAACTCCACACAGTAATGCAAGGCTTTCTCCCTGGTGTGGAGTGTCGTGTTCGACCCCTCCCTTGGACTACCGGAGAGTCAGGACACTCTCTACGTTGCAAATAGAGAAAGGAGCTGCAGCTAGAAAAAGCTCAGTACAGCTTTTTTTTTTTTTTTACTGAGCTAAAATACATCCCATTTATTGTGAAGCACTTTGCACACAGGCGTACGAACAAGCGCCATTTCTGTAACTCCACACAGTAATGGGAGGCTTTCTCCTTGGTGTGGAGTGTCATGCTCGCCCCCTCCCTTGCACTACAGGAGAGTCAGGACCCCCACTAACACACAGTTCCTTTCTCAATCTGCAACGTAGAGAGCGTCCTCACTCTCCTGTAGTCCAAGGGAGGGGGCCAGCACAACACTAAATACCAGGGAGAAAGCCTTGCATTACTGTGTGGAGTTACAGACAGAAGAACAGGAAGTGAGGATTTCTCAGAAGAAATAAGGACATTTAAAAGCAAAATGGAAGGATGAGGTAAGTGAAGGAAGACTGCACTAAGGTAAAGGAAGATATTTAGGGGGAAAAAAATTGTACCATTACAACCCCTTTTTATGTTTTTTTTTTTTTTTTTTTGCAAAAAACAAACAAAAAAACACCAAAGGAAAGCTCTATTTGAAAAGGATAAAAATCTCATTTGGGTACAGTGTAGCATGACCGCACAATTGTCATTCAAAGTGTGACAGTGCTCAAAGCTGAAAATTGGCCTGGGTAGGAAGGGGGTAAATTTGGCCAGTAGGCGAATGGTTATAGGATAAGTTCAACTTTTGAAAAAATAAATGTGTATATATATTTTTTGCAGGTAAAAAAAATTGCATTTATTATTTTAGTAAGGAGCCTGCAGAGCTTTGCACCCATGGTTAGCAGAACACATGCAATCTCAGGCTCCTGCAGACTCTCAGGATAGCTGTGTGCTCTTACCTTGTACAGGCAGGCAGTTAACTGAGAGCAGGAAGATCAACGGACTACAAGAGCGTACACCAGCACCCTCGCTCAGAACTACAAACCTCCAGCAGTGATGGATGGAATGGACAAATGGATGACGGTACTTGTAGGCAATTTATACAGAGGAAACCGTGAATGAAGGGCGTGGATGGAGCCATGCACAGCCTGCTTTTTTGAAATTGAGACAGCATGAAGAAGATTCTCCTCAATTCTAACCCCCTGCCCCCCCCACCAATCTCCTTGCAGTGTGCCCCCCACCTCACATGATGCCACAGTGCCCAGGGCAACTGGCCCTCCTGCACACCCCTTGTCTTGGCCCTGCTCCCTACTGACCTAGGGGAAGACATTGAAGGAGCCTGTGCATAGCATGCAGGACTCCCTTATCTCAGGTGCAATGCTCTGCAGGCTTCATTGTAAAAAAGTTAGTAAATGCACATAGATCATGAAATCAGTTTCGCAGTGTTTACTCGTTTTTCGGGGGAAGGTGGACTAACCCTTTAAGAACAGAATGTTTTGATCGGAGTACAGATCGGATTGGTAACTGTTGCTTGTTGCAGGGAGGCTTCGCAGATGTCCGCCTCCGGAGCCCGCTCCATCTGGCTGGAGGAAGCTCCGTCTGTGACCGCGGAGACATTCAGGGTGGATAAGAAAGCTGACCCTGCAAACTGGGAGTACAAATCGTTGTACCGAGGAGACATAGCGAGGTGAGACGGCACACAGCGCCACTGAAGCCTGAAACTGCTCTGGCTCACCAGATAACGTGGGGGAAGACACGTTACACTTCATTAATTTCCTCCATTGTCCTTCATTTTCACAATTATCAGGGTACAAAATGTACCAACCCGCTGACTTCCTTTTATCTATCACTTGTCACACTGTGGCAGTTTGGTGTGGCATTGTTTTATTTTGGTACAAAGGGATTTCATTGCTGAAATTTTGGATTCTTCTCATTTAACCACTTAAGACCCGGACACTTACGCTGCTAAATGACCCAAGGTGTTTTTACAATTCGGCGCTGCGTCGCTTTAACAGACAATTGCGCGGTCTTGCGACGTGGCTCCCAAACAAAATTTGCGTCCTTTTCTTCCCACAAATAGAGCTTTCTTTCGGTGGTATTTGATCGCCTCTGCGATTTTTATTTTTTGCGCTATAAACTAAAATAGAGCGACAATTTTGAAAAAAAATCACTATTTTTTTACTATTTGTTATAAAAAAAATCAAATAAACTAAATTTTAGTAAAACATTTAGGCCAAAATTTATTTAGCCACATGTCTTTAGTAAAAAAAAAAAATCGTAATAAAAAAAATAGCTACCTAGCGGGAACAGCGACACTAATACAGCGATCAGAAAAATGATCGCTTAGTGACGCTGGCAATAGGGAGTGAAAGGGTTAACTAGGGCGGTGATCAGGGGGTTAAAACTTTATTAGGGGGGGTGGGGGGGCTATCCTGAACCTAACACTAACTGTTTTTTACAGTGCCTGTCACACTGACACTAAATGCAGTGATTAAATCACTGCATTCAGTGACACTGTGACAGGGGGGTGGGGGGGGGGGGGCGATCACAAGGGGTTAATATGCCTATGTGAGTGTGTGTCAGTGTTGTGTTGGTGCACACTTACTGTGGATGTCTTCTCTCATCAGCAGCGCTGGGAAACAGCGCTGCGATGAGAGATTACATCATTTCCTCCTTCCTGTGTAAACACAGGAGGAGGAAGTGACAGGCTGGGAGCGCGCTCCCATTGGCTGGGAGCGATCGATGGGGGGGGGGGGCGGAAAACACGGACATCCGCCCGCTCGTCGGCGATCGCTCCCAGAGCCAGGGGGACCGCCGCACGCCGCGGAGGGGGTCCCGATGGGACCCCCGAACCGCACTAAGGCGAGGACGTAAATTTACGCCCTTGTGCCTGTACGAGCCATG
Organism: Rana kukunoris; assembly: GCA_029574335.1. NCBI lineage: Eukaryota > Metazoa > Chordata > Amphibia > Anura > Ranidae > Rana > Rana kukunoris. The sequence continues at coordinate 157,329,490 of CM056059.1, read as the reverse complement.
TTGTGGACGTACATAGGCGTGCGGGGGTCCTTAACTGGTTAAAGTATCTTACTGTTAGTAATTATCAGCTTCTAAATTTAGTATGAAAGACACATTGATGCTTTTTATTCATGATTAAATCTGACCTGGTATCCGCCCCTTGTACTCCACTTACCCACTTCCGGACCAGCGACAAACTGGCATGTCGATGGACTTCAAGTGGTTATACTGGGATGGTGTTGGCTCTCTTGTGAAAGCAATCCTAGCGGCTAACTAGGATTGTCCCGTCAGCATGTAAACATGAAAAATCAACCCCGGCAGGTCCAACTCCCACTTTCGAGTGCTACCTACACACTGCAGGATAATGTGAAGGGGCAAAAGACACCGCTTTGGATGGGGGGCACAGGATACTACTGTTTGGGGGGGGGTGGAGATCTGAAGGGGCCAGAGGACACTAGTATGGGGGTGGAGGGGGCACAGGACACTACTGTGGGTGGAGGGGGGCAGAGGATGCTGCTATGGAGGGGGGGTAGTAATAGTGGGGAATGGAAGGTGGTGATGTGAAGGAGCCAGAGGACACTAGTATGGGGGTGAGGGGGGCACAGGACACTACTGTGGGTGGAGGGGGGCGGAGGGGTAATAGTGGGGAAGGGGAGGTGGTGATGTGAAGGGGTCAGAGGACAGAGTGTAGGAAGAGGGGCAGAGACACTACTATGTGAGGAGCAGAGTACATTACTGTGGTGGGGTGCAAAGGTCGGTACCGTGGGAGGGGGGCAGAGGACACTGCTGGGGGGGGTGAAGGACACACCTATGTGGGGAGCAGTGGAGGCTACTGTTGGGGGTGGGGCAGGGCAAGGACATTACTGTCAGAGACAGAGTACATTGCTGGGGGAGGGGAGTGATGTGAATAGGGGGGTGAAGGACACTACTGTGGGCGGGGAGCGACAGAGGACACTACTGTGGGCGGGGAGCGACAGAGGACACTACTGTGGGCGGGGAGCGACAGAGGACACTACTGTGGGCGGGGAGCGACAGAGGACACTACTGTGGGCGGGGAGCGACAGAGGACACTACTGTGTGGGAAGAGGGGTAGAGGGGGCGAAGGAAGAAGATTCCTGTGTGTGTGTGTATGGGGGGCAAAAGACAATACAGGGGGCAGAGGACTCTGCTGGGGGGCGAAGGACACTACTATGTGGGGACAGAGTATATTACTGTGGGGGCCGCAAAGGACACTACTATGTGGGGGCAGAGTACCTTACCGTGGAGGAAGGCAAAGACACTACTATGTGGGAGGCAGAAGACACTACTGTCAGAAACCGAGTACATTACTGAGGGTAGGGCGGTAATGTGAATGGGGGGCAAAGGACAATACTGTGACACACTGTGTGTTCATGATGCTCTAATTTTATTGGGGGGCTTAATAGTTATCAAGCCCCTGCACCCCTCCCCCCCCCCCAGAGATCTGATTTCCTCCATATTGTCTGGGTAGATCTGATCCTCTGAAAGGTTTGCCCCCCTTTCCCTCGCTTGTTGTAAAGTTTCTCGGAGTTGCAGATCAGCTGGGAATGGAAGTTTACTTTTGTCTAATCCCCTGTACAAACAGCGCTCATTAATTGTGTGATCTCCTCCTCCTCCTCCTCCTCTTCCTCCTCCTCCTCCTCTCCATATCGCTGTGAAGTGATGAACTTTCCATTTAATAAGGTGTGTGGATGCCAGCAGCTGGGCTTTTAATCATCTTGGCCTCTAATGAACACACAGACCTCCTTGGATGAGAGATTTCATTATCGCCGTCCGGCTCCCTCTCCCAGCTCTTCTACTTGGTAGATTGCCGTTCATTTAAAGGCACCAGACGCTGCAGGGACCGGACAGCTGGTGATCTGCTTTTAGGGTACTGGGAATGGGGCGCCCATCCCTCCACGCTGCCACCCAATGGTGGTTTCCAGGCCTCTCTCTTGTTTTTTGTTAAGAGAATGCAGAAAAGCGGTAACCCGCTTCAGGGTGCTGAGCGGGAGGAGATCGAGAGTTGTTTTTATCATCTCGGTTTATTCATACTCTGGCTACTGTGTATGGAGAAGCAGCTCATCAAGCATGATCTTTGGTTGATTAGCTGCACTAGAGGGCAGGGGAGACATTGAGGGTCTATTCACCGTAAAAAGAGCCCGGTCCATCGCATAAACTGGGCTGGTTGGACTGGTAAATTGACGAAGCACCACAACCCTATTAACCACTTTATTACCGGGTCATAGCCAAAAAACACTTACAGTGCGCCTCTCTTGTTCTGGGAGGGCGTCCATGGACATCTTTCCAGAACACGGCCCCTGGGGCGCACATCGGGCACGCTCTGTGTCCCACAGCTGATCACAGATCGGGTTAAAGGGCCATCCACAGTGGCCTTTTACCATGTGATCAGCTGTGTCCAATCACAGCTGATCACATGTAAATCGATTTGCCATCTTATCATTGCAGCCTATCGGTACAGTCCCATCAATGCCAATAGTAGAGTCCTGTCGGTTTAGCCTCACCAGTGTCCGTCGGTACAGTCCCATCAGTGCAGCCTCACCATCGCCCATCGGTACAGTCCAATCGCTACAATCCCGTCAGTGCTGCCTCGCCATCGCACATCGGTGAAGAAGAAAAATTGCTTATTTGCAACATTTTATAACGGAATTATTATTATGACTTTTTTTATTCTGTCTTTATTTTTTGCCAAGCAAAAAAAACAACCCCAGCGGTGATTTAAATACCACCAGAAAAAAGGTTTATCGGTTTAAAAAAAAAAATAACAATTTCATATGGGTACAGTGTTGCATGACCGCACAATTGTCATTCAAAGTGTTGAAAGCTAAAAATTGGTCTGGGCAGGAAGGTGGGGATGTGAAATTGCCCGGTATTGAAGTGGTCAAAGTACAGAGATAATACTATTTGCTGTGTAATCAATACTTTTCAGGTGCCATGTTGACCGATTAAAAATCAAGTGAGGCTGTTGAAAAGCTGTGAACAGCATCCTGCTGGCCCCTCCCACCAGCTGCGATCTACCTGCATTGCATAGGGAAGTGGAGACACCCAGTGGTGACATCGCAGGGTCTAAATTCAGGTGTGTATTGAAAACAGAAAGTGTTCATTTAAAAATGCCATTGGCATGTTGATGAGGAGACTATGAAGGAACCGGGGAATGCAAAATATAATCAGATTAAACTTCAGCTGTAAAAAAAAGACCCTTTATTTTAATTCTATGCTAATAGTATGTTTTATAATGCTGTACATTGGGGTAGATCTAATCCCTAACTTGATGTTTACTTTATTTCACTGTCCTAAACAGCCTACTTTTTTCATTAAAATACAGTTTTCGCTTTTATTTTTAATCATTTGTTATGCGCCGTGCTGCCTATTACGTGCCAGTGCTGCGCCTGGGTGCTGCCACCTACGCGTCCCTGGGATGCTGCCTCGTCCCTGGGATGCTGCCTCGTCCCTGGGATGCTGCCTCGTCCCTGGGATGCTGCCTCGTCCCTGTTTTCCCTGGGTGCTGCCTCCTCCGTGTCTCTGGGTCACCTTTCCCCTTTCAGACACTTCCTGGTTACTTACGTTCCACCGTTGACAGCATTCCTTTTTTTTTTTTTTTTTTTTTTTAAACCTGCCCATGTTTTCCTTCTGTGGTTCTGGCCTTTCTCTCCTCATAAATATGCTAATGAGGATATTAAATGTTATCTTTCTTTTTAGTTTTTTAATACATGCCTTATTCTACACTCAGTAATGGACTCACTGGCTTCTCTATGCAATGCAAGAAGATTGTGGCTGGTGGGAGGGGCCAGCAGGGGGCTGTACAAGGCTTTCTGAACACATCACAGCCCCCGCCTCTGTACTCCTCGAGCTCTCAGTCCTGATGCAAGCAGTGGGCCGGCCCTTGGGAGCAGATATGCAAATATCAAAATGCTTTGGATGGATAGTCGTTTGGAGGAGTGGGCATTACTAGCCAGGCTGTATTTGCATGCAGATCGCCCACATGTGATACTGAGTCTCCATGATTGAAGGAACAGAAGGAGTGGGCCAAAGACAGTCAGGCTGAGTGATGCTGGACCTCCTCCAGCCAGGAAATGAGGCGGGGCTCTATCTGACTTGCTGCAGCTTCTAATGCGCACATTGTGAGAAGCTCACAGTGTGCACTTAAATCAGAGGAAGCTGTTTTAGTCCAGGAGAGGAGCCGATACAACTGTGCGAGCCTGAAGGGGGAGGCCGGAGATTCAACTTTAACCTCTAATAATGCGTTCTCTTCCTAGATACAGGAGGAAAGGTCATTCCTGCTTGGGGATTGACCCTAAAAAACAGCAGATTGTATGGGAGGGTGCCCCTGAGAAGAAGCAATCTAACAAGAAACCAGAGCGATACCACAGCAGGAGCGCAGTACAGGTGCTCCGGATCCGGGCAGAGCACGTGGCTTGCGGTAAGGACAGTACGAACCCGCCATCTGCTGGCTTCATTCCGGTGATGGACTACGACCCAGACACCTCCTCCGCCTCTGCTGCCCGCACCAGCTGGGTGAATCCTCTGGGTGTCTATGACGACTCCACCTCAATGTGGCTACAAGGCAAAGGAGGACCGGAGGACAAGACTCCGCCTGCCGCTCCCAGAGACACGGAACTGCTGGGGAAGGTGGAGGATTATAATCGGAGGATCCGAGAGAACCCCGGAGATGTCCAGACGTGGATGGAGTTCGTCTCATTTCAGGTATTTCTCATCTCTCATATATTGTGCAAATTCTGCTGCCCGTCTGGGTGCTCAACCTGCGGCCCTCCTGCTGAGAAACTACAAGTCCCATGAGGCATTGCAAGGCACTTTTTTGTTTTACAATTTTAAGGCCTCTTGCAAACTGCAGCTTAAAAGAAAAAAAAAAGAGAAGCTCAGTACAGCTTATTTCTTAACTGTGCTAAAATACAGGCCATTAAAGGGGAGTTCCACCCACAATTTCACTTTTTAAATATAAATACCCCTGTAATACACAAGCTTAATGTATTCTAGTAAAGTTAGTCTGTAAACTAAGGTCCATTTTGTTACAGCATTTAGATTAGTTTTATAATCTAGAAATAGACCGTGGCCATTAGGGGTGCAACGGATCAAAAAACTCACGGATCGGATCGATCCTCGGATCAGGAGTCACGGTTTGGATCATTTTCGGATCAGCAAAAAAAAAAAAAGACAAATCTTGCTACACCCACCGGAGTTTTAGGCCGCGTACACACGATCGGAAAAACAAAAAAATGTATTGCCATTTATTATAGCATTTAGGGTGGGCATGACAATAATTGGACTTTTAAATAAAAACTGTGTGGCACGCTTTTCCCACCAGCTGGCTGCTTATACACTCAACACTAGTACTGTAGTCATTGGCAATTGTAATATAGCCTCCTCCAAATAGCTTTGCTGCATGTTAGACATCTGCTCTGCATCTTCTCTTAACTTGTCTTGTCCCTGTGTGTGGACTGCCCACCATCTTTAATACCTGGCTCCCCTCACCTATCCAGCACTTTCCCTGTTTGCAGCTCCACGTCCTGGTCTCACAGGAAGCTACATGCCAGAGCCCAGTGCACAGCGTGACACGCCTCCTCAGCATGCTGACCAGAGAACACAGCGCGCTGAGGCGGGGAGGCGTGTCACGCTGGGCTATGGCAAGCACACTGGGTGGAGCAAGATGGCCGCCGCTCCGGAGCTAGGCCGAAGCCGGGGACTTTCCTAGGCCGAGGCTCCGGAGCGCTCCGCGCTCCACCGATCCGTGATCCGTTCGGATCAAGGATCGGTGACGATCTGTTGCACCCCTAGTGGCCATCTTAAGTGTGGGCATCATGAAGCCAGACTGTATGACTTCCTGGATTTCAGCTTTGCAGATCTCGCACATGCTCAGTGCCGCACAAGCAATGTAATGGGTTTCAGTCAGGTTTGCAAGGACTACTGGGAAACATGATGCCTATCCAAGAAACCCTTGCAAATAGCCTTGTGACTTAATAGCCTAGGCTAATGAGGAGGAAGTAATGAAGGACTACAAAATAAAGGTATTTACAAGCAACAAAATAAAAATTGGCCATTCTGAACACTGAGATTAGGGCATGCAGCACAGACAAACATAAAAAAATGGGTGGAACTCCACTTTAATTGTAATGTGCCTATGCACACAGGCGCGTAAACGGGTGCCGTGTATATTTCAGTAAAAAAAAATAATAGAAAAATATGCATTTTTGGTCAGTAATTTACAAATTTGTGCCCAAATGTCTATTACTGCGAACGTGAGAATAAGTTTGCACGCATGCGCAAATGCATATGCGCGAAAACGCGCACCAATGCCAAAAAAAACCTTCATGCCCAGGCCATTTTTAAGCTTTCACATTTTGAATGACAATTGCGCGGTCATGCAACACTGTACCCAAATGAGATCCCCCCCCCCCCACAAATAGAGCTTTCTATTGGTGGTATTTGATCACCTCTGCGTTTTTTTATTTTTTGCGCTATTAAACAAAAGAAGAGCGACAATTAAAAAAAAAAGCAATATTCTTAACTTTTTGCTATAATAAATATTCCCTCAAAAAAAATATATATAATTCCTTAGTTTAAGCCGATGCATACTCTTACATATTTTTGTTAAAAAAAATTGCAATAAGCGTTTACTGATCGGTTTGCGCAAAAGTTTTATAGCGTCTACAAATAGGGGATAGATTTATAGCCTTTTTTTTTTTTTTAACTAGTAATGGCGGCGATCAGTGATTTTTATTGTGACTGCGATATTGTGCCGGACACATCGGACACTTTTTGACACTATTTTGGGACCATTCACATTTACACAGCAAACAGCGCTATAAATATGCTTTGATTACTGTATATGGGAGGTGAGCGACTGGGGGAGGTGACCGATTTGTGTCCCTATATACAAGGGACACACATCGATCTCCTCTTCCTGACAGGACGTGGATCTCTGTGTTTTCACTCAGAGATCCACAGTCCTGCTTAGTTACTGGGCAATCGCAGGTGCCCGGCGGACATTGCGGCCGCCAGGCACATGCAACGGGTTCCCAGTGATGCAGCGCGCGCTCCCCCCTAGTGGCTCAGGAAGGTCGAGGACGTCCTCCAAGAACGAGAGGCTTATAATCCTGCCGTCGGCGGGTTGTAGCCTAGTGGTTAAACAGGAGTATCAATTTTTTATTTATTTTTTTGCTAGTTATACCTATAACCCTTAAACATTTTTATTAATATATATTTACTCCTTGGAAAATGTCTTATGTAAGTGAATTCATGACATTCCCATACCTATTTTTTTATTTATTTTTATGAGGAGGGAGAATCTCATCCCTCTACCCCCATTACAGCCCCCCCCCCCCCCCCCCCCCAAAACCAATTGTGCATTACATTATGTGTCAAGAGAGGAAAAAATATTGTTTTTGGGATATAAATCATTGTACTGTTATATTTGTCTTTTCTTTACTCTTTAAAGGACGAGTTGTTGGCACAGCCCAGCATGTACTCCACCTGTGAGGGCGAGGTGGACGGCTATCGCCTGTCTCTAAAACTGGTCCTGGAGAAGAAGCTGTCTATCCTGGACCGAGCCATCGAGGGCAATCCTGGCAGCACGGAGCTGAAGTTGGCGCGGCTGCGGCTGTGCGCAGAGTTCTGGGAGGCTCCCGCACTGCTGGAGTGGCAGAAGCTGGTCTTTCTACACCCCAATGACCCGCAGCTCTGGCAGAAATACCTTCTCTTCTCTCAGAGTCATTTCAGCACCTTCTCCGTCTCCAAAGTGATTGGGGTCTACGGAAAATGTCTCTCCACTCTCGCCGCCATACAAGATGGCAGCATGCTGTCTCACCCGGTTGTGCCGGGCACTGAGAGCTCCATGTGTGGTGAGTACACTTTTGTTACACAGCGGGCATGCCTGCAGGGTTCGTGCCACCAGGTGAATACAAGCGCAAGAAATCTATACTCGCATTTCTTCCATACATGTAAAAATGTGCTTATTTATTTTTTGCTAGAAAATTACCTGGAACCCCCAAGCATTATGTTTTATGTCGCACGATATTTGCGCAGCAGTTTATCAAATGCAAATTTTCGGGAAATAATACACTTTAACCGCTTGCCAACCAATCGCCGCAGTCATACGGCGGCAGGCCGGCTCGGCTGCGCGAGATCATGTAATATTACGTCGTCTCGCGATTCAGCCAATAGCAGCCCGCGCAGCCGGAGGCCCCGACGCACGCGATCACCGCTGGGCACCCGCGATCGCTCGTTACAGAGCGAGAACCGGGAGCTGTGTGTGTAAACACACAGCTCCCGGTCCTGTCAGTGGGAGAAATGCCTGACCGTCTGTTCATACAGTGTATGAACAGCGATCTGTCATTTCCCCAAGTCAGTCCCACCCCCCCACCCCCCTTCAGTTAGAACACACCCAGGGAACATAATTGACCCCTTGCTCGCCCCCTAGTGTTAACCCCTTTCCTGCCAGTGGCATTTTTATAGTAAACAATGCATTTTTATAGCACTGATCGCTATAAAAATACCAATGGTCCCAAAAATGTGTCAAAAGTGTTCGACGTGTCTGCCATAATGTCGCAGTACCGATAACTAGTAAAAAAAATATTAATAAAAATGCCATAAAACTATACCCTATATTGTAGACGCTATAACTTTTGCGCAAACCAATTAATAAACGCTTATTGCGTTTTTTTTGTTTTGTTTTTTTTTTACGAAAAATATGTAGAAGAATACGTATCAGCCTAAACTGAGGAAAACATTTTTTTTGTGGGGGATATTTATTATAGCAAAAAGTAAAAGAATATTCATTATTTTTTTTTTTTTTTAATTATCGCTCTATTTTTGTTTATAGTGCAAAAAATAGAAACCGCAGAGGCGATCAAATACCACCAAAAGAAAGCTCTATTTGTGGGGAAAAAAAAGACGCCAATTTTGTTTGGGAGTCACGTCGCACGACCGCGCAATTGTCAGTTAAAGTGATGCAGTGCCGAATCGCAAAATGTGGCCCGGTCATTGACCAGCAATATGATCCGGGGCTGAAGTGGTTAATGAGTTTTAGTAAACACTATATAATACCCAATTTTTTTGTAAAAGATAACGTTGCACCGAGTAAATAGACCCAACATGTCGCGCATTAAAATTGCATCCGCCTGTGGCATGGTACCTAAAAATCTCCAAAGGCAAAGCTTTAACCACTTGCTGCCCGTAGGATGTCGTATGACGTCCTGGACTGATGGGTGCAGCTACAGGCATCGTTCGGATATATATATATATATATATATATATATATATATATATATATATATATATATATATTTTTTTTTTTCAGCCGGCGATTCCCTCACTTGTAAAAGCCATTGCAACAGCCGTTTAGCCGCTTGGTAGCTTTTACAAGTGGTGGGAGGGGATGTACCCCGCCGCCCTCTGATGCTTCTACGATCTCTCCTGTGTGACCGGAGAGCCGAAGAACGAATCCGCTGGCGGCAGTTTACCATAGAGCTGGTTGGGGATCAGATGGTCCCTGGCCAGCTCCATGACCCCCCGAGGTCGGGAGTGAGGTCATGAAGTCACTTCTGTCTCTGGCAGATGTAAACCCCCCCCCCCCCTTTTTTTTTTGCTCGGAAGCCGAGATCATTTTTTTTTTTTTTTTTTGATCTCCAGCTTTCCAGCATAGAGGAGAGACCCCAGATCTTTCCGTAAAGAGGATCTGTCACACACTATTCCTATTACAAGGGATGTTTACATTCCTTGTAATGGGAAAAAAAAGTGATCAAATAAAAAATGTAATACAAATGTTGTCCAATCACAGCTGATCACATGTAAACCAATGCCGGTTATCAGCATTTTCTTTCCTCAGTGCTGCCAGTGTCTGAGGATAGGAAAGCCGATTTACCGGCTTTCCAGTTACAGGGGACATTTACACTGATAGTGTTGCCTTGTCTGTGCCCATGAGTGTCGCCTTGTCTGTGTCCATGAGTGCAGCCTACCAGGGTCACCTTCGTGCCCATCAGTGCATTCTCATCAGAATACACCAGTGAAGAAGAAAAAATACTTATTTTCACATTTGTATAACAAGAAACACAGAAGACGTGTTTGGTGGCATTTTTTTCAAAATTTTCGGTTTTTATTTTCGCTTGTTTCGCAAAAGAAAAACCCTGATGGTAATTAAATACCACCAAAAGAAAGCTCTGTCTGTTCTCATTTTAGTTGGGTCTAGTGTTGCATGATCGCGCAATAGTCATTCAAAGTGCAATAGGGCTGAAAATTGGCCTGGGCAGGAAAGGGGTGAAACTTCCCGGTATAGAAGTGGTTAAATGTGGAGGGTTCTCCGATCCCACAATCCGATATCTGTGGATGTCCCTGCAGCTGCACAATATCTCGGATCGCATGGAATTATGTTATAACCTGTCCTGAGTGCAGAGTAATATTTTACAGCGATTTACTCCACCTAAAATGTATATTATATTGCAACTTATCAGTGTGCATGGGATGACTTCTTCATCGTGTTCTGTTTCTCTGCTTTTATTATCCCCTGTTGATCCTGCCAGTAACACACTTCCTGCCCTAGGGTGACAACACTCACTTCTGTATTGTATTTGTAGAAGTGCAGCATTGTCACTCTGGTACAGGACTACAGGAACCCCCCCCCCCCCTTAACATGGGTAATGGGTGTTTTCTAAATTACAGGGATGGCTGAAAACAATGTAACTGATACAGTAAGAGTGCAGCACAGGAAGTTATTGGCTTTACAAGATTTTTGGCAGGATCAGTGTTTTTTGCACTGAATTCATTCTATTTCGGGGTGGCTGGGATCTCCAAACTGGGCGCCAGATGCGGCTCTCTGCTTGCTTTTATTCGGCCTTTTGGGCACCAATTCATCCACTGATGCAAACAATGGGGGCATAATCCCTCTCCAGTGACACCAATGATGGGGCACTATTCATCCTAATGACATCAATAATAGCGCCCACTGACACCAGTGGTGGGGGCACAATTTCTCCCACTGACACCAGTGGTGGGGGCACAATTTCTCCCACTGACACCAGTGGTGGGGGCACAATTTCTCCCACTGACACCAGTGGTGGGGGCACAATTTCTCCCACTGACACCAGTGGTGGGGGCACAATTTCTCCCACTGACACCAGTGGTGGGGGCACAATTTCTCCCACTGACACCAGTGGTGGGGGCACAATTTCTCCCACTGACACCAGTGGTGGGGGCACAATTTCTCCCACTGACACCAGTGGTGGGGGGCACTATTTCTCCCACTGACACCAGTGGTGGGGGGCACTATTTCTCCCACTGACACCAGTGGTGGGGGGCACTATTTTTTTTTTCCACGGACGTCGAGACCTTTTCTACCCCCTAAAGTTTGAGAGACCGTAAACGGTAAACTTTGTTTAGAAAGTTTGGATCCCCCTGATCTATATTGATCTATCTTTATATCTGCTCCTCTCTCTATCTGTTTTCTGTGCTCCTATAGGTGGACACACACTGCCCTCTAGAGTCAGAAGACAAGAAATGCATCCTATTTACAGGAAAGCAAGATAGATGAGGGTGCTCTGTGAGTTCTGGTCTCTAGAAAAAAAAAATGCCTGGCTGACCTATTATTCTTCAGCGCTTACTGTGTTACTGATCAAGGAGTTCTCACCCACACAGAGTGTAAGTGGTATTAACCACTTAAAGACCAGGTCTTTTCTGCCACTTTTTGTTTACAAGTTTAACCACTTAAGGACCCCTTCACGCCGATATACGGCAGTGGCGCGCTTGGGAACTAGTCCTGAGCTCCGTGACCAGGGGACCCGATCGCCGCCTGTGTCCCGCGATCGGGTCACTGGAGCTGCAGAAACGGGGAGCGGTGAGTGTAAACACAGCTTCCCTATTCTTCTCTGTGGCTTGTCACTGATCGTCTGTTCCCTGACATAGGGAAGGACGATCAGTGACGTCGCACGTCCAGCTACGCCCCCCTACAGTAGGAAACATACACTAGGGCACACTTAACCCCTTTAGCGCCCCCTAGTGGTTAACCCCTTCACTGCCGTTGTCATTTTCACAGTAACTGGTGCATTTTTATAGCACTTTTTCGCTGTGAAAATGCCAATGGTCCCAAAAATGTGTCAAAAGTGTCCGATGTTTCCGCCATAATGTCGCAGTCACAAAAAAAACGCTGAAAGCCGCCATTACTAGTAAAAACATTTTTTTTTATAAAAATGCCATAAAACTATCCCCTATTTTGTAAATGCTATACATTTTGTGCGAACCAATGAATAAACACTTATTGCGATTTTTTTTTTTTTTTTTTTTTTTTTTCTTTACCAAAAATATGTAGAAAAATACTTTTTATATATTTTTTGGGGATATTTATTATAGCAAAAAATAAAAACCGCAGAGATGATCAAATACCACCAAAAGAAAGCTCTATTTGTGGGGAAAAAGACGCAAATTTTGTTTGGGAGCCACGTCGCACGACCGCGCAATTGCCAGTTAAAGCGACGCAGTGCCGAATCGCAAAAAGGGCCAGGTCCTTTACCTGCATAATGGTCCGGGGCTTAAGCGCTTAAATCCGTATTTTGTGCTTGAAAATTACTTGTAGCCCACAAACAACCGTCGTTTGTCGCCATTTCAGGAGCAGGCCCAATTTTGAAGCATGACATGTTGGGTATCTATTTATTTTCCCAAAAAAAGCATTTAAAAAACCGCTGCGCAAATACCGCGTGACCACCAATTTCGTTGCAATTTTTTATGTCACGCGGTATTTGCGCATTGGTTTTTTAAATGCCTTTTTTTGGGGAAATAGATACCCAACATGTCATGCTTCAAAATTGCGCCCGCTCCTGGAATGGTGACAAACTACGGTGCTTACAAAATCTCCATAGGTAGCGTCCTAAACGCCTTTACAGGTTACATGTTTAGAGTTACAGAGGAGGTCTAGAATTCCTGCTCTCACTCCAACGTTCACGGCAACACCTCACATGTGTAGCGTGAACACCATTTACACACGCGTGCGCGACTTGCAGATGCGTTCACTTCTGGGTGCAAACACGCAGGGATGGGGGTGCTTTAATTGTCTGTTATTTCCCCCCCCCCTTTTATTTATATTTTTTTTCTTTTTTACACTGTGTATGTATGTGTATGTGTGTGTATATGTGTGTGTGTATATATATTATTTATTCCTTTTGCAAGAAATGTAAACATCCCTTGTAATAGAAATAAGGGATGACCGGTCCTCTTTATTTGAGGTAAAAAATCTCTTCTTTTGCTTTTAAAAAAGATTTAAAAAAAAAAACACATCGTGGACCGGAAATTACATCAGGACTTTGCTCTGGTCCTCCAAGGCCATAAAGGTGATCAGAGCAGATCTACTCTCTGATCGCCCGTGTGATCAGCCTGTGGCTGCCTGTGGCACCGCCGGATCGTTTCTTGGGTAAGCCTATGGAAACTATAAGCCAGAGAAACACCGCCTATCAGAATGCTTTCAAGAGAAAGCCGTCTGAAAAACAAAATACCAGGGTTATGACTGATCTCTTCCGCCATAATCCCGGTAAACCGCTAGTGGTGGAGGTAAGGTTTAAAAAAAAAAAAAAATTATCCTTTAATTTGTTCTGTTCCATTTTATTTAGATGCAACATTCTTTTTTTCGGATAATTCGGAACTTCGGATAAATTCGTATTTGTTACTTTCACTAACCGCCAATTCCTTTAATTTTAATATTTATTTAGTTATTTTTTAGAATTTTGGGATTTTCGCATTGTGATCATAACGAATGACCCGAAAAAAACACAAAAAAAAAAACGAACCAAACAAAAATGAACAATTTTTTTCGGCAGTGCCCATGTCTAATGTCTAATGAAATCATGTAATCGCTTGCCTGTTGCTGAACACCCTGTTCCTGTTTCTGTTCCTGGCAGAGATCTTTATCCAGCAGTGTCACTTCCTGCGGCAGGCTGGCCACTGTGAGAAGGCAGTGTCCTCGTTCCAGGCACTCATCGACTTCACCTTCTATAAGCCTGACAACGTGAAGGATATGACCACCAAGGGGCAGGTAAGTACACGCTGTCTGGTGATGCATTGTTCTGTTGTCTTTATTATGTCTTGGATTTGTCCTTTACTACCTCCCGCCCACCGTATAGACAAATGATGGGTGGCGGAATGCTCTGTTCTTCTGGGACGATGTCATATGACGTTGCTTCCCTTTTACTATGCTTGTGGGCATGCTGTCATGTCCCTAGGACACAAAACAACCCCAATCTCTGTGAAGAGCTGATAATGCAGCTCTTTATCTATGTGATCAGCTGTTTCCAATCACAGCTGATCACATGTAAACAAGGAAATGGCAGTTACTGTGTAATGGATTCTCCCTGGCTCAATTCCAGGATACATGTTCTATTCTGCTGCTGAGCCAAATTCATGACGATGTGAGCATGCAGACGGCAGACAATAATTCAGACTACAGTCTCCATCGTCTTCCAACAGCAAAGAGGAAAATCTTTATTCAAATCTGTTCTATAGCCAAAGTGACATAAAAAAGCATCATCATATATGGGTGTATCTGATTGGCTCATCCACATATGGTGTTCTCTTGTGACGTCTTTTCTTGGCCACAAGACAAACGCAGCTCCGCTCATGGGGGGGCCATTTTATCTTTTGGTCGATGGGAGGGAGGTAGAAGTTGGTAAAGAGGGGGTTTGAAGACATCTGGCTTCCATCTTTACTCTAGGAGGATTTAACTCTATAATGACTTTCATTCAAGGAAAATACTGTCTTGTCACAGAATACTGAAATACACACACACATTTAACCACTTCAGCCCCGAAACAATTTATCCCCTTCCTGACCAGAGCACTTCTTGCGATTCAGCACTGCGTCGCTTTAACTGACAATTGCGCGGCCGTGCGACGCTGTGCCCAAACAAAATTGACGTCCTTTGTTTCCCACAAATAGAGCTGTCTTTTGGTGGCATTTGATCACCTCTGCAGTTTTTATTTTTTGCGCTATAAACAAAAAAAGAGTGACAATTTTGAAAAAAAAAGCAATACTTTTTGCTATAATATCCCCAAAAAATGTATGAAAAAAAAACAAATTTCTTTCTTTCTAGTCTTCTTCTACTTATTTTTGGTAAAAAAAAATCGCAATAAGCGTATATTGATTGGTTTGTGCAAAAGTTATAGCGTCTACAAAATAGGGGCTAGTTTTATGCCTTTTTCTCACTTCGTCTTTCAGGACAGCACTTGGAGAGAGCGTAGCTCCACCCACTTCCCAGGAAACACTGCAGTCACTGCTATAACTTCCGCCCACCTCCACCATGGCCTCAGTTGTAGTGTTTCCTCCGGCCATGGTGGAAGCGCTGCAGGGAACCAGGAGGATGCTGGACTCTCTCCAGGGGGAGATGGATGGAAGAGCATACCTGCGATCGGTTGTTTTGTTCAGGAGGCAGACCCAACCTCCCCCCTGACGCGTGGGGGACGTTTCGGTGCTCCCCTCTTCTCGAGCCCAGCGAGGGTAAAGGCTGCCGGAGGTTCCGCGCCAATAGGCTGGGCATTACAGGCCGTTTTTGGGGCGGTTAGATGCCGGTCTCCTGGGGTCTGCAATGTCCCGGTACGGAGGGCGGGCGACGTAATTTCCGGTGGAGGCGGGACTTCCGGCGGCGCGTGGCGGCTTCCGGTTCCGGCCGCTGGAACGCAGAAGGGAGGGGCGGCCTCGGCGGTGCAATTTCCGGTTCCCACAGCGGTGGGGTTAACCGGGACTTTTAAAAGGAGGCGCACAAACGATCGCCGCGTTCTGGGAAAATGGAGCCAGAAGACGCAGCAGAGGTGGCGGGAGCAGGAGCCACATGCACCAGCCCGGCCCAGGTAGGAAAACAGCGGTTTAAGTCTACCTGGTTCCTTGTTATGTCCCTCCTACTGCCCCTTTGGGGAGAGGAGCCTGCCTCACTCACCCTAGTCACGTCCCTGGGAGAGTGTTGTCTGTTTTGGTACAGCGGTGATGGAACCTGGTGTGTTTTTGTTCACTGGCTGTTTTGTGGTGGTGGTGGTTTGGGTCTGAGACACAAAAAGTTAAACATGGGGTTGTTGTCTTTTGTGTTTTTCAGAAAGCTAAAGAAAAGCTAAAAATTGCAGTGCCCCCTCCTAAGAAACGGTGTGCTACCTGCAAAACAACCCTTAAAGGGTCTTGGACTAAGCCGTTATGCAAGGCATGCATCGCGGACATAGTCAAAGGGGAAGCCTCCCCTAGTGCAGCCTCCGAACAACCCAAAGAGATGCTCTCTTCCTTTCGGAAGGAGCTAGAAGAGACCTTTCAGTCGTTCCGCTCCTACTTGGACAGAGGGGCGGCATCAGGGTCAGCAGCTAAGGCCTCCACTAGTGCGCACTTGGATTATAGAGGCGCAGGTAGTGAGTCCGAGGTGGAAGAACCTAGCAGCCTAGTCTCAGGGTCAGAGGCGGAAGAAGAAGATACAGGAGAACCTTCTTCCTCACGTTATAAGTTGTCCTTAGAAGAGGTGGATGACTTACTGAAAACTATTCATTCCACCTTAAACATTAAGGTGGATAAGACACATTTATCTCTGCATGACAAGATGTACCAGGGTTTAGACGAAGTCAAGCATCGAACCTTTCCAGTACATAGAGTATTGTCAGATGCGGTTAAAAGGGAGTGGAAAGACCCAGAGAGGGCTCCTTTCTTTTCCCGGTCACTTAAGAGGAGATTTCCTTTTGATGAGGATCCAGCGCAGGTATGGAATAAGAAACCTAAGCTGGATGCTGCATTTTCAAAGGTATCCCGAAATACGGACTTGGCCTTTGAGGATACGGGCACCTTAAAGGATCCCCTAGATAAAAGAGCAGAGGCGCTCTTAAAGAAGGCTTGGGATGCCTCCATGGCCAACCTCAAACCAGCTATGGCATCCACAGTGGTGGCCAGGAACCTTGAGCATTGGTTGGAACAGCTAAAGGGTCACATTGAGTCCGGGACCTCACGCAGAGAGTTGCTAGAGTCCTTTCCGATTCTTCTGAAGGCAGTAGGCGACATGGCGGATGCCTCAGCCGAGTCAGTGAGAATATCAGCCCGTTCCTCGGCACTAGTGAATTCGGCCAGGAGGGCTCTCTGGGTCAAAACCTGGACAGGGGACACGGCTTCGAAGGCTAAGTTATGTGGCTTGCCCTTCGATGGAGATCTGGTATTTGGCGCCGGTCTGGACACTGTTCTGGATAGGACGGCGGATAGGAAAAAAGCCTTCCCCTTAAAGAAGGTAGTACCGCGGACCAGGAAAAATTTTCATCCTTTTTTCCAGCCCCAAGATCCTAAAGAGGCACAAAAAGGTCAGGGTGGAAGGTCCTGGCGGCCTCAGAGGGGTAGAGGGAGACCCGGTGTGTTTCGCTCCCCTAGCCAGCCCACTAAACCCCAGTGACGGTCGCCCGCCTGTGGGAGGACGTCTTCAGTCGTTCCTTCCACAGTGGGCAGAGACAACTTCCAGTGCGTACATCCTCAAGGTTATTGCAGAGGGCTACGCGCTGGAGTTCTCAAAGAAACCACCGTCGCGTTTCTACGCGACTCTGCTACCCAGGGATCAGGAGAAATCCAGGGCAATGTTGTCACTGTTAGAGGAATTTCTCCAGCAGAGGGTGATCACCCCGGTACCCCAACAAGAGCAGGGGACGGGTTGCTACTCCCATGTATTTCTAGTAAAAAAAAAAAAAGCCGGCAGGAAAATTTCGTTTGATTCTGAACTTAAAATTCCTGAATCGGTCAATCAAGTACAAGAGGTTCCGGATGGATACCATCTACTCGGTCAGAAGGCTCCTTCCTGCAGGTTGCTTTCTGGCTTCGATAGACCTAAGGGATGCTTATCTTCACGTCCCGATAAGAGCCTCTTCTCAGCGTTTCCTGCGTCTAGCGATCAGGACAGGAAGCGAGATCAGACACTTTCAGTTCAGGGCCCTGCCGTTCGGTCTCTCCTCCTCTCCGAGGATCTTTTCGAAGGTGGTGGCAGAGGCCTTGGCACCTCTAAGGCTGAAAGGAGTTTCGGTAATTCCATACTTGGACGACCTCCTGTTGTTCGCCAAGACAGAAGATCAGCTTCTCAAAGACCTGTGGAGGACTCAGGCCCATTTGGAGGGCCTAGGTTGGATTATGAACAGAGAGAAGTCAAATCTAGTCCCCTCTCAGGTCATAGTCTTCTTGGGGTACACCATCGACTCCATCCAGGAGAAGTTGTTTCTACCAGAGGAGAAAATAATCAAGGTTCAGGCAGCAGTGAAGGCAGTGCAGACGAACCTGTCAGTTTCAGCTCGTGCAGCTATGTCCACCCTGGGACTACTCGCATCCTCCATTCCTGCGGTTCAGTGGTCCCGCCTGCATTCAAGGAGTCTCCAGCAGGCGATTCTACAGAATTGGACGCATGGAGAACCCTTAGAGAAGGAGATCAGGGTTCCAGCTTCAGTAAAAAGGAAACTTTGGTGGTGGAGGACTTACGCAAATTTGAGTCAGGGTCTAGTGTGGTCCTTCCCTGCTACAATGGTCCTGACTACGAATGCCAGCTCCTGGGGGTGGGGTGCTCACCTCAGAGGTCAGTTGGCTCAGGGGTCCTGGTCCAGGGAGGAGGCCAAGAGATCCTCCAATTGGAGGGAACTCAAAGCCGTTTGCCTGGGGCTTTGGGCCTTCCAGGAGACAATACAGGGTCAGCATATCCAGATACTGTCGGACAATGCTACAGCGGTAGCTTACGTCTCAAGGCAGGGGGGCACGAGGAGCAGGGTTCTCCTGAACCTGGCCCTACACATGCTTTACTGGGCAGAGACAAACTTGGCATCTCTGTCTGCAGTTTACCTAAAGGGCAGTTTAAACCACCTGGCAGACTTCCTAAGCAGGAGCAGGTGGGGAACCCCTCAGATAGACCTGTTTGCGTCCCAAGCCAACGCCAAGGTTCCGGTTTTCTTTTCCCTCAACAGACTGGATCAAGCGGAGGGTCTAGATGCGTTAGTTCAGCATTGGCCCTTCCGTTTGTGTTATGCTTTCCCCCCAGTACAAATGATTCCATTAGTTCTGCGGAAACTTCAGGTAGAAAAGACGACTCTTATCCTGATAGCCCCATACTGGCCCAAAAGGCCTTGGTTTTCAACTCTGCTGAAACTGGCAATAGAACCTCATCAGCTACTTCCAGTCAGAAAAGACTTGTTATACCAGGGTCCTCTGTTCCATCCCAATGTGGATCGGCTCAACCTGGTGGCCTGGTTACTGAAGAGTTAATCCTGAGTAGGAAGGGTTTATCTAAACGGTTAGTGGATACGCTACTTAGTAGCAGGAAGGAAGTTACCAGGGCGATTTATTTCAAGACCTGGAGGGTCTTTAATTCCTGGTGCAGTTCAAAGAATTGTTCCCCTATGAATAATTTTTCGGTCCTGGAGTTTTTACAGGACGGGATGGACAAGGGTCTGGCAGCCAGCACCCTGAAAGCGCAGGTTGCTGCGCTATCAGTATTTCTAGAGAGACGGTTATCTCTAGATCCCTATGTCATCAGATTTTTTAAAGCATTGGCCAGGGCTAGGCCTTCCCCCTTTAAATTTTTTCCCAAGTGGGACTTATTGGTGGTTTTGGGGGGTTTGACAAAAAGACCTTTCGAACCACTGTTAGAAGCATCTTTAAAATGTTGGACCCTGAAAGCGGTCCTTTTAGTAGCCGTCACCTCGGCTAGGAGGTATCGGCCTTCCATAGGACACAAGAAATAGTGTTACCTACCTTTTGTCCGGCTCCTTCCGGTTCAAGGGAAGAAGAGTTTCATACCTTAGATGTCAGAAGGTGCATTATGCACTACCTGGAAGTCACCAGGGAAATTAGAAAATCGAATTCTCTGTTTGTGTTGTTCTCGGGTGCACGTAGGGGGTACGGTGCTTCCAAAAGTACACTAGCCAGATGGCTCCGTATGGCTATCCATGAGGCCTATAAGGCTAGGGGTATAGAACCTCCCCCAGGGGTGGTGGCACATTCTACAAGGGCAGTGGCAACCTCCTGGGCAGAACGGGCTGGAGCTTCATCAGAGCTTATCTGCAAGGCAGCTACGTGGACGAGTTTTTCCACTTTTACTCGCCACTACAGGACGGATCTGCTCTCAGCGGCGGAGCAGTCTTTTGGCAGGAAGGTCCTGCAAGCGGTGGTCCCACCCTAGAGTAAGTACTCGGTTATCATCTCCAAGTGCTGTCCTGAAAGACGAAGTGAGAAAACCTTAGTTACACTTACCGGTAACGGTATTTCTATGAGTCTTTCAGGACAGCACCGATAACCCACCCTTCTCTTTTCTGGTGGATATATATATATATATATATATATATATATATATATATATATATATATATATATATATATATATATATATATATATATATATATATATATATATATATATATATATATTAGTGTGTGTGTTGTACTAACATGTTTTGGTTGCTATGTTCTGCTTATCTCATTTCAGTATGGCCGGAGGTGCTCGTGTACAACTGAGGCCATGGTGGAGGTGGGCGGAAGTTATAGCAATGACTGCAGTGTTTCCTGGGAAGTGGGTGGAGCTACGCTCTCTCCAAGTGCTGTCCTGAAAGACTCCTAGAAATACCGTTACCGGTAAGTGTAACTAAGGTTTTTTTTTTACTATACTACTAATGGCGGCGGCGATTTTTTTTTTTTTTTTTTTTTTTTATCGTGACTGCGACATTATGGCGGACACATCGGACACTTTAGACGATCATTGTGATTTTATACAGCGATCAATGCTGAAAAAATTAACTAATTACTGTGTAAATGACACTGGCAGGAAAGGGGTTAACCACTAGGTGGCGTGGAAGGGGTTAAGTGTGTCCTAGGGAGGGATTCTAACTGTGGGGGGATGGGCAACAAGTGACACGACACTGCTACCGATCACAGGGAGCAGATGATCAGTGTCCTGTCACTAGGCAGAACAGGGAGATGCCTTGTTTACACATGCATCTCCCCGTTCTGTCGCTCCATGACACGATTGCAGGACACCGGCGGACATAGAGTACGCAGGTCCCGCGGGCACGGTCACAGACCTCACGGCGCACTTGCACAGTGGGATTTTCAAAGCAACGTAGAGGTACATTGCTTTGCCCAGCCAAGCCATTCTGCCGACGTACATGTTTCGTGAAGCGGTCGGCAAGTGGTTAAAAACAATAAAAAAAGTTGTTTTTTTTTTTTTTTTTTTTTTAGCAAAATATAAAAACCCAGTGATGATTAAATACCACCAAAAGAAAGCTCTATTGGTGTGGAAAAAAATGATAAACATTTTTATTTGGGTACAGTGTAGCATGACAGCGCAATTGCCATTCAAAGTGTGACAGAGCTGAAATTTTGGCCTGGGAGGGGAGGGGGTAAAAGTGCCCGTAGGCAAGGGGTTAAAAGCGCTTAGACGCGAGTATCACAACTTGCATTTGGCGCTCTATAAGTATTTAATCCAATCCAATCCAATCCAAAAGTGTTGCTAGACCAAGGACTCTGCATTCACTATCTGGTTTCCCACAGTACACCGAACCTGGAAATGCAAATATTTTTTTTTAGAGATGCACTGAAATTCCGCCAGCCGAAACATAATGGGTAAAAATTGTGTTTTCGGCATTCTGCCGATAGAGAAAAAGTGCAGATAATGGCACCAAAACACGCACTCGATTTTATGCCACAATTTTTCAGTGCTTTTGCAGCGATTTTTTTTTTTTTTTTTTTTTTTTTTTTAATTTATTTTTTACCATGATTATATGGTGCTTATGGTGTGTTTTTTAACCACATAAGCCCCGAACCATTATGCAGCTTAAAGACCAGGCCACTTTTTGCGATTTCGGCACTGCGTCGTTTTAACTGACAATTGCGCGGTCGTGCGACATGACTTCCAATCAAAATTGACGGCTTTTTTCCCCCCACAAATAGAGCTTTTATTTGGTGGTATTTGATCACCTCTGCGGTTTTTATTTTTTCCGCTGTAAACAAAAATAGAGCGACAATTTTACTTTTCGCTTTAATAAAAAGAACGGGGAGAGGTGAGTGTAAACACACGTTCCCCGTGCTTCATAGTGTGGCTGTCACTGATCGTCTGTTCCCTGTTAGGGAACGTCGATCAGTGACGTGACATGCACAGCCACACCCCCCACAGTAAGAACACTCCCTTAGGGCACACTTAACCCCCCATACAGCGCCCCCTCCTGGTTAACCTCTTCAATGCCACTGTCATTTTCATAGTAATCGGTGCTTTTTTATAGCACTGTTCGCTGTAAAAATAACAATGGTCCCAAAAATCTGTCAAAAGTGTCTGATGTGTCCGCCATAATGTCGCAGTCACGAAAAAAATCGCTGATCGTCGCCATTAGTAGTGTAACATATTTTTTTTTTTTAATAAAAAATTGCATAAAGCTATCCCCTATTTTGTAAACGCTATACATTTTGTGCATTTTGTTTGGGAGCCACGTCGCACGACCGCGCAATTGTCAGTTAAAGCGACGCAGTGCCGAATCGCAAAAAGGGGCAAGGTCCTTAACCTGCATAAATTGTCCGGGGCTTAACCGGTTAAAGTGGTTGTAAACCCTTTAAAAAAAAAACTGCAAGATACTAGCATAATGAGCTAGTATCCATAGCATACTAGCTCATTATGTATTACTTACCCCAGATTGAAGCCCCTGCAGCCGTCCTCCAACCCCCCTGGCCATGGTTCTCTCCCAGAGCTTACTTCTGGGTATCGTGGCTTCCGCTCTGTAATTTGCCAGAGCCGCGATGACGTCGCTCTCATTGTGTGATGTCATGTGCCGTTACCAGCGTTTTCCACGTGCCATTGCTTCAGTGTGCATGCGACGATCACTTCAGCACATGCAGACACAGGGGGATATCTCCTAAACTGTTCAGGTTTTGGAAATATCCAGAGCAGCTACAGCTAAGCCTAAGACCCCTCTCGCACTGGGGCGTTTTTCAGGCGATTTGGCGTTTAAAAAAAAGCCTCAATGGGAAGGGGCGCTTTAGGAGCGGTGTATTAAACGCTTCTCAAGCGCTGCAAAGAAGCTGCTTGCAGGACTTTTTTTGACGCCCTGCCCGAGCAGCGCCTCAGTGTGAAAGCACCCGGGCTTTCACACTGGGATTGCAGATGCAGCTTCTTGAGGGGGGAGGGGGCGAGCAGGAGTGTCAGGACACTCTCTACTTTGCAGATAGAGAAAGGAGCTGTGCGTTAGTGAGCGTCCTGACTCTCCTGTAGTCCAAGGGAGGGGGCGAGCATGACACTCCACACCAAGGAGAAAGCCTTGCCTTACTGTGTGGAGTTACAGACAGAAGAACAGGAAGTGAGGATTCCTCAAAAGAAATAAGGACATTTAAAAGCAAAATGGAAGGATGAGGTAAGTGAAGGAGGACTGCACTAAGGTAAAGGAAGATATTTAGGGAAAATAAATTACCTTTACAACCCCTTTAACTCACCCTGCACCTCGCTAATAAGAGACTCCATTCTGCCGACACGTGGCAATAATGAAGGTCTATCTTGTCTGGAACATCTTTGACATTTCGGAGATGATTGCAAAGCTGTGGACGGGCTTCACTCTCCTCTTGTGTATATAAATATCGGTAATATTTAAATTAAAAATAAACCCAGATGAGTTTAGCGACAGCTTGAAACGAGGCGATTCTGTGACGGGGCCGAGCGGCGAGCAAATATTCCAAACCGTTTAATTAGAGACCGAGGAGCTGCATTGACAGGCTGACCCCTGAGGGCCCAGTCTGGTCTTAATTAATCCTGAAGTACAGAGGAGAGATGAGTAGAGAGCTGAAGAACACGAGAGAGATTTGTTATACTTGCCAAAAGTATGTAGTACCCCTCCCCCCCTCTAATCTCCTTCCAAATGATGGCATTCAGATGTCTCCAGTAAAGGTCTTGTTAACCACTTGCTCACTGGGCACTTAAACCCCATTCCTGCCCCGGTCAATTTTCATCTTTCAGCGCTGTCACACAGTTATAAAGAAAAAAATGATTTCACCTTAATGCAATCTATGCATTAAGGTGAAAAAACATCTGAAAAATGTTTTTTTTGCCTCAGTTTAGGCCGATACGTATTCTTCTACCTATTTTTGTTAAAAAAAAAAAAATCAGGGATAGTTTTATGGCAATATTAATAAAACATTTTTTTTTTACTAGTAATGGCGACGATCAGTGATTTTTTTTTTTTTTCCTGACTGCGACATTATGACCGACACTTTTGACACATTTTTGGGACCATTGCCATTTTCGCAGCGAAAAGTGCTATAAAAATGCACTGATTACTGTGCAAATGACAATGGCAGTGAAGGGGTTACCCACCAGGGGGCGCTGTAGGGGTTAAGTGTGACCTCATATATGTTTCTTACTCTAGGGGGGCGTGGCTGGAGGTGACGTCGCTGATCGTCGTTCCCTATGACAGGGAACAGACAATCACTGACACAGAGAAGAAGGGGGAAGGTTTATTTTACACTCGCCTCTCCCCGTTCTTCAGCTCCTGTGATCTGATCGCGGGACACCGGCAGCGATCGGGTCCCGCGGTCACGGAGCTTCAGACCGGGTCGCAGGCGCAGCGGCTCGCTCGTGACCCACAGCTGGGTTCTTAAAGGAGACGTGCCGTGCCATTCTGTCGACTTATATCGTTGTGAGGCGGTCCTTAAGTGTTTAAATGACAATTGCGCGGTCGTGCTACACTGTACCCAAATTAAATTTTTATATTTTTTTTCACACAAATAGCTTTCTTTTGGTGGTATTTAATTGCTGCTGTGTTTTTTTTTTTTTGCTAAATAAAACTGCAAAATTGTATGACAAAAAAAGAAAACTGTTTTTGTTTTTCGAGCAAATTGCTATACTAAAGCTAGGTTGGGACTTTAAATGAGGCCATACCTGGTATAGACCTCCATCCCCAATAGATTGAAGGAGAAAGGCTGTTTTTGTTTTTCAAAAGGGTCGTTTTTCTCCTTTTTATTGATGTACGCTGATGAGGCTGCACTAATAAGGCGGCACTGGTGAACACGAGGCGGCACTGAAGGGCATGGATGGGCGGCACTGATGGGTGGCAGCGATGGGCACTGATGGGTGACACTGATAGACAGCACTGCTAGGTGGTACAGAGGATGAGGCTCTCATTGACGCCACTGGTGGGCATTGATAGGTGGCATGGTGGACACTGATTGGTGGCACTGATTTGCACTGGTAGGTGGCACTAGTGGGAACAGATGATGTGGCTGTGCCTCTTCCTCTTTGGGACCGATGTCCCTTCCACAAAAGCAAGGGATCGTCTTTTTTTTTTTTTTTTTTTCCTCCTCGCGCTGTCAGCGATGTACATGAAGGGTAAATGCTGAAAGCATGCAAAACCACATGAGTATCAAGTAAACTAAACTAAACTTGAAAAAAATGGTACATAGACCATGGTACAGGGCTCGACAAAATCTGGGCGCCTGGTCGCAATTGCGACAAGAATTTGTGACCTGGCGCCCGGGGAAGCTTAGGCCTGCAGAGGGCCCCAAAGCCGCGGCCTCAATTACCGGCCGGCACGGGCCCGCCGCGATCGCGCGGTGGGGGAGGTGGGGGCGCACGGAGACGCAGGATCCTTTTTTTAGCTGGCTTCTAGATTACAAGCAAATTTGTCAAACCCTGCCATAGTATAGAACATTGGTACCATAACATGGCAGCAAATGCATGAATATGATGAAATAAAAGCATGTTGTACAGAAATAGTGTCCAATAGTGACCAATTGTAAAACATGGGGACTGCATTCTTTGAAGATCAACGCGTTTCATCGATAATCCGACTCATCAGGTGTCATTCCCCCCCCCCTCTTTTTCTTTTCTGAACAACATGGTTTTATTTCATCCTAATTATGTATTTGTATATTTGCTCACATTGTATGGTATAAATGATTTATACTATGGTCTTATTTCTGTACTATTTTTTCAATTTTAGTTTACATGATACTCATGTTTTTTTGCATGCTTTAAGCATTTACCCTTCTTGTACATTGCTATGCATTCTTTTGAGTCTTGTTAATAAATGGATATACATTGTGTTACAGCCTGCCTCACTCAAAGTCCCATACATTTTTGTATCCAGATTAGGGATGGAGGTGCACCTCCTCCTTTTTTTTTTTTTTTATCTCCATGCACCTCATTTAAAGTCCCAGTATACAGAGGCAGCTCTTTAATTAGGAGGTCGTCTAAGGCCTCCTATGCACAGAGGCCTTTGCGGCCGCCTTACTAGCCCAATGCATTACCCCAGTTTTGAGGGACAGGGGACCTTAACACTGCTGTGCTCAGGCAGGGTTAAGAGCCCTGATTCAGGAGCAGGGCTGCCAGTGTCCCTAACAACCAGTCCATTTCGGTGACACCATCCATTGTGATGTCAATGACCAAGCATGCCCTTAGTCAATGAGGTCACAAGGGGCGGGTTCACCAGATGACATTAGTTATTAAAAAGCAGGATCTGGGGGCCGCCTTGTTAAAGGGGGCTGCTAGATTCCGATAAGCCCCCTGCCCACAGACCCCCACAACCACCGGCCACAGTTGTTGGGAAGAGGCTCTTGTCCTTGAGTTATTTTTCCCATCGTGGGTGTGAGTGGGGCCCCATGTCAAGTTTTGCCTAAGGCCTCACAAAGCCTAGAGCTGCCTCTGCCAGTATATGTAGATATACATCCCCCTCTCCTTGTGGCTGGAACAGGGATAGAGGGGAAATCTTCCAATGGGGATACTTGTTCTGGTTTCGACAGAGAGAGGGGATCTTCCCTCGCTTCCCGTGAGCTCTGCAGGACAGGAAATGGAGTGAAATCTCCCCAATGAGTTTTTTGCCATTCCCTATACAAAACAAACATTTGGCTGTGGATCGCAATTACATTATATCTAGCAACTGTTGATCAAATTAAACGATCTTCTGAATTAGATTTATTTTTATTTTTTACCAGGACAAGATTGTTCTTTTTCTTAATGAGAACAACCCGTGTTTTCGTCTGAGCGCAATTAATTTTATGAAAGGTTCTTCCATTGACATGATCATTATCTTAAATTACCGCTATAAGTCTTGGTTCAGGTTTAGAGTAACTCATATCGCCTCTCTTCCTCCAGTCTGCTCACCACACAATGAGTCTGCCATTTCCTCATCCATTGAGCAGGATGGAGACTCGGGAAGCTCAACCAGGAAATTATGGAGTTTACTTCCCAGCTATGCAGTGTGGGTAGAGCCCCTATTGGAAATCATAGGGCCCCATACAGCCTACCTGACAGGACCCTCATCCCTGAAAAGAGACCTACCTCTCGGCATTCTGCGAATATTGCAGAGTATGCCACCTTCTGCAGTTCCCGGGAAAATCTCCCATCATAATGCATTAGTAATTGTGCTTTGATGCGTGAACTTTAGGCTGAGGTCAGGGGTAGCATGAGGGTTATGCTAAGGTCAGGTAAAGCATGAGGGTAAGGCTAAGGTCAGGGGGAGCATGATGGTTAGGCTAAAGTCAGGGGGGCATATCGGGGTTAGCCTGAGATCAGGGGGAGCATGGGGGTTAGCCTGAGATCAGGGGGAGCATGGGGGTTAGCCTGAGATCAGGGGGAGCATGGGGGTTAGCCTGAGATCAGGGGGAGCATGGGGGTTAGCCTGAGATCAGGGGGAGCATGGGGGTTAGCCTGAGATCAGGGGGAGCATGGGGGTTAGCCTGAGATCAGGGGGAGCATGGGGGTTAGCCTGAGATCAGGGGGAGCATGGGGGTTAGCCTGAGATCAGGGGGAGCATGGGGGTTAGGCTGAGATCAGGGGGAGCATGGGGGTTAGGCTGAGATAGGCAGGGGGAGCATGGGGGTTAGGCTGAGATCAGGGGGAGCATGGGGGTTAGGCTGAGATCAGGGGGAGCATGGGGGTTAGGCTGAGATCAGGGGGAGCATGGGGGTTAGGCTGAGATCAGGGGGAGCATGGGGGTTAGGCTGAGATCAGGGGGAGCATGGGGGTTAGGCTGAGATCAGGGGGAGCATGGGGGTTAGGCTGAGATCAGGGGGAGCATGGGGGTTAGGCTGAGATCAGGGGGAGCATGGGGGTTAGGCTGAGATCAGGGGGAGCATGGGGGTTAGGCTGAGATCAGGGGGAGCATGGGGGTTAGGCTGAGATCAGGGGGAGCATGGGGGTTAGGCTGAGATCAGGGGAAGCATGGGGGTTAGGCTGAGATCAGGGGGGGGTGCATGGGGGTTAGGCTGAGGATCAGGGGGGTGCATGGGGGTTAGGCTAAGGATCAGGGGGGGGTGCATGGGGGTTAGGCTAAGGTCAGGGGGGGTGCATGGGGGTTAGGCTAAGGTCAGGGGGGGGGTGCATGGGGGTTAGGCTAAGGTCAGGGGGGGTGCATGGGGGTTAGGCTAAGGTCAGGGGGGGTGCATGGGGGTTAGGCTAAGGTCAGGGGGGGTGCATGGGGGTTAGGCTAAGGTCAGGGGGGGTGCATGGGGGTTAGGCTAAGGTCAGGGGGGGGTGCATGGGGGTTAGGCTAAGGTCAGGGGGGGGTGCATGGGGTTAGGCTAAGGTCAGGGGGGGGGTGCATGGGGGTTAGGCTAAGGTCAGGGGGGGGTGCATGGGGGTTAGGCTAAGGTCAGGGGGGGGGGTGCATGGGGGTTAGGCTAAGGTCAGGGGGGGGGGGGGTGCATGGGGGTTGTGCTAAGGTCAGGGGGGGGTGCATGGGGGTGTGCTAAGGTCGGGGGGGTGCATGGGGGTTGTGCTAAGGTCAGGGGGGGGGGGGGGGCTAAGGTCAGGGGGGGGTGCATGGGTGGTTGTGCTAAGGTCAGGGGGGGGTGCATGGGGGTTAGGGGGGGTCAGGGGGGTGCATGGGGGTTGTGCTAAGGTCAGGGGGGGTGCAAAAATGGGGGTTGTGCTAAAGGTCAGGGGGGGTGCATGGGGTAAGGTGTGCTAAGGTCAAGGGGGGGGGGTGGGTTGGGGGGGGGGGGGGGGGGTGCAAATGGGGGTTGGGCTAAGGTCAGGGGGGGGGCATGGGGTTGGGCTAATCAGGGGGGGGTTGTTAGGCTAAGGTCAGGGGGGGGGGGAATGGGGGTTAGGGGTCGGGGGGGGGGGGGGTTAGTGAGTGGGGGGGGGGGGTTAGGCTAAGGAAGGTCGGGGGGGGGGGTTAGGGAAGGTCGGGGTGCTAAGGGGGGGGGGGGGGTGCATGGGGGTTGTGCTAAGGTCAGGGGGGGGGGGTGCATGGGGGTTGTGCTAAGGTCAGGGGGGGGGGGTTGCATGGGGGTTGGGCTAAGGTCAGGGGGGGGTGCAATGGGGGTTGTGCTAAGGTCGGGTGGGGGGGGTGCATGGGGTTGTGCTAAGGTCAGGGGGAGGTAGGGGAAGGGGGGGGGGGGGGTGCATGGGGGTTGTGCTAAGTCAGAAGCAGGGGGGGGGGTGCATGGGGGTTGTGCCTAAAAGGTCGGGGAAGGTGGGGGGGGGGGTGCATGGGGGTGTGTAGGTGGGGTTGGAAAGGTCGGGGGGGGGGTGGTGGGGGTGTGCTAAAGGTCGGGGGGGAGGGGTGGGGGGGGGGGTGGGGTAGGGGGGGGGGGGGTGCAGGGGTTGGGTTGTGCTAAGGTCAGAGTCGGGGGGTGGGGGGGGTGCATGTGTGGGGGGGGGTGGGGGGGTTGTGGCTAAAGGGTCAGGAGGGGGGGTTGCATGGGGTTTGTGCTATAAAGGTCAGGGGTGGGGGGGGGGTTTCGGGAGGGGCGGGGGGGTGTGGGGGGGGGGGGGGGTAGGGGGGGGGGGGGGGTGGGGTCTGAGGTTCGGTCGGGCAGGGGGGGGGTTGGGGGGGGTCGGGGGTTGTGGGGGGGGTCGGGGAGGTCGGGGGGGGGGGGCGGGGTCGGGGGTTGTGCTAAGGTGCGGGGCGGGGGGGTCGGGTGCTAGGTCGGGGCCGGAGGGGTCCGGTCGGGGGGGTCGGGGGGGGGGGACGGCGGGGGCGGTGTCGGGGGGGGGGGTCTGGGGGGGGGGATGTCGGGGGGGGGGGGGGGGGTTGCATGGGGGTGGTCGCGGGTCGGGGGGGGGGGGTCGGGGAGGGTCCGGGGGGGGGGGGGGGGGGCGGTGCATGGGGGTTGTGCTAAGGGTCAGGGGGGTGCATGGGGGTTGTGCTAAGGTCAGGGGGTGGGCAGGGGGGTGCATGGGGGGTTGTGCTAAGGTTCTAGGGGGGTTGCATGGGGGTTGTGTGCTAAGGTCAGGGGTGATGGGGGTGTCGGTCGGACAGGGGGGGGGTGTGGTTGGTCAGGAGAGGGGGGGTTGGGGGCAGGGGGGGAGGGAGGGGTGGGAGGGGGGGTGTGTGGGGAAGGGGGTGGGCAG